>CM062806.1:518485591-518873091 GCA_031772625.1 Pinus tabuliformis | reverse complement strand
TGGAACTGAACTTATCCTCAGGAGGATAGATGGGGCGATTCAGGTGAGATCGAATACAGATCCAACTTTCTATTCATTTGTGGATCTGGGTGGTCCGGGAGTGCCGGTGGTTATCCACCTCGGATCCTCTCTTCTTGAGAATCCATACATCCCTTATCAGTGTATGGATGGCTATCTCTCGGGCATAGGTTGAAGTTCAGCCTAGATGTGGAAAATAGAGCACCTAACAACGCATCTTCACAGACCAAGAACTACGTGATCACCCTTTTCATTCTTGGTAGGGTGACGGAGGGATCATACCATTCGAGCCTTTTCATGCTTTGGAGGTCCGTAGGAAACAGCAATTGATAGGATCTCCTCATTATTCCCTAAAGGAATAACGTGAAATCAAATTCTATCAATTCATTTTCCATAGGGCCCAGTAGATTGGATCTAGTCATAAGAATAGAAGAATGCTTGGTGTAAATAAAAATAACTCCTCTACCTAGAGGATTGAACCTATCGTTGGTCACCCTTTTGGCGATGATCTACGGGGCATGTTCGGCTGTCCTATCGTCTGGCGATGACCGTTTGGGAATGATTGTGAATCGTCGATGAACCAAATGGCAGTGCCTCATTCGTTGCCATACCTTCTTTCTTCCCGTCCCGTGTTTGGTGGGTATTTCCTAAATCCAAGTAGTTCCAACAATCCAAGACTGGGTGGGCAGAAAATTGATTGCTGCTACTTTCTCAACTGGAAGAATTACCTTTATTCAGTTGCATAGGAGAACCACCTGGGATCTTGCATGAAAACTATTAACTACTGCCCAACTTATGATGAGATCTTACGCGCTCGCTATAGCTTTTTATTGACCTACCTACATCAATCAATACTTTCTGTTCGATCTACAGCAGCTACCAACCTTACAACCTTTTGTGTTAACCATCCTTTCAATATAGGCTCACTGACTCCATTCTTTTCAAAAAGAGCGAGCGAAAGCCCTAAGGAGTACTAGCCATATGGACTTCCATAAGGTCTTAAGCCGTCCTACTTACTAGCGCAATATAGACACTAGCCTGTAGTCCACATACATGCACTAATCAATTATTTGAGTTATCAATGGCCTCAGGTTCGGTCCAGGCACAAAGTGTTGTGGTTGGACAATATTACAACAACTTCATCTAATTCGATGTTGTTGATCAATTGAAGGGAGTGAACCCCTGCACCGGAACCCTGTAGAACGAGAAATAGGGGAGCGGTTAGCTTCCGCGCTAACCCCTTCAGCTTTCACTAAATAGGGGATGGGGGGGACCCCAAAAAAGGGCTTATGCAGGTCTTTTCAAATACTATACTGGCATATATCAGTTTCACTTGTATTGTCATTAGTTATATGCAATCAGAATACTCAAATGAAATGTCATGACACAGCCCTTTATCCTTGGGAATGATCCTCAGCCCTCGATCCTCATCCTCATCCTTGGGAACCTACAGCCTTGGGACTATCCTTGGAAACCTAATTTCTAAGACGTGAAAAGCCATAATCCCGAATGTGGGCGAGGTGGGTCACCGTGGTCCATCCATTCAATTCTGTTAAAGCCATTTCATACAGACGTTCAGTTCAGTACATACTATATATGTGAAAAGCCATTCCCCATCCTGTTTATCCCATAGCTTACATCCTCCGGGCCAATATTACGGCACCATTCTGGAGCGCGTGCAACAAAGCGAGATACGACGATGAGACCCCTAATAGCAGACGTGGTTTCCTTTCGTAAAGACGGGTACCTCAGCACTCCAATTCACTCCTCGCTTGTGTCAAACTGGAGTTGATGGCCACTCCGCGGGTCCCGCGAGCCAAGAGAGGGTCTCCAAATACAATATTCACCCTTCAATGTCGTTTCAATCGGGCATGGTGGTCGGGCATGCATGAATGCTTCCGGGCATCATGATGCTTCCACATTAGGGCGTCGCGTCCTTCTCGCAAAGCCTGTCAGACAGAAGATATCAAACCCCACCTTCATTACTTCAATCAATCACAATCATAGGAATTCTTCTTCCAATTCGTTCCATTCATTGATCATATTCTCTCCCTGATAGTGAAATTCCTACATCGTCTTACATATCGTAACAAGCGGTTGGTAAAACACACAAAGGCGGGAACCCCTTTTGTGCTACACAAGATTAGCAATATGGATCATGTGATGGCAGGCATGAAGATAATTGTGAATGAAGTCACCTTACCAAGCTTACAAGTTCTGGTTGCCTTAACAAAGAGAGGAAAGGAAGGAAGAGATCACCAGACTCTTCATGCGGGCTCTTGATGCGCACCAGAGCAGGTATGCTTGGGTGATTTGACTCCGTGGCTATTGAAAGGTTAGGAACGGATAGATATTCTGTCTTTATCGACCCAAGGAAGAGATACGCTTTCCGTAAGATATACGCTTGCTTTCGGATTGCTCACCTCTTACCGCTTGCCTTCATAGCCTATAAGTAAGCGCTAGCGAGAGATATCGCATCAGTTTGTAGCTCGACCGGAGGAAGAGATACGAGAGCCTTCATTGTTAGGAAGGCATTAGCTTAGCTCGCATCAACAGATAGTCGGATTTCAAGCGCTTCACCAGCCTTACGAGGAGCAAGCCCAACACTAGCGTGATGAGGAGCCAGCCCAACCCTGCTTGACGAGGAGCCATAACCAGCTAAAGTACCTCTCCTTGGTTAAAGAGTATCGCTAATGCTCGAATAGCTTTATGAATAGTCTAGCTTAATGGCTGAATGACTAGTCTGGCTGAATGACTAGTCTCGCTGGCTGAATTCATAGTGGTGTGGGAAGACTTCCTTCTGTGTAGAGAGGATGTGGGAAGACCCCTATCTCCCTATTCCTCGGGCCAAGCGGCTATCTATATAGAAGTAGGGGGGCGGGACGAATGAATTCCGTCATGACATATATAATGAATGAATGCATAATGACATATATAATAGATGATTTTCTGGGTTCATTACATATCTAATGAATGACTGGAAGAAATGGAAGAAGTTCACAATTCGATCTCTCAAAATAGCATAATGACATATATAATATATGCTTTGGCGGAGGTTTGAACAGATTTCGATGGCAGCCAGTCGAGCATCCTACTAATTTCTTTTAGCTTGGCGGAGGTTTTCACATCTTTCCCTCCTATTATAGCATTTTCAGGACCCTTTAGGGGGCTCGACTGATAAGGAGAGGAGGCGGAGCACGCTTTTTTAGTTACTTATTTGAGAGGGGGCACCCAATAAGCATCAAGGAAGGCAGGGTGAGGTAACGAACGCTCGACTGTTAAGGCCGCCATCGCTCGACCAGCGGGAGAGGAAAAAGAGGGTCATTTCGCTCCTCTATCCCACCCAATTCTCGCTCGTGGGTAGCTAGCTTTCTTATCACTCTCGGGAAAGAACCGGTAGATAGAATAGGCGGCAGTCTTATAGGATAGGGAGGGATAGGGCATAGGCACTCCATAATAGCAACTCCATAAGCCATCAGGCGGGGAAAGGGCTTTAGGTTAGGTAGGCAAACCACTTCCTTCAAGAAATGCTTGCTTACACTACCCCACACCTTTCATCTCAATGAATCTATTTCCAGGTAGTCTTTATTCCCCACTTTCGCAATGAAGTTCGATAAGTTCAATCTGTAAGTTAAAATAATAGAAAGTATCCTCACTACCGCATATCAGTCAAAGCGTATTACATGGCCCGCTGGAAAGTGGCTCCAACATTTTTTAGACCAAATGACATCTTTTGAAAGGAAAATGTTCCCAAAGGATATAGAAACATAGTTGTTGATCCTGCTCGTGAATCTAGATCTAGTTATAGTGAATTGGTGTTTCCGGACTAACTGTGCAATGTTCGGTTCCCAGGGTGGGATGGTTCAACCGGTGATTCCGTTGACCCTTAGGGAAAGACTGATCTAGCTCCTCCTAAAACTCCCTAACATGTCCTATATTGAATGGAATTTGCAACTAAACATTGACTCTGCTCCTCTCCTCATTATTTATCAACATAAGTAACAAGATTCCCCAATAATAGTTGAGCAACTATGGTTCCATCATTTCGGCATCTTCAAGTGGAAAATTTAGGATTGGGAAAGTGGCGTTTGACAATGCTTTTGGTTCAAAGTGGTTGGAAACGATGAGCGTATGGATATGGTAAATTGAAGAGTGGTAAGGTGGCGTGTCAGTAGGCCCCACCTTTTCTCTATTCATCCTTGGCTCTAGTTCTAAGGCTTCTATTTCTTTTTCCTTGTTTCTCTTAGGTCAGGAATGGGCAGCATTCAAAGGCACGTTTGCATGAAGGAATGGCACTAATACGTTGACCAGTTTCTGACTTCTTTATGAACTGAGTAGCTTATTCGATTATGCTTGAGATCTTTTTGAGTTACTTGCCTGAGGTGGTGGATGATGGAACAGTTGGCTCGGCGTACCTCTCTTGTTATTATGTAATTACGCGAAAACATATTTCTTAGTCATTTTCCTGTTACGAAGGAGGGAATCGCAAAACAAAAAAGTGAGACGTTCGGTCAAATTCACAAGGTTACATAGCTATCGAAAGCCCTAAAATTGCCCTAATTTGTGCTATTGGGGCGTGGAATAGAAGCAACTATGGGATTTCCTGGGTGTGGAGGAGAACCTTATCCGCTCCAGACATACGCAATGCTTTAGCCGGTACACCAAAGTGTATACCATGATTTGGTTTTTTCCGTCTGCATACCCTTATTATAATAGTAGGGGCCTGCCCTTAGGTCCAGGCCAATCAACGGCTTAACGGCGGGGTAGAGCAAATGAACGACATGTGACCCGTTGTGACAGACATGGGAAAGCTTAGCATAGCGGGATGTTATGGCTCTTACTACTAGAAGACCATATTCTGTTGATTAACTGATTTCGGCAATGGGTTCTTTATACCCAAGCAGATTGATTTGTCCTGCTTCGTAGCAAGAAGTTTCTATTGCTCGACCAACGTTTGAAGGGAGAAGGGACAAGGTATCCCTCCGTTGGAAATATGAGCGCCAGCGATCGTTTGTTGAAATTCGAACAGTGTATAACCACATGGATAAGCTCACATTAAGCCGTCAATTTCGAATCCAATTTGTGATTTGGAGGAATGATATATCGAGATATCAAGAAGGAATTAGCATGTAATAATGTCGATTCATACAAAAAGAGTATTTCTTCAGCCAGTTTCTGGGTATTAACTTTGGGTCAATTGTCACCAAACCATCTGCTGTGTCGTTATGTGTTCAAGAGGTCACTGCCAATAAAGCCATTCATCTGCAAAATATCTGTCATCCATCCTGACCATCCCTGAGTCAGTCCTTGCAACTAAATTTCTTCAACTTGATCTATGATTTCGTGTTGTGGGCTTGCCTGCAACGGATCGCTTTCTATCGACTTCAGCTCATTATCTAGAAAGATGATCTAGAAATCGTCAGTACCTTGGGATCTGCATGCCTCAATGGCAGGTTTCTCACCTTTGACGACATATTGCATCATTGACCTTCGATCAAAAGGATTCCGTGATATGTTCGACATCAACACATCTATTCACATCTCATGGATTGTATTGGGTACTTTGAGAGCCATTGACATCACTGGTGGTTTCTCTCACACTTGTTAACATTTTACATCATTGACTGGTAATCAAGTGGTTTCTACCATGTTCGACTTCGACACATTCATTCGCATGGATAGAATCGTACTATTTCGGAAAGTAGAAATGAAGACCCTGGATCTAGTTTCTGCAATCCAGGCTGCAAGGAATTTTGTATTCATTATATTGTGGACTATTCATAAATAGATGGTTGCGTCCATACTGTGTCTACATGAGTCTATACTTGTGATGTATTACAAGATCATTCCTATATCAGAGCAGTTGATAGTTTTCTAGTTAGCTTTGATCTGAATATGGGAATGTCTACCTCAGTGATGATATGATCTCATATATATATCTTGCATTGAATGTTTTTACAGGTTCCGACCGGGCTCTCCACAAGATGATCCTCGAAATGATAAAGTACTTCACTCTTCCTATATGATAAATGAAATCCTCATCTACTACAGACTTCGCACTTTAGGGGGCAATCTGTTACACAAAAATATCGTCAACATGACTATCTACAGTCAATATGGGTCTATCAACACTTATACTATCCTCCTAAGAAAGTCTCAGACCTCAGCTTTTCAAGTCAAGCTTTGAAAATGAGAGAAAGACATTGAAAATCAACAAAGCTCTGGTTTTGCACTTTCTCTCACTGTTACCTGTGGGCCCGCACCCTTTGTTCGTGTAATTTGCGTATCTGCATGCTCTGTCTGTAAAGGGGTGGGTGCATACCCTTGTGAAAGTCAAAAAGGCGCAAGTTTATCTTAAAAAACTCACTTTGGGTTAATTCTAGAGGATTCTAGAAGGAATTTTGACGTGGATTGTTCGCTCTGAGGTGGTTCATGCATCCCAAAAGAGAAGGAGCTAATCCCTTGACTAAAGGAGCTATCCCTTTGAAGGAGGGCTTTATCCCTTTGAAGGAGGACCTAGTAAGTTCCCTCCATTGCACTATAAATACAGGCATTGGGCTGGTTGCTAGGGAGGTTAGAAGCTGAACATTTTTTAGGGTAAATGCTGGTGAAATTAAGACTTCCTAGTTAAGCTTGAGAGGAGAGATCACATACCTTTTTGGCTTCATTGGGAAGAGAGTGAAACTTGTCGAATAGAGGAGACTTCTTGTTGGACCCTGGGAGGAGCTTGTACAGCATCAAAGCACAGGTTGTAAAGTTCTTCTTTATTTGAAATTAATACAATCATATTCCTTTTTCTCAACAAAGTGTCTTATGTCATTTGTTTCATGAATTCCTTGATCATCATGTTAAGTATGCTTTATGATATTGGCTTTTCAGGTGCTATTTAATTTGTTTGCTTGTTTGTGTTTGCAGATTCGCAACAAGGGAGCTCATTTGGATCAAAAGAGCGAGGCTTCCACAAACTTGCATTGGACCCAAGGTAGGCCTAAACACTTGATTGCCTTTGTTTATGAATGCATATTTAGAGAAAGATAGTTTTTGATTGGCTTGCTTGTCACTAGATATCGTTAGATTCTAGGAAGGTCTATCTTGTGCGCAAGATCGACTCATTCCGTGTGACACTTCCTCTAGCAGAACACCTCAACTTCATGCTAGACTTGGAAGAGTTCTGGGAACTACACTAAGCATTCCAGTGTTGGTGGTCATCCTTAAACCACCTCCCGTTATACCAACATTTCAGAGAGCACATTCAGCCTAGTGTTGCCATGCATTTTTGCACATTTTGTATTACAGCTCTCTTCTTGGACTCATACATAACCCTTCAGATTAAGGGGGGAATGTTGGACACCTAATCTTGTAAGGGTTGGTTTGGAAGCCGAATAGACTAAGGAAGTTCAAGAGACCTTGGGATGTGGAACCCAATAGTCACTCGAATGTACTATAAATGTATATCATTGTCAATAATAAATATAATCTCATGTTTATCTTTCCTATTTTTTCTCTGCCATGTGTGTGTTTAACAAATATAAGTAATGTCACCAATCATACACATTATATTGTCAGATTGTTTCTCGTCGGATTGATCTACAAATCCATTTTCAAATCTATGGTAGCTACGATTAGCAAGAAAAATTTTAGGGCTAGCAATCTTTTCTGTTTTTGGGATAGGTGGGTCATGGTGATATTGAATAGAAAATTCATCTCTCGAGGTGATTCTTTGCATCATTTCTTCCATTTTACTTACCAAAATGTCGAGCTTTACCTCTGAAGATGTTAGGTGCTCTACAATGTTCTCCCTCTCTTCTTCCTTCAGCTTTACCCTTCTGATCAACAGATTAGCCTCTACATCTACTGCATAGTTCTACATCTCTTCAAGTGTTGCAAGGTTCCTTTCCCTCAGCTAAAATTCCATTTCCGGATCAAAGACATCTGGGTAGTGCAAGAGAGTGGATCTAGGAGGAGGCCTTATTGTTATAGACATTTTTGGGCACTGCAAAACCAATCATAAATGTCCATAAACCAAGGGCTCTTAAGTCCCTAAAAGTGTTTTTCCAACCCCTAAAAGAACAAGGTCAACTGATTACAGCATCTCCCAGAAGTTCTCCATGAAAAACTACTCAGAACTGGTCAAAACTAGACCATCTCACCTGCTCCATGGTCAAAGTGCGCTGCATCCCACCTAAATACACACGGGAGGTGCGATGCATCCTGAAAAGCCCTTCTATGGGGTGCGATGGGCGAGAGTGGACAAATGGCAGGGTCAATCTGCAAGGTGGAGGATCATGGAATCTTCTAGAAACTTCTCATGTGACACTTGCCTCTCTGCATTCACCCAGGGATGAGTAAGAGATCATCAATCTCCAAGTGGAATCAAGAACTATCAGAGAGAGGACACTAATCAAATCTCAAAAGCTGACTCACCCCCTTGCAAACATCTATATATGGATCCCTCATCCCAGAGATCCAGAGGCTGGAATTTTGTATCTTGTAAGGAAGTGCTACTGGTTTCTTGGTGTAACATCACAGTGTTGGGTGATCTAAGCTTTTCATGAGGTGAATAAGGGCTTTCTTGCTGAGAGGATGATGCTGGGTCAGAACAATTGGTTGTAATCCTATTTGCTATTCTTGATTATTAATAAAGCTATTCAAGTTTTCCTCCACATTCTTGTATGATTGATGATATATGCATTTGTGTGGTCAATATATATCTGGTCCTATATTGTTTATGATAGTAGATATTTGTTCTTGGATAGTGTTGTGCTGCTTTTATTCTACAGGTTCTCTTTGAAGCTGGGTAGACGAGGAAGCGAGTGGCAAAGATCTATCAGAAGGGAGAGGAATCAAGAAAGGAACCAAGCGCAAGACAGAGGTTGGTCTCCTTCTTTCCCCTCTCATCTATCTCTCATAAAGGAAAACGAAATTGGTTTTAGTTTGTTTGTTTCTAAGGTAGCTACCAGCCTTAGTGGGACTAGCAGCTCTGCATAGACACTAGATTTCCCGATAACACTTATATTAGCAGGCATCGAAAAATAGACTTGGTTAAACCTGGTAGAAAATTGTTGTACTGCCTCCCCTGGTAGTCTTTTTAGCTGGTTATACTCTTCTAGAATCAAGAAAGGGTTTTGTTTGACCACCCACTTGTCGAGGAAAACATTTATGAACTACTAGAAATCTGAGATGCTCACATTAGGCAGTTTTTTGAAACAACTCTTGACTTTTCCTTACAAAGAAAGAGCGGATAGCCTGATACTGACATCCTCTTCATCGACTTCAAAAAGGTCAAGGAAAGTCTCAAAATTCTACATATGTCTCTTGGTAGTGATATTGTCATATTCACCATTAAACCTCGACAGGTATAGATAATGATTTTCAGGGAAAGCATGGAGTATAGGAGGTAAGATGAGTGGTTTGTATCGATCTAGAATTTTGCAAGGTGTAGGAGTATATACAGAAGCTGTAGAATCAATCTTGGTCTCTTTAGGCTGATCAGTTTGAAGATGGTCATCATAAGATTCAGAATAAGGGTCTTGATCAAGATCAAAGGCGTACGAATAATTTGTTTTCACAATCTTTAAAGGGAAGGAATCATATGCTGGTCTAGGATATTTTCTCAAATACAGTATACTTTGTAAAACCTTTTTGACATTATCGAGAAAAGAGAAAAAATAATTGATGACAAAGAAAATAATTTCTTGGATGAAATTCCAACTTGAATACCTGATCTTTCCATATTTCCCTTTCATGTTTTTGTTGGTCGGGTTCATCCTCTAGTGGAGTCTTTGGATATGATCTTGAAACTGATTTTGGATTCACCAGGTGAATGATTTCAGCCTTCCTGTGTTTGATCATTGTCCACCATCAACAATCAGATCTAGATCTGAACTTTGATGATATTTCCCAGGGAATATGAAACCTTTTTCTCGTTCCCTAGTATGGTCGCCACTATGTTATCACCTGGACTAAACCTCAGGCTGAAGGAAGGCAATGCCAAGGTAACCACAAACCATGCTTAGCCAAGTAGCTAGCCCTACTAGGCCAGGAGAGGGCTCTCTCTGTAAGGATCTCAACCAAATTAACTGGATCTAGAAACCAATATTAGGCTAGGTATAGTAGCACAACGTTTGATTTGATTTTGAAGGGGTTTTGCTGGATCAGGAGGAGCCAAACAGTTAGGGCAACGAAATTAGGTCAAAATTGTAGGGTGTTCGATGGGGCAAGGTAGGCACAAGGCTCAGCACTCTAGGGTTTTGATGGGTGAGGTGATTCAAGACAAGTGAGGAGCTAGAAACAGCATGTAAGAAACATGGATTCTTCCTAAACTGAAGAAAACATAGATTGTGAATATTTTCCCAAAACAAAGCATAAATATTATGGGTTCTGCCTATCAACTTGAAAACATCCACTTAAAAGCAATGAAATGATTGATTAAGTACAAAAGACATTTTAAAATATGATCACAATGGAGAAAACTGAACTAAACATCATACCACATGGATCCCAAAGAAATAGCTGCAACTTTTCATTAATCTTCTGCTAAAAACTGATACAAAATGATGTCTACTCAAAGCCTAAGCATCCAACTGAGTCCAACCCTTTACAATGAGAAAGAAAAAGAAGATATAGACCTCAATTCAACCTCCTCCCATCCTCAGGGGTCGAATCCCTAAGATGAGGAACTAATCCATCAAAAGCTGAACAAGAAACTGGAATCTAGGCAACCCTAACAACTTGCCTCTAAAAGGGAGGAAATTGATTCATTTTACTTCAAGAGAAATTTTGATCCAATGAATCTACCTGGTAACTAATATTCATCCTATTTACATGCCTAGTCACCATTTACATCAGTAAAAACATCATCCATGAGAGAAAACCCAAAAATTACAGTCATGGCACAATAAAGTGCAAATTGAGCAGAAAATTGTCCTATGCGCAGTGACCAAGCTCTATACGCAGCAATTTTCGCAGGGCCATTTTGGAGGCCTTCCCAGTGTCCAAATTGGGCCCAAAATATATTGTTGGAAAGATCTTCAAGTCTACTTTCTAGAACATCTTTAATTTTGTTAAACACACATGGGCAACAAGAATAATCTGAAGGATAAATCATGAGAGTACATTTTTATTAACAAATGATTTACATTTATAGTACATATTGTGACCATTGGGTTTCACATCCCAAGGTGTCTTGGATTGCTTTTGTCTATTCAGCTTCCACACTAGCCCATTGAGGATTAGGTGTCCAACATTCCCCCACTTAATCCGAAGGGTTATGTATGAGTCCAAGAAGAGAGATGTAATACAAAATGTGCAAAAATGCATGGCAGCACTAGGCTGAATGTGCTCTCTGAAATGTTGGTATAAAGGGCGGTGGTTTAAGGATGACCACCAACACTGGAATGCTTAGTGCAATTCCTGGAACTCTTCCAAAACTGGCAAGAAGCTGAAGTCTTTTGCTAGAGGAAGTGCTCCTATTGTTTTGAAGAGGGAAAATTTCAACCATGAAAGGGAGGTCTCACCCCGCATAAAAGGGAGAACTTCAACCTAAAAAGGGAAGTCTCAACCTGTGATGGTTTAAGGATGACCAACAACTCTGGAATGCTTAATGCAATTCCTGGAACTCTTCCAAAACTGGCAAGAAGATGAAGTCTTCTGCTAGAGGAAGTGTTCTCAATTTTGTTCCTGGAATTCTTCCAAAACTGGCAAGAAGCTGAAGTCTTTTGCTAGAGGAAGTGTCCCAGATTACCAACTGAAGGCATTCTCAGGGGCATCCTTGTTTCTGGCTACAACTCTGAAATTGGTATGGCAGGTTGTGGCTCAGGCTCGCTTGATGTGGCTTTGAAGCTTGTAGATGACCATCATTTCCCCCCTGTCAATTACAAGGTGAGATGATGGAGAAAACTCAACTGCAAGACTGTTCAATACTCTGGAAAAAGTTCTGACATGTGATTGGAATATCTTCTTGCCTGTTGATGCCCATTGCCAAGAAGCGATCCATCCAAGATGAATCTTTGTTCTTGCAGGGCGTTTGTTTCTGAAGCATCTGTTTGAAGAATGGGTGGTTTTATGACAGTGATTACATGGATGAAGATCAAAACAATGATCTTTCAAATGGCCAACTCGGTCATAGTGTTGGCATTTCACAATCTGTTGTTGTTGCTGCTACTGTGGAAGAGGGAAAAAATCTAGAACAGCTGAATGTGAGCTGTCATGAATGAATCCAGCACTCCAAAACTGAATGGGCTTTCAGTAGTCTGGAATATGAAAGGACAAGTCCTTGTCATATCCAAGACCAGTTCTGTGCTTGTTGTGGACAACCTCTTCCCAAGGTCTGATGATGGGCTTGGGAAGTGCAAGCTGAACTTTTTCATCTGCATGTAACCTTGCTACTTTATGGGAGTCTGTTTCAATCTTTTGAACAGAAACAAGTTCAGAATGATGACTCCTCTATTTTAATTCTTCTTGCTATAGCTGAGTTTCGAGCTGCAAAAAATCAATTTTCTCTTGTGCATTTTGTAGACAGACCTGAATGTCTGTGAGAGAAACTTTGCTGACTTTTAATGTATCATGATTAGTAGACAATATTAGAGTTTTGAGGAACTCTAATACTTCATTGATTCTGGCCATTTTTTTCTTCAATGTCAGATTTACACCTTAAAAACTGATCACAACTACTACTCAATGCAGAAAAGTAATACCCACTCACAATACACAACAATATCCTTTATAAATGTCAGCAAATGATCAGTGTGCAACCAGCAAGCACCAATTAAATAAACAGTGTATCAATGCAGCAATTAATTAAGTCACGGTTTCATTGACCATAGAAACATAATTTTGACCAGTAAAAGAACCAACAAATCAGTCACCTCGATTAGACTATTCCTCTGGCCTGTGAAGAATTTAGAAAAACGGAATCAGACTGTAAATATTGTTGTCCAAGTTTTTCTTGGCAATGAGAAGCGCCTTTGCATTTAGATCTTTGAGGAACTAGGTTTTATTCAAGACACTTGCTTTGTTCAGACTACAAAGGGTGCTATTTTGCAGCTTCTAAATTTTACTGAGGCGATTGCAATAAGTCGCTGGTCTCCGAAAAGGCTCTTTAGGGTTCTTGATATGTTTTTTTTTAATACAAAGTTCAAACTTAAAAACATACTCAAGCATAAAATATAGAACACAATAAATATTCCATGGCCCAATCGATAAGGCATTGGTCTACGAAACCATACAATATTTAAGGTTTCTCTCAATGTCGCATTCCACGCTGAGTTATACACGAAGACCAATTCTTCATTCACTATTTCAATGTAATAGCATCACCATATATGTAATCTAATGTTTCGTATTCCACATAATCTAGTCTCACCACACAACAGGTTGCTACCATACACATATATACATCGTTAAACAAACCTTCTCATGCCAATGCTCCATTTGAAGGTTCCAACTGTTGTGTTCACACCAATATTCAATCCAAGTTCCAAGCTAGTATGATCTCAATCATTCAATCAGGTTCTTCATACGTCACCCTCATTCCAACCATCAATGATGCTGGCGTACTCTAACCCGTTCTGATCATAGCATGTGTCCTTTTGATACCACTAGCAACAATACATTATTCATTGAAGAGATACCATAACATCGCTCTTAAGTCTGTATACAAACTCTGAATGTTTTTTCATGAGACTATTCTTGAGTGTTACAACTATCGTTGCAGAAATGTGTTTTTATTGGGATTCATTTCTGCCAAAATGGAAAGCGTTGTTGTTATTTTATGTAGAGAACCTTGCTTGAATGTCAACGCGCTGAAATATATGAACTGGGATCTAAGCCAATGGTGCCCGCTAATCGATGATAGATGCTTTCTGCAATGGCTCGTCAAGATACCTTCAGAGTAGGAGCAACTAAGGGCACGCCATATCAGTGCTCAACAAATCAACAAAGTAGAAGATCTTTGGAAAACAAGCCCTAATGCGACCCTTGAAGATCTCGAGAAGCTCGGTGTAGATGATGAGCCACAACCTGTTGCTGGTGATGAGCTGCATTTGCGTGAATCAGATAGCCTCCGAGCTTAAGAAGACCAAGGAAATGCTGGATATTGACAAAACGGAGAGTTCTAAGACTATGCTTTCTGATATACAGCTTAGAATTAGTGGTATTGAAAAATCTATGACCTTTTCAGCATTGGATGACAATACCCACATGGCTTCCTTGGATGATGAGTCTAAGTGTGCTCAATCCAAGTTCCAACAAGAAGATAAAATTGTGTTGCAACATGGTTCCGCAGTTCAGAAATCCTCTAAACCTAATGATACAGATTGTGAAGGTTTAGATGATCTTCAAAAACCCGATGACACTGACAAAAAAGGCAACTTTGAATTGGCCCAAAATCACTGCAACAGGGATTCCCAAGATTCATTTGATTCCGTTGTCAGATCTCTAAAAAAACTAATTAAACGCTTAAATAATCAAGATTTGGAAGACAGGCGAACGCTTGGATACCCCGAGGATGAAGGGAAGGACGAACAATTCTCATCTCACAGAAAACGATGCAGGCATCACTGAAAATAGAAATGTAGTATGATTTCAAGTGTGTCCAGGAAGGTCAGACCAGTGTTCAACTCAATCAACGGAGCAGCGTTCAACATTTATTTAAAAATGCATCTGACAGAGGGCACAGTCTAAATAGAAGGCACGGTCTTGACAGAAAAACGCATATATGACACTACCACAGAAGGCGTCAGGCAACCAGGTAGAATATAAACAGTTCTGACAGGCTAGAAAATGGAGTTACAAAGGCAGGAATACTAAAAATAGGACCTGCTCATAAAGACCATAAAACAAATGGCTCAAAGAAATTATGTAGGGCAGGAATACATCTGCTCTAATACCATGTTAAACACACATGGGCAACAAGAATAATCTGAAGGATAAATCATGAGAGTACATTTTTATTAACAAATGATTTACATTTATAGTACATGTTGTGACTGTTGGGTTTCACATCCCAAGGTCTCTTGGACTTCTTTTGTCTATTCGGCTTCCACACTTAGGTGTCCAACAAATTTGTTCATTTGGAGTTCATTTGTCCCCTCAAAAACAGCTTCTCACGAGCCTGCTTATGTGGCTCAAAAAGAGGGCAGAAAGGTCATTTTTTGGGTGTTTTTTGACCTTTTGTTTGACCAGTTTAGCTCCAAAAGATTAGAAAATGCATAGGGTGCATGTACTCATCATTGTGAATCTAAAAATTCTGACCATTTCCTCATTGGATGCCCCTAGGAAAAACATAGCGGCAGTGGCGTTGTGGATAGAGCCAAAATTTCTGTGTTAAAAACTGCTAAATTCTTCAAAAATGCAAAAATTCTCAAAACTTGCTCAAAATTGCTCAAAATTTGTGGGAGGCCACCACCATCAAGTGTTTGGGTCATCCAAGGAAGCTTCAGAAATAAACCTAAGCCTATCACCCTCCTTTTTGCCTTTGAGTGCTTGTTTTAGCCTTGTCTTCATTTGCTTGACTCTTATGTTACAAATCTTGTTCTGGGTATTTTTCTCTGTCCCTGTTCATCATCCGGCTCTCCATAATCTCCATAAGCCTCATCAAGCTAAAACTTGGCCTTCTCAACCTCCCTCTTTGCCTTGATGTACTTGGTTTGCATCAATTCTTGCTTGTTCTCTTGCTCATAAAAGGAGATGATATATTTGGCCCTTTGTAAACTAGTCTCAAGCTTCTTGATTTTGGCATCCTTTTCTTTCAAGGCAGCCTAAGTGATTTTATCTTTCTCCTCATAATATTTATCCTCTTTATCCATTTTTTTGAGTTTGAAGCTTTAGAAACCCTAGAGAAGGTAATCAGGAAGTGGGAGTTATGGTGAATAGGGATAGGGGAAGGGGAGAGGAGTTTGTGTGATGTAGGATGAGATATGTATGATGTGAGAGTGAGAAGGAGGGGGTATTTTTTAATAGGGACTATTTAGTAAATAGGGGTTTAAGGATTTGTTTTGGGGGATTAGGGTATAGGGGATAGGTGTAGGGATTTTGTTTGGGGGATTAGGGTATAGGGGATAGGTGGAGAGATTTGACAATAGAATGTGGGAATAAGGGATATAGTAAGTAGTTAGGGTTTTTATACAACCTAAGGTTTGAAAATTTAAATAGCAAACAAACTTCAAAATCATGAAATGAGTGTTGGGAGGATGGTTCAAGGAGTGTACTTACTTGCTTAGAGGTTCTAGGTAGCAAAAGAGAATTTTAGATGGTTGATAGGGTGGTCTTAGTGTTTGTTGGCCCTATGCATAGTGCCTTGTATAGGTGCGCAGTGCTCCGGTTGTATACATAGTGCCATGCAAAAATGCATTGGAAAACAAGCTCTATTCGCAGTGCTCTGTCTGTATGCACAGTGCTCCCTCCTCTATGCGCAACGATTTTGTAGGCCACTTTTGAAGGCTTTCCTGGTGTCCAAATTAATCCCATGGTAGCTCTTTGGAAAGGTATCTCTCTTGGCTACACAATGGAGCTATCAAGAACTAAAACAAATCCATTATAGACCCTGAAAAGTCAATTCTCCTATGATTGATCGAAAAGTGCAGAATGAGGTTGCAAAAATGAAGTGTTCTCTTGTAGGAAATGTTTCTAGGTCTTCCTCAACTCCAAATTGAGTTCATGATAGCTCATTGGAAAGATATTTTTGTCTAGTTATCATTTGAATCATCAAGAAAGCCATTTGGAGACCTCAACTAGAAGAAAAAGTGATTTTTCCAAAGTCACTCTAGAAGTGCAACAACTCTCTTGTAGCAACAGTATTTTTGACATTTCTCTAAAACCATGACACCTGTGTAAAACGTGAAGGAGGTTTTTCATCCTTGGCCTATTATGGACAAAAAAATCTCTCACTATTCCAAAATTCATCATTTTTTGGTCTAAAACATAGTTTGAAGAAAAAACAGCCCTATGTGTGGCAAATATTTGTCCCTTGGAATGACCTCTTGAAAAATGATGGAGACATGATTTTTATGAGTTGGAATGTCCTCATACTTGCTGAAATGACCTCCCTTAAGCCTCATATACTAAGATTTCTTTGATTCCATAACCAACCCTAGCTCAATGGGTGAGGAAATTATGGATTAGTGCTTGTGGAAAATGATGATTTGGACACCCTTGGGAAAAGACAACTCCCTTTGGCATGCACTTAACCCTTTGAAACTTTACCCTTTCACTTGACTATTTCCTTTGAAAAATTGATGTTTTGATGGTCTGGCATATTTGGAACACTGAGTTAACAACTTGGGATGGTGAAATTATTACATTCGAAAGACATAAAATTACATAATGAAATAATCATTTCTCTTTACAAATCAACTTCACATGGTGAAGGGATGTTATTTTATCACCCTTTACTTGCTGGTCTTATGCAAGGGAATGGAACCTTGGCAACCCTAATGACCTAATGAAACCTTGAAAAACCATAAAAGACCTAATGAGACCTTGAAGGACTGAATTTCAAGATGACATAATAACCTCATGACTGATACAAATGGCATTATAAAAATAACTTTATGGATGATGCACAGTCAACAAGATATGAAACTATGCCAGTAAGTAATCACATTTAGGGAAGAGTGATGTTTTTGGACTAGGACTACCATGAGTGACTAATTTTTTTGCATGACCTAGTGGAATAATAAAAAAATTATGTGTGGGACACCTAAAATGAATATGAAAAGAGCAATTTTGATCACTGATGGCAGTATGCAAATACTAACTCTAACATGCCTTTCACCACAGTAGTGGCATGGGTCCTAGTGAGGGGTATGAGTGAGAAAGAAAAGTCTCTGGCCACCTCATCATCGTATCCTCTCATCCTCTTAAAGAACCACATCCATTGGTGCCTTGTGAAAATTTATACTATAGGGGGATGCTGGTGGATCCTTACTGTGTTTGTCGGTTCTCTCTTGTTAAAACCTCCTGTCATATTTCCCTGGTAATTGTGGAGGCTTGTATGGATACAATTCAAGAATTCTGGTAGGTGAGAGAGGTTTGAATGTTAACTTTGCAATACAATTCTCCTAGACTGCAATTTCCTTAATCAAATTGAGGATTTTTCTTCTTTTAACTAGAAAACATGGAAGGTATAGCTCCTACCTCACTTGTTACGTTCTATTGAGGACAACCTTTGATTTCTCCTCCCTTAGTGCCCACTGATAATCCTGTAGATTGACTTCTCTGTATCCTGTAGTTTTCCCTATAGGATTCTGTAGGTTTTCCTGTAAGATCTTGTAGGTCTTCTGCATTGTAAATGCTAACTGTCTCATGTAGGTGTTGCTTCAAGAAGTCTGAGGGAAACGTCTTTTTGATGAATTCTTGAGATTTATAATGCTCTATTTGTATGTGAATCAATGTTTTATTTCAATATATGGATGATCGTGTGGGATGGTGTGATGGTTGTCTAAGTACGAGAACCTCCTTTTGGACCATTGGTCCCACTATCAGTCCATCATTCCACCTTACCTCATAATCATATCCCACTTCATTCCTCTGTAACTTAACCATTTTTGGCCTTATCTCCTTTTTCTTCTAATTTGACTGTTGCCACATGTGGAGTGGTCTAACTGTTTTCTCCTCGTCGACTGGCCGAATGTGGCCAAGTTAACTGGCCACCTTTTCTTATAAAACCAACTCTCACATAATCCTACAATTTTGATCATATTGTATTAATGAGAGAGCATGATTAAGATGACATACCTATGGGTAATATGCTTTGATGATGATGCATGCTGGAGAGTTATGTCTCTGTGCTGTGTATTTGCTCCATATCCTTCTTTGTATTGGCCTCTTTTGATGCTTGTTTCTTTTGATGTGTAGGTGCTGGAGAGTGATGTTGGTGATCTTGTTGCTGCTGCTGAGCTATGGAGGAGCTTCCTCAACCTTGGAATCTTTGTGCTGAAGATGGCTACAAACCTGTGAAATTTCCTTTGTGGGATAGGATGCTACAAGATTTCCTACAGGAAACCTATAGGATGTCCTGTAGCTACCTCTCCCCTAAACTTTCATACTTTTTCTCACTTTTGTAGCATGATGGTTGTTGACATGAGCAGAGAAGGGTTGTAGTTAATGGTAGGTGAGAGTTGTGGTCTTTAGGTATTGTCCCTCTATCCTCCTTCTCTCCCTCTTCTATTTTTTTTTCTTTGAAAACTGTATTTCTTTTTAATTGACTTATTGGATGGATGCAGGGGTAACATGGTGATGAAAGGCATGGCGATGATGTGGTGGAGTGAATGGTTTTTTTCTTTTTTTTTTATACACAGGCTTGTCATCCCCTTACTATATGATCACTTTTATTTTGGATTTCAAGGTCACTGTAAGTCCTACAGGAAACTCCTGTAGGTTTACAGGGAATCCTGTAGAAAACACAGAGCCTGTGTAAACTGAGTTGGAGGATTTCATAAATGGAAGAATGGATGAAATAATGAAGAATATGAAATGGAGGGATTAAAATATGGATTTTGTAGGTCCTTTCTTTCCTCTGAAGTTGCGTTTATCCTTCTCTTGCTAACCTGCAAACAACATTTCCAAATTTTTTTACCTTTTCTATATTTTTCCATTTTTTCTCTTCTCTTTCTTTAGAAAACAACTAGTCTACCTCCAAGGAGGTTTTCATCCTAGTTGCCTACCCTGGGTGCCTCAAAAGAGGTTTTCACCCAGAGATATTTTTATTTTTTCTTCTTTTCTTCAACACCATTGGGCCGCCTCAAGAGGTTTTCAACCCAACAGTGGGACTCAGGTGCCTCATGGAGGTTTTCACCTAAGTCTCTTTATTTTTTCTTTTTTTCTCTTTTTTTTCCTTTTTTTCTTTTTTTTTTCTTTTTTTTTCTTCAGGGACTTGATGGGGTGGAAGCTGAGACTTTCTCCACCACCATCACTATCTTGTTGATGCCATTGATGAATTCTTGCTTTGACAAGGGCTTCTTGTAGACCTTCAATCTATACCCATTGACAAGTAAAGGGATAGCCTCTGCATCAATGGTTCTTATCTATACTGAACCATTATCATGACATTTTTCTATGACATAAGGCCCTAACCATCTAGTCCTTAACTTGCCTTTAAAATCCTTGTACCTGGAATCATACAACAAAGCCCAATCACCTTCTTGAAACTGCTTGTCCTTTATATTCTTGTCATGCCAAATTTTCCTTTGAACTTGAGTCACCTCTATGTGCAGGAGGGCCTGCATCCTAAATTCATCTAACCCATTCAGCTGGAGAAATATTTCTTGTTGTGCCCTAGTGAGATCTAGATCCAGTTGTGCTACCATTCTTAAGGTGTTGTATTCAAATTCAATGGACAGCAGGGCTTTCTTCCCATAGACCAGCTCATAAGGAGTGAATCCAGTGGTGGTCTTCTAGGTGGTATTGTAGGCCCAAGTGGCCTCAACTAATCTATCTACCCAATCCTTCCTGTTGCTACTAATGACCTTGGTCAGAATGCCTTCCAGTGCTCTATTGGTTACCTCCACTTAGCCATTAGCCAGTGGGTGGTAAGGAGTGGATGTTATGTGCTTGATCTTGTGTTCTCTTAACAATTTCTCAATCATGCGAGATGTAAATTGATTGCCTTTATCAGTGACCAATTCTCTAGGGTACCCAACTTATAAAACACATTTTCCCTTAAGAATTGGGCCACTTTTTCTTTTTTTGCTGCTTTGATGGCCTTGGCTTCATCCCACTTGGTTAAATAGTCAGTGCACACAATGATGTATTGCTTCTGTCTGGATGGAGGTTCAATGGGCCCAATGAAATCCATGCCCCACTTGTTAAATGGCTCGAAAGTCACTTGTGGTTGCAAATGAATTTCATCCCTTAGGGTAGATTTCCCCATCCTTTGGCACCGATCACACTGACTGGTATACCTCCTCACATCTTGGTGAAGAGTGGGCCAATAATTACCAGCTTGTAGTACCTTGAATTTTGTTCTTTTCGCTACAAAGTGACCTCCATAAGGCCCATCATGATAGGTCAGAAGGATGTCAAATACTTCCTCCTCCCTAACACATCTTCTCAAAATTTGATTCGGGCCTAGTTTGATGAGATTTTCCCCAGTCCAAGTGAATGGGGCACTCTTCCTTACCATTTTCTCTTTTCCTTGGAGGACAAATTTGGTGGAAATTGTGCATACACCAAGTAATTTTCTATGTCAAAAAACCATGGAGAGAGAACTGAAATGGAAAATAAGTGTTCATCTGGTAACTGATCATCAACCATTCCTTCCTCCCCTACAGGCAAAGTCAATCTGGATAAAAAATCTGCAACAACATTCTCCTTTCCAGGCTTATCAATAATAGTTAAATCAAACTGTTGCAATAAAAGTAACCATCTAATAATCCAGGCATTTACATCAGGTTTATTCATCAAGTATTTAATTGCAACATGGTCAATATGTACAAATGTTTGGTAACCAGTAATGTAATGCCTAAATTTATTCAATGAATGCACAACATCTAGGAGCTCTTTTTCAGTCACTGTGTAGTTCAGCTCGGCTTTTGACAGATTCTTACTGATGAAGTAAATGGAATAAGGTAGCTTGTCATCTAGCTAGCCTAGAGCTACTCCTATGGCTTTGTGAGAGACATCGGCATGTATATGGAAAGGAAGAGCCCAATTTGGGCCTCAGAGAATAGGTGCAGTAGTCAACTTGTCCTTTAGGGTGTCCAAGGCTTCTTGACAGCTTTCTGACCATAAAAATTCAGAGTCCTTGGCCAATAACCCAAATAAAGGAGAAGCTAACTTGCTGAAGTCTTTTATAAATATCCTATAGTATCTGGCTAAACCTAGAAAACTTTTGACATCCCTCTGTTTTTGCGGAGCTAGGACCCTTTGGATGATGGCTATCTTATTTGGGTCTACCTGCAGTCCTTTCTGGGATATTGAGTGACCTAGAACAGTCCTTGTAGTCATCAAGAACTCACATTTTTGGGACTAAGGGATAAGTTCATTTCAATGAATTTGCTCAACACCTTACCCAAGTTGGAGAGAGCCTCCTGGAAATCACACCCATAGGGTGTAAAGTCATCCATATAAATTTCCACTGCATCATGGACTAGCTCGGCAAAGATACTCAGGACTGCCCTCTGGAAAGTGGCAGGGGCATTGCATAGACCAAAAGGAAGGACCCTATAAGTGAAAGTACCCCAAGGACAGGTGAAGGTGGTTTTATCTTGGTCCTCTAGGCTAATATGGATTTGATTGTACCCATTGAACCTATCTAAGAAAGAAAATAACTTTTTCCCTGCCAAGCCATTTAACACTTGGTCAATGAAAGGCAGAGGGAAATGGTCCTTCTTTATTGCTTTGTTTAACTCTCTGTAATCAACATAAATCCACCATTTCCCATTTTTCTTTGGAACCAACACAAAAGGAGAAACCCACTCACTGTCCAAGATAGGGTAAATGAATCCTACATCCAACAGCTTTTGCAGTTCTTCTTTCACTATATCCTTGAGAGTTGGATTCATTCTCCTTTGGGGTTGTCAAACTGGTATGCAACCTTCTTTGATATAAATGTGGTGAGTAAACACTGAGGGGTGCACTCCCTTCATTTGTTTTTAACTCCAAGCAAAGGCATACAAATGTTCCCTTATCATGTTACATAACTCTTCTTCTTGGTGTATAGAAAGAGAGGGGTTGATTTTCAAAGTTCTTTCAGGGTCGAATTATATTGTCTTGACACAAGTAAGGTTTGAATTAGCTAAACATAGATCAATCTGATGGTTTCTTTTGGTTTCATTTACTACTTCCTCTAAGGACAAGGTGTTGGGAGTTGGATTTTGGAGGATGTGTTCAATCAAATCATCTTCATTAGGTTGTCCTCCTCCCATGGAAGTTTCTAGGGTATAGAGTTGAGTTGAGTAAACTTCATCTTCTTCCTCCTCCTCTAGCCATAAACGTAAATCATGTTCTAAAGATGGCTAAGCAGGAGGGTACAAGATCAACTCCTTGGACAGATGCCCATTTTTTATAGTCATGTTTCTAACCTTGTAGCTGATGTAGGCATTGGCAGTGGCTAACCAAGGCCTCCCAAGTATGAGAGGATAACCATTAATCTTGGCCTTAGGCTGGAGAAATAGGAAGTCTACATGGTACTCCGAGGAGTCAATGGAGACCATCACATCTTCAACAATCCCCTCAGGGGTTACTGTGGATCGGTCTGCAAGTTGCAAGACTATCATGGTCTTTCTTAATGAACCCTGGAGATTCAGCTTGAGCATGGTGTCCTTATTCATTACATTAATGGCAGCCCCAATATCAATCAAGGTGTGTGGGACAATGGTGCCATTGATGTGCACATCTACTACAGGGATTCTAGGGTCTAAATACTTTGGGAAAATTACCTGCCCCAGCATTAAGTCGAACAACTGTCCAATGACATTAATGGTAGGGGTGTCTCTTTTTCGCCTCTCTGGATGTTTGAAACACTTCTCTTTAATCAGTTTGTTGTAAATAGGTACATCCTTAATGGATTGGAGAAGTGAAATTTTGACAAATAGATTTTTCAATTCACCCAGAAGTTCATTCTCTTCTGGGGTAGATTGGACTGGATGAGTTAATCTTTCAGGAAAGGGTGGTGGATTCACTCCAGGAATACTTTCCTCTCTTTCCTCCTCACTCTCCCTAGGTGGAGATGGAGGTTGGTTGTTCAGGAGTACTCTCCCAAACCTTAGGTTGATTTCCTGAATTTCCACAACATAAGAAGGGTAGGATATCTCTCCACTGTATACTTGTTGTGTCTGCATGTTGTTCGGATTTGAATTTGGTGAGGCAGGCATCTAAGGTTGTTTAGGTGGAGCAGGGTGTAAAATTTATGGTTGAGTAGGAGGTGAAGGCAATAAAGCTGGAGCATTGTTGTATGGGTTCCTCCACCCATAGGGTGGTGCATTCCATTGAGGATGAGGAGGATTATATGGCTGAAATGGTTGTTTGGTTGGCTAGGAATGGTACTGAGGTGAAAAAGACCAAGGAGAAGGTGTCAACCAGGAGGAATGAGTAGGGGGGACCAAGAGGGAATGGATGTGTTTTGGTTAGGGTTGTAATATGCATAGGATGTGGCACTAAAGATTCTCAAGGCCATAAAGAATAGGGGTGTCATATGTTTTTAGTTGTAAGCACATTATGATGTGAATTTTGGATGGATTGCCTCGTTTTCTTGTCACATAAAGATTTTGGCTTACAATCGAGGTTGTTTTATTTCATACAGTTTGCGGCATTATAACGAAAATCCATTTTAGAAGGAACATCTATAGTCTATTACAATGTAGAAATCTTACGTGAGAATGCAAATAGGATTTTCTGTTATGCCTCTACACACCAAATGATGTACAACACATTTATAACTGAGTTGTAAATATGATGACAAACAAATGAATAAAGAAATCTTGAACAAGTCCCTTATTTAAATATGAAAATTCCATAAAACAATGAACTGTAAAAGTACCTAACCTCACACCACATATGAAACCTCATTTACTGCAAGTTAACTTAGAAGACAAACATAGTGCATGTGCTTCTTGCTTCTTGCTTCTTTAAAGCTTTTCATGTTAAAAAAAAAGCAAATAAGAGCTAACAAATATTGCTTCTTTAAAGCTTTGTATTACCTTATCCATTTAATTCTCTCAGAGTTAATTTTCGAGTGTGAATTTCATTAATGAGTGATGAAACTTATACAAATAAATTAACCTTCATTGACTAGATTTTCCATTTATCTCTTTCAGAGGTAAATTCTGAATATGAATTTCCATAATGAGTTATCAAACTTATATGAATAAATGACCCTTCATTTAGTACCTTTTCCATTTTTTTCTCTTTGAGGTAACTTTCGATTGTGAATTTAATTAATGAGTGATCAAACTTATACAAATAAATTACCCTTCATTTCATTACCGAAGGGGAATTTCACCTTCCTAATTTATTTATGTACAGTTTTATTTTAGGACAAAAATCCCAAGGGATTATCTCCAACATTCTCCCTTAAGCCAATTCTAAATATTTTAAACTTTTATCCTTAGACTCTTGTGTTTGCACTAAATAACACTAGAAGGTAAGGAGATTCCTAAGGAACCTCTAAACATTTTAAACTTTTATCCTTAGACTCTCGTGTTTGCACTAAAAAACACTAGAAGGTAAGGAGATTCCTAAGGAACCTCTAAACAGAGAGAATAGTTCTTGTTGTGTAGGGTAATGGAAAAGAGTGCCATATCTATTTGATGGTTGGACAAGGGCTAAAAGAATTTATCTAGAGAAGATTGGTTGAATCATGAGAAATGAATTGCACTAAATAATGAGATTAAAGATGTATTTCACTGAATAATGAGCTTAAAGATGTATAGTAGATTTCCTTTGCACTTGTGGCATAAAAGCATGGATTGGAGATGCAATCCATTGCTAATTTTGACAATTGGGTAGTCAAACAATCAGTAAATTCCTTTGCACTCGACATCAGAGTCTTGATTGGAGGTGCAATCCGTTGTTGATTCTAACAGTTGGGTATACTTCTTTTGATTTGAAATGGTATTCATATTCATCTTTGTATGGAATGCTTCATGCTTGTAATCTGTTGTGTGATCCATGAATTAAATTGTTAATGAATAAATTATGTTTATAAGATAGTTATATAGATAAGATTGATGACATTCTCCTAAGTCATGCTTGTGATTAAATCTAATTGTAAACAAAGTAGAGTGCCGCAATGGCCAAGGAAGGCTCTGGGTATGCGAGAACTCAATTGGAGGATTAAAAAACAACATAAATTACTTGATAATACGAGCTCGTGCCTTTTCAAAACAATGTTTTTAGAGGATTACTTTGTTCGCTTAAGCTTAAGAATGTCTGCATACCATAAAGATTCGACTCACAACATAATAGAAAATTACTCAATACATACTTAAACCTGATAAATGATTTTGTTTCTCAATAACATAAAAGAAACCTCATAAATGATTTTGTTTCTCAATAACATAAAAGACATGACTGTTAGTTCACTCTCAATAACATAAAAGACATGATTGTTAGTTCTCTTATTGATTGAAACAACCCCTGTTAATGGCTAGGAGATAAACAATATTTTAAGAAAACCAAATAGATAATAATGGACGAGGGGTTGACTCTATAGAGCCTTGGCACTGCCTTTCTGAACAAGGAAGGTCATTTATTTCTTCTTTTGAGATATTACATGTTGGATTTTTTTCTTTAATTAGCTTAGCCACATATGTCATAGAGACACAAAGGTTCATCCATCGAGCATTGCAATACCAATTCACTTCTCTCAATGCACTAATGTAACTTTTTAACATTAGCAAAACTTTTATTACATTAAATAACACCCTACATCTTTGGCTTGTGACATTTGACCAACATAGAGAATAACCCCCATTATCTTGGTATGCACTCTATCAAAGACTTCACCCATTGGCCACACTATAAGCTACTTGTTAACTCCACCTAGCTCTCACTTGCCTATAAGTTTCACAAATAACTCTATAAGCATGAATCTACAACTTGTAAACTAAGCCATCCAATATCCTCAACAAGCTCATTGATCCACTTGCTACTGCCACTACGTTGCTACAAACATGATCTGTATCTAGAAGAAAGCCAGTATCCCATGCTAGTCATTATTGAGGCTCTAATAGAGGGTCACGTACTTTTCTCAAGCAACCCACTTTAGCCCCATAAATGAAGCCAAGATCAAAAATCCTAATCACAATTTCACCTACTACCCAAGAGGAACACCCTTCCCTTGTTGTAGAAACTAGTACAACATATTCGATACATATTAGTTCAAAAAAAAAAGCAAAATGTCAAATTAGTTGCAAAATATATGAAAATTTAGATTTTTGTAGTAGATTAACAACAAGCATTCGAGAATCAACCATTTAGTAGTTGAAACTTATAACATTTTCATCAAATGATCAAATATAACATCAACCTTTAATTTTTAACACACAACATTTGTCATTGATAAAATGTAACAAATGAATACTCAGAAGTAGGAACAAACGAACAAAGGAACAAACCCTAAACCCTAAACTTCTAAGAAGTAGCAATAGAGTGTTTTGAACCCTACAAGCGAGAATATATAAGAAACACTACAAGCAAGCAGGAATCGTACCAGAGGGCAGAAATTCAAGTGTTGAAAAACACAACAATGCAACCAGAGCTAAATTCCCAAATTCTAGACAACAAATTTAAAGAAAAAATGAATACTCAGAAGCGGGAACAAATGAACAAGCCCTAAACCCTAAACTTCTCAGAAGCATCCTACCTTGGACCCACTAATTCAAAAGGAACTTAAGAAGCTATAAGATACAATGATCATCTTCAAAATTCAACATTCTACCTTTGTTTCTAACCTAGTGCCTCTAAGGAAAAACTGAAGAGAGGACTAATTGAATTAATTAAAAAGCTACCATTTTCACCAAGTGGGGAACCTTCACATACCACTGAATGCCATTTCACTTGATTAATGTAGGGTAAAAATTTCAAATTCCCGAATTCTAGACATAAAATTTAAGGAACAAATGAATACTCAGAAGCAGGAACAAACCCTAAACCCTAAACCCTAAACTTCTCAGAAGCAGCAACATATCGTTTTTAACCCTACAAGCAAGACTATATAAGCTAAAAGCAAGCAAAAAAATCGTCACAAAGGGAAGAAATCTTAAGAGAGAGTAGAAATTCAAGTGTTGAAAAACACAACAGTGCAACAAGAGCTAAATTCCCAAATTCGAGACAACAAATTTAAGTGTTGAAGAACACGAGAGCTAAATTCCAAAATTCCAGACAACAAATTTAAGTGTTGAAGAACACAGTGGCTAGTAGGATTTATAATCCTACTGGGAGAGCCACAAAAGACACCACCATGTCCAAACATCCCCCAACGTACCCTAGACCTCACCATACCTCTTCTGCGACAGCCACATGCAACACAAACTTGCAAACACAGGAAACAAGTAACATTTGGGAAAAAACCTAAAAAAATTCAAAATAAAACCCATGAATTTGCATATTTACCTTCATGGACCTCGAAACTTGCATGTCGACCACCGAACTACATAGAATCTCCCATTGGCTCCTTCCCAAACAACAGGCCGCGAGGATGAAACAACAACAAAGGTATTTGTAAACCCCTGACAATTTAAAATGAACAACAACAGAGGCAATGTTAAACCCCCCTCAAAACAGGTCAAGCAACCACACTCGTAACCCTAAACCACAAACGAACAACTGCAAACAACAATGTTACGCACGGTAAAGAAACCAGAGAATAAACCCTAAATGAAAAACTAACCCTTGTAA
This sequence comes from Pinus tabuliformis, assembly GCA_031772625.1. Lineage (NCBI taxonomy): Eukaryota > Viridiplantae > Streptophyta > Pinopsida > Pinales > Pinaceae > Pinus > Pinus tabuliformis. The sequence continues at coordinate 518,844,735 of CM062806.1, read as the reverse complement.
ACAATCTTGCCCGGTGAGCAGTGCCAGAATGGAGGACAAGGTGAACCAATACCGAAGCCGAGAGGAACCATTGCCAGTGGAGCGGATTTCCCAGACACTGGACCTGAACGAAATAACACAGTGCAGCAAACACATTGCGTAAAACACGGCGGATGAAACCCTAAATGATATGAAATTTCCTTCTTTTAATGCACCCACCCACCGCAAGACGTGGCAGGACCCACTCGACACCTCTCATACAACGGTTGTGGTGTCTCCACGTAGGGAGGCGCGGTAAAGTAACCATAGGATAAACCCTAAACGGAAAACAAACCCCTACAAACAACCTCGCCCGATGAGGAGCGCGAGAATGGCGGACAAGGTGAACAAGTACGGGAGCCAAGAGGAGCCATCGCCAGGGGAGCGGATTGCCCACACATCGGACCCGAACAAAATAACACACGACACTGAACACATTGCGTAAAACACGGCAGATGAAACCCTAAACGATATGAATTTTCGTGCTGATAATGCACCCACCCACCACAAGACGTGGGAGGACCCACTCGGCACCTATTGTATGATAGTTGTGGTGTCTCCATGTAGGCATGTGAGGTGGACGTGAAGGTGCACATGTAATGATACATATCAGGTTTTAAGATAAGACAGTGATATCAAAAGAGTAGAACATGGTGATAATTATTGATGTGGACTCTTGAATTTATGTAAATGGTAGATTCCTAAAATATTTTGAAATTGGATTGGATAATAAGAGAAATTATTTGTTTGATCTCTCCACCATAAAATTTTGGAGTATTTTAGAAACCCACATAAAACCGAGAAAGAGGCCCTTCCTAATCCTGATTTCCGGTTCGTTTAGTGTCATTTCATCGAGTGAGCAAATGGGAATAGAATTACATTAAAAAACAAATTAGTAAATCAATTATTAACTTATGTATTACATATTGCTTCATAAGATCAAATTAAAAATATTCGAAATCCCCAAATCAAACAAACAACCTCTACTTTAACGGTATAGTCACATCACGAACCTGAAAGGTATAGTCACGTCATGGTAAACAAATCCTGCGTGGGATCATATGGCCTCCCTTATCCCCACGTCTCTCCCATGTTCTTTCACTAATTCAAACCGACCACACAATAGAGAGGCCACACAATATAGATTACAACTTTGTCCATGGCTCATTAACTTCACCATGGTTGTTTTTTTGGTCCATGTGCTCATTCATTTTAACATTGTTGTTTTATTTTCTATTTTTATGTTTTTAAAGAATTGTTTTTTTCTCTAAAATTTATAAATTAATATTTTTGGTTTTAAATTACTTTATTTATTAATACAATTATATTAGTAAATATGTTTGATATAATTTTATATGAATAATATGCACAACCACATTAATAAATATAGTTAATAAACATAAACTTATATGAAAATACATTAAACATTTATTAATAAACATAAATTTACATGAAAACACATTAAAAATTAAAACAAATATAGTAAATTTATTATTATTATTATTATTATAAAATTATATTAATATTATTTTTAGAATTTAATATATCAATTTAATATATTAAATCTTAAAATTGATATTATAAAAACTAATATAATAATATATTATGGAATTGTTTATTTTACTAATAAAAAAATTACATTTTCTTTTAGTAAGAGTTTCTCTCGTTCTTAGGAATCACGAACATGCCCCTGCTGCTAGGTCATCCACGACTGTGCCCCCGCCTCGGCCCCTCGGCCCTCTATCATGGCCCCTCCGAAGCTCCACCGGAGGAGGCTGACCTTCAACAGGCCTTTTCAGCACTGGTCAGATCCTTACCTCCTCAGAGACCTCGCCCAGCAATCTCCAAATTCGTGAAAAAGCTCGATGTTTTGCAGGAAGTTAACTTACCCCCAACTCTGCCTCGCATGGCCACTCTTGCTTTAACAGAACGAGGGATCATTCGGAAATTTACTGGACTCTGGCCATCTCCAAAAACAATGCAAAGATGGGTGGAAAGTAATTGGTTTGATAAGACACAAGGAAAAATCTCCATACGATTCTGTGGAAAAGGGTATTTTACCTTTCATTTTGAAACAAAAGAAGATAAAGACTTCATATTCCAAAATGAGCCCTATTTCATGGATTCAAGAGGATTATATCTCAACAAATGGACTCCGGACTTCAATCCCAAGTTGGACATACCGAGCGTTGTTCCTGTTTGGGTTCGGCTTCCTCACCTCCCTCTTCACTGCTAAGGAGACGAATCAGTTCGGGCTATTTGGAATGCTGTAGGAAGATACATCGATCGCAGTGAACCTAAAGACAACATGCAGGCTTGTGCTCGCATCTGTGTAGAAGTCGATCTAGGCAAAGGACTTCCAGAATCCATCAAGCTCAAGGTGGATGATTGGACCCACATTCAGCAATTAGACTATGAGAAAATTCCATTCAAGTGCAATGTATGTCATGAATATGGCCATTTTGCCAATCGTTGTACTAAACTAGTAGATGTAGAAAATACTCTGCAAAAAGAGCAACGGGAAAGCATTAAGAGAAAGAAAGTTGGCCCCAATCCCAAGTCAAACCCTGAAGCTGGACCTTCTACACGTATGCCTCTCATACCATCCTCCTCTTCCCTCCCTATCTCCACTGTAAACCCACTGGACCAACCTGATCCCCAACCTCCTTCTTCATCCTCCATCCCTTTCCATATCCTCTCTCCCCCTAAAGATATTCCCACCCCCGTAGCCCAAACCGATCCCTTATAATCTTCTCTTCCTCTGATTATCTCCTCCTCCCTCCCTCCTGATCCGCCCTCAACGAGAATCACCAGAAGCAACTCAAAGGAGCATGGTGCAACCCTTGACAGTCAAAAGAAAAATGGGCCAGGAAGGAAATCAGCTAAACAACAAAGAGATGAAAATGCCCAGAAGAATATAGCCATGGGCATCCAGAATCCCATAAAGTCCTCTATCTTAGGACAAATTGACAAAGATTCAGTAAATGAGGAGCCGGGAGGGCGAGCAACTCTCCGCAATCCTCACTTGAAATGATGAAAGTCCTCTCATGGAATAGTAGGGGACTAGGGCACCCCTCCAAAACAATTGCCTTAAAATACCTAATAAACCAAGAGAAACTAGAAGTTGTTTTAGTCCAAGAAACAAAGCAGGGACAGCAAGAAATGAACAAAATCATTGCTCAACATAAACAATACAAAGGATGTGTTTGTGAATCAAGAGGAGCCTCCGGGGGAATTGCAATGCTTTGGAACCAAAACATTTGGAGTATCACAACAGAAACAATCAATCAGCACTGGATAAAGACTATTTTGGAGAGCACTTCAAATAACCAACAGATAGTCATTTACAATGTATATGCACCAAACCATTATAGAGATAAGGCACAATGCTGGGACTCCCTCAGTGAAAATATAGCTGAAGAAGATAATAGTAACATTATTCTGGGGGGAGATTTAAATCTCATTTTGCACTCCAATGAGAAGCGAGGAGGCTGTTTCTCCCCAGATCCCTATAGAAACCAGCTGGAGACTATCATGCAGGATGGTGATCTTGTTGATGTAGTCCCTAAAAACTGCAAATTCACCTGGAATAATTGTAGGCTGGGGAAAAATAACATTATGGAAAGACTGGACAGAATCCTGGTGAATGTAACTCTCCTATCCACCTACTCTACTGCCTACGCCTTCATCCACCCCTTCACAGCCTCAGATCACTACCCCACTTCTCTGGTCCTTGAAACCACTGCCCTTTGGGACCTCTCCCCTTCAAATACAGTCCGTTGTGGAACAAAAACACAGCAACCAAAGAACTTATCCAATGCACGCATTAGCACATAAAAGGATCACTGGGATACATTTAGGAAAGCAAAATCAAAAGCGTCAGATACGCTCTCAAGGACTGGGAAAAAAATTGCTACAAGGAGCCGGAAAAAGAAAAAAGAGAGACCAAAGCCAAGTTAGAGAATCTCCATAGCACAATTGAGAAGCGTGGATTTCAGCAGGAAGATAAAAACCACGAAGACAAACTCTATAGCCAGCTTTATCGCATCAATAGAGAAGAGGAGCAGAAATGGAGAATCAAGTCTAGGCAGCTATGGTTGAAGGGCGGGGACAAAAATTCGGCCTTTTTCCATAAGCAAACCACAGTGCGGAAAATTAGGAACAACATTACCTCTATCATAGATAGTGAAGGAAATCAACAAACCAGCCAAGGTGCTATCAAGCAAGCTGCTTCAGATCATTACAGAGAGCTCTTAACAGAAAATGGAGAAGAAGAAGATTACGCAGACCTACTACAATATCTGCCGAGTAGGATCACTGCTGAAATAAATGAAAATCTGAGCAAAGAGATAGAGGAAGAAGAAATAAGAGGAGCCATCTGGGCTCTCCAACCAGACAAAGCTCCTGGTCTGGATGGCTTTCCAATTTGCTTCTATAGAGCTCATTGGGGAACTATTAAAAAAGACCTCATCAAAATGATGAAATGGATTTAGCACAAGAGGAAAATTGGAGGCTATACCAACTCCACCCACCTAGCCCTCATCCCCAAGGAGAATCGACCCACAACCTTCTCTCGTTTCCGGCCTATTTCTCTTTGCAACTCCTCTTATAAAATCTTTACTAAGATTTTAGCTACCCGTCTCAAACCTCTGCTTCCTTCGATTATCTCTGAAAACCAAGGTGGGTTTATGGCCAATAGGCAAATATCTGATTCAATCCTCCTTGTTCAAGAAGCAATTCATTCCAGCCATTCCAGGAAAGAAAAAGGATTCATCCTGAAGCTGGATTTGGCTAATGCCTTCGATAGGGTCAGGCATTCCTTCCTAATTGTTGTTCTCCAAAAAATGGGCTTTGTTGCTCCCTTTCTTGACCTCATCAAAGCTTGTATCATGGGACCTTGGATCTCCCCCCTTGTTAATGGTAGGCCTGGACCTCCCTTTCAATCTTCGAGAGGGCTGAGGCAAGGCTGCCCTCTCTCCCCTTACCTGTTTATCTTGATGGCTGAATCTTTCAGCAGTGCTCTAGATCACAAGAGACGAGCTGGCCTCATTACTGGCATAAAGTACGAAAATGGAGTTAAAAACATTAATCATTCCCAATTCGCTGATGACACCCTGCTAATAGGAGGAGCGTCTATTACAATAGCTCGTCGATTTAAAGCTCTTCTGGACAAATATATGAGCTATTCAGGAGGCATGATCAATCATCTAAAAAGTTGCATCTATGGTTGGCATGCTTCAACCCAAACTCTCCATAATATAGCCAACATTTTTGGGGTCCCTTGCAAGCTAAATTGGGACCACTTCAACTATCTGGGAATGCCTGTGAGCATTGGGCCCTTAAAAGCTGAAATCTGGGATACAATTCTTGATAAAATGAAGAGAAAAGTGCAGCAGTGGGGATCTACATGGCTTAATCTAGCCAGTCAACTTGTCCTCCTCAAATCAAGTCTCTCATCTCTTCTACTTTACCAATTTACTCTTATGCAGGCTCCAGCCACTTTCCATAACAAAATGGAAAGCATCCTCCGACATTTCCTCTGGCAAGGGGGGAAAAATGAAAAAAAGAAGTTCAACCTTGTTAGCTGGAAGCAAGTTATCCAAAGTCAGGACTGTGGAGGACTTGGAATTAGATCTCCTAAACTCTCAAACTTGGCTTTTGGAGGTAAGATCGTGTGGAGACTAATTGGTGAACAATAGGCATGGTGGAAATGAGTTCTAGAAGCCAAATACCTCAGCAACCCAAGACAACAACTTTTGGGCTACGAAATACCCACTAGAAACAGTTCAAAAGTTTGGAAACTATGCAAAAAAGTTATCCCCTTTATGGCACAAAATATCTCCAAAGTTCCCAAGGGTGGCAGCGGTGTCAAAATTGGAGCAGACAAGATTATGGGGAATCAATCTATCAGTAGCCAACCAGGTACGGATCAAATCCTCCTCTTTCTACACAACAAAGGAATACACTATCTGGACCAAATCTCGCAATGGGACATTAACTCGCAGACTTGGAAGGGATGGAGTTTCCCTCCCATCCCCAGAGATCTCAAGAAGAGCTTTGACAACCTTCAGACTCATCTCCATAGCATTGCCCCTATTATCAAAAATGGCATTGACAGTTTTCGATGGGATCCCACAGGTTCTAGTTATACAATTCAAGCTGGCCACCAATACTTGTGCAATAGAGACTATCCTGCTCCTCCTTGGACGCACTAGAAAATTGTTTGGAAGTCCGAGACCATCCCCAAAATTAAATTTTTCATCTGGACCCTTTTGAAAGGGAGAATCCTCACCTCTGATAATTTGCAAAAGAGGGGTATAGTTGGGCCTTCTCGATGCCCAAACTGTCAAGAAGCAGAAGAAACTATCCAGCATCTTTTCATCACATGTCCCTTTGCAATTTCTTGCTGGAATGGAATCTCCCCTAATGGCCATCCCCCATGGAACCCCCAGCATTCCATTGGTGAGATTTTGAGTCTCTGGAAGAAGAGTTACCCTTGGCAGCATAAGAAGAACAATATAACTAAACAGGTTTGGGATGCTCTCCCCTATGCCCTTCTATGGAAAATTTGGCTTGCAAGGAATCGCAAGATCTTCAAAGACAAGGAAACCATCACAAGGCAACTCTATAGCAAAGCTAAAAGTTTAACGCTAGAAACCATCTCTGCTAAGAACATAAAGAAAATTGATGTTGCTAGCCTCTGTGTCGAAGAAAGAGATTTTATTGGTAGCTTGATAGACAAAAGCAGGAGCACTCAGATAGAAAATAATGCCAGCATCCAATCCAGCACTCCCAGCCACAGTTGGAAAATAAGAATCAAAGAAGAAGAATTCTCAGGATGGCTCTGAAACAGCAATTCCCATTACCTCTTCTTCGATGGAGCCTCTAAATCCAATCCTGGAACAGCAGGTGCAGGTGGAGTTATTTATAATCCCAGTGGTAATATCATAGCCACCTTTGAGTGGGGACTGGGACCATTATCCAACAACAGGGCAGAAGCGCTTGCTCTCTACCAAGGACTAAATCAACTTCAAAAACTTGGTATTAGTAAAGCGATGGTATTTGGAGACTCTGCCACCATTATCAGTCTCATGATCAGCAGTCGTAAGGCATCCAATCTCTTCATCCAGCAAACAATAAGCAGGTGCCAAACTCTAAACCGCCAAAACATGGATCTTCGATTTTACCATGTGCTCCACGCCTTCAACAAAGAAGCTGACAGATGTGCCAACAGAGCATGCAGCAGATCCAAAGGCAATCTTCTCTGCAACAATTTAGAATCCCAACATCATCTCCCTTGACCAATTTTTCTTCATGACCTGTGGCAGCACACTTGAATCCGATCTCTGCAGCAAAATCAAGAAATATCCTGACAGGATCCAGCACCATTCCATCTCTGCCAAATCTCTGTCAGCGATTTTATCTCTTCCCTTCTATCCTGTCGCCAATCCTGCGCTCTCGATCTTGGGCCGATCTTTCTCCCGTGTCTCCCATGACTTTTCCCTTCTCTCTCTCGTGATTCTGTCCCGCCTCTCCAGTGGCCCTCTCTCTTTAAATCCATCCTCCCTTCCTTACTCCAGTGCACAGAAGCTCTGGTCTTGTTCCCTTGCGCTTGATCTCGATCCCCTGTTCGGAAACGCTCAGCTCTGTGTCGCTCCCTAGTCCTCCTTTTCATCCATTTCCCGTCGCTCCCTATCCTTCGCTCCTTCTTCCCCTCTCCTCTATAACGCAAGCCCTTCTTGCCTCCCTTCCTTATCTTTGAAAGGCTTTTCCCTTTCCTTTTCAGAGCCTCAGAACACCCTTTGTCCCGGCTTCATTTCTGTTTCCAGCAACAAGTCAGACTTTCTCCCTTTCCGCAGGCCTTCTCACTTCACCGAGAACAACACGACAGCTCTCAAGATCCAAGGAATGGCTCGGAGCAAATACTGCCTGCACTGCGCAAATGTTAGGGTCCCACCCTAACCCCCTTATTTATGTAATAGGATCGAGTCATAGTTATAGTTAAGTAAAGAGTCAATAAAGCCCATATTAATAATTGTAAGTGGTTAACCCGCATTTAATGACGGGACCACAGTTAGTTGCAAATGGGCCATGGTATTAGATAGATGGTATTAATAAGAACCATGGTATTGCCCCATGGTATTGCATGTATGAATCCTATATAAAGGATAGAGACTCCCTACGAGGAGCATCATGTCTTATTTTGTAATCGAGCTCAGCTCTATTAGAGGTTGCCCCCTCGAAGAGGCAAGTGAACTTTGCTTTCTGAATAATAAAATACTTACCGTTATTTCTCATTGTTCTATGTTCTCGGTATATTTCTTCGCATATTTGGTATTCTAGTATCGTCTTGCAGGTTAAGAGCCTAACAAGTGGTATCAGAGCGCTTTCCAGGGCTGGTGGGATCTCCAATTTTTAGCTAATTTTTTTTTGGCTAGAGACGTGTTCCGACATCTTTAAACCATGGGATCTATCATTTAGCACATAAACCTGCGGATTTGGGGAGGCATGCACTCAGGAAATACAAGAGGTGGTCACGCTTGTTGGACTCCCTTGTAATCCCTGTGGGTACCCCTTCGAGTAGTAGCGCATTAGACAGAACCGCGCACGAACTGTCTTCCAAGTACCCTCTAGGTATATCGAAAGCCCCTAGCTCCCTTGATAACCTTGCCATAGATAAACCGTCGGCTGTCTTGCTACTACAATACACCGAGAGCAGCACTTGAGGAGATTACTCGCGCGTACGATAAGGTAGCCGGGTTGTACAGCTAAGGGTACAGTTGATCCTCCTTGGTTAGTGCCCTGAAAAATTGGGCTGAGTACTACTGTTAGACCCTTATGTATATTGCGATCTGTAGCACCTGACACTCCTGTAGACCATAGTTCCCTGATCTATCGCTGGATCATACATAATCTTTGCCAGATCAGATCTCACAAGTGGGGTTTTTGCTGCCACAGCAGTAATCAGTTTCGCAATTCAGATCTATCAGACCCATCAGATCCACAATAGCAATCAGTTCCATCGTTTAGATCCATCAGATCCACCATCCAGATCTGAGTAGTTGTGTGGGTCCTGGGCGTGATTTTCGCAGGACTTTTGGCAGCATTGACATTTCTGGGATTCGGCTACTGCAGTATTCCTAAGGAAGGAGTAAAACTCCGTTTGGAGTAAAAAAAAACAAAAAAAGAGTCTGAGACCCCCAGGGCATTTATTGGTGACTTATCCCATAAGAATTAGGACGACGAGCTGAGCAAGGTGGTACCATTCAATTGTTAGTGCCAAAAAATTCAGGCGGTCCCAAATTTCAAATAAATCGGCTCGGTGCATGGTACAAACTAGAAATCAAGCTATGGAAAATGAGAGTATGGACAACCTTGAATCATCCTTGAAAGGGCATGAAAATATTGTAGCAGATGCATTATCTCGCCAATTTGAGGAGGAAAGTACCCTGCTCGCAATCTCCCTTCCCATTCCAGAATGGATTGAAGAGGCTCGCAAGGAATGGTTTTCACGTCCTTGGCTCTCCCAACTCATTACTCAATTGCAAGCGGATCCAAATTCCACCGAGGGCTACTCGTGGCAGGATGAGATTCTTCGCTACAAGGACAGAGTCGTAATATCACCAACATCCACCCTCAAAAGCCGCATTTTGGCGGAGTTTCACTCATCTCCTATTGCCAGACATTCAGGCTTTCAGAAGATGTATGCTCACACTCGAAGATCATTTTTTTGGACAGGCATGAAAAAGGACATTCTTACTTTTGTATTTGAATGTGACGTTTGCCATCGCCACAAAGGAGAGATAGTCAAAGCACCAGGAACATTACAACCATTGCCCATCCCAGCATCAATATGGATGGAGGTTTCTATGGATTTCATTACAGGTCTTCCAAAGTTAGGAAACAAGTCAGTCATCATGGTGGTTGTCGACAGACTTTCTAAGTATTCTCTTTTTTGTGCCCTAACCCACCCTTTTACACCGAATTTGGTCGCTCAATATTTCATGGATCAGATCTTCAAATTGCATGGCATGCCCACTTCCATTGTGTCTAATCGTGACCCGGTCTTCACTAGTAACTTTTGGCAGGAACTCTTCCGGCTACAAGGTACCCAACTACAACTCAGTACTTCCTATCATCCACAAACTGATGGTTAAACTGAAGCAGTCAACAAATGTCTGGAAACCTACCTTATGTGTTTCACTTCAGAAAAGCAACATCTTTGGGTACAGTGGTTACCTCTAGCTGAATAGTGGTATAACACCAAATATCATGCCACAACCAAAATGACCCCATATGAAGTAGTTTATGGTCAACTCCTCCTTCCCCTACTTCTTATATGAAGGGGTGCTCGAAGGTACAAGCAGTGGATCAACTCCTATAGAACCGCACAACCATGCTGGCCCATCTCAGAGAGAATCTTCATCAAGCTCAAAACCACATGAAGCAACAGGTAGATCAACATCGCTCAAAACACCAATTTCAAGAAGGGATCAGGTATTGTTGAGGTTGCAACCATATAAGAAAACATCACTCAAAGACAAGGGTTGTCAGAAACTATCTCCAAAATTCTATGGACCGTATCAAGTACTTCAGCGCATTGGAGAAGTGGCCTACAAGCTAGCTTTGCCACCCACTGCAAAAATCCATCCAGTTTTCCATGTCTCATGTCTCAAGAAAGTGATTGGGAACAATTGCATAATTCAAACCAGTCTACCTGAATCAGATGAATAAGGGTCAATTTGGCTCCAACTTGAATAGGTCCTGGACACACGAGAATGGCACCTGCGTGACCGCATGATCAAGGAAGTCCTCATCAAGTGGAAAGACACCTCTCCGGAAGATGCAACCTGGGAACCAGCCACTATTCTTCAGCAGTTTCCACAACTTCAGCCTTGAGGACAAGGCTATTCTTATGGGGGAGGGTATGTTAGGGTCCCACCCTAACCCCCTTATTTATGTAATAGGATCGAGTCATAGTTATAGTTAAGTAAAGAGTCAATAAAGCCCATATTAATAATTTTAAGTGGTTAACCCGAATTTAATGATGGGACCACAGTTAGTTGCAAATGGACCATGGTATTAGATAGATGGTATTAATAAGAACCATGGTATTGCCCCATGGTATTGCATGTATGAATCCTATATAAAGGATAGAGAATCCCTGCGAGGAGCATCATGTCTTATTTTGTAATCGAGCTCAGCTCTATTGGAGGTTGCCCCCTCGAAGAGGCAAGTGAACTTTTCTTTCTGAATAATAAAATACTTGCCGTTATTGCTCATTGTTCTATGTTCTGGGTATATTTCTTCGCATATTTGGTATTATGGTATCGTCTCGCAGGTTAAGAGCATAACAGCAGACCTTCAGGAAGAGTTGGAGCAAATTCAGGCACATCAAAAAATCCTAGACTCTAAAATCGACTCACATGCCAGAATGACCAGCGAGAAATACGAAGCAGACCTCAACCTCTTCCTTCACAGGGTCTCCTCACTCCAGGAACAGTTCAACGAACTAGCCAACAGATGCAGCCATGCTCAAGAATCAATTGACATCCTTAAATACATGATGGAGAAACGAAATGCGCCCAACACTAGTTCTTCAAGCTTCAAGAATGCTGAAGTCAACAACAAGCCAGAAGAATCAACAACTCGCCAGATCAGCCATATCAGCATAGATTAAGATGTATTGCAGATTCTGCTTACTATTGTCTCAGTTTGTTAGAATTTTCACTTGCTCTTGTTTTCCACAAGTCAGAAATGACAAAAGCTTAGGAGAATTTGTCTTCCAAATCATCTCCTAGCTTCGCCTACGGGCCTTAAAATCTTGTATCTCAGGAGCTCAGTCTCCCAATCTTTTTTGGAATATAAATAGCAACCGACTATGTTATACATATATATATATATATATATATAGTAAATTAAAATTTATAATTTTAATATAATTCGTTGTAATATAATCTTACTATATTTTAATTATAATAATTACTATTATTTCATTATAATTATAATTATAATTATAATATATAAATATTATTATATTAATTTTATAACATTTATATTAATTAATATATAATTATAATATATTTATGATGTTTTCATATTTGTTATTAGTATTGGGTTTTAATATTGAGTTTTTTTATTGGGTTTTAGTATAATGTTTAAATATTGGGTTTAAATATTAGGGTTTTAATAAAAGTGAGAATAAGAATTCAATTAAGTGAATAAATTTAAATTAACACTCAAATCTTATATTAAATTTAATATTATAGATTCTAATATTAGAAACCTAATATTAAACCATGATATTATAAACCCTAATATTAAATGTCAATTTTGTAATGTTGCAAAGTGGCATTGAATAAATTGCAATGTAATGTAATATTGTGGTCACAATGATTGTTAGATTGATTGCCACTTAGAGATAATATTTGTGAGAATGTAACAGTAGATATATTTTTGTACCATTCCAACGTTGTAATATTAAACCCTAATATTAACACAAATGTTATAAACCTTAACATTATAAAACCAAATATTATAAATCCTAATATTAATATATTAAACCCCTAGGATTAATATCATTAACCAAATATTATAAACCATAATATTAAACCAAATATTATAAACCCTAATACTATAAAACGCAGGATTAATATTATTAAATTTAGGATTATAAGAAAGTATTATAAATCATAATATTAAACCCCAATTTTGTAATATTTCAGTGCAACATTGAATAAATTGGAATGTAATGTAACATTGTGACAATGATTGTGAGGTTTATTATTGCATTGACACAGTGTTTGCCACAATGCAACTTTCGATAGATTTATGTTTCATTCCAATGTCACAACATTAAAATATAATAAAAAACCAAACATTATAAACATGATATTATAAACCCTAAGACTAATATTATAAACCCCAAGTTTAATATATTAAACCATATGGTTATAAACACTAAAATTAATATTATAAATCAGAGAATTAATATTATAAATCCTAAATTTGATATATTAAATCCTGATATTGATATTATAAACCCCAGAATTAAATTTTTTTGTTTTATAAGTTGTGTCACTCCTGAGATGATCATAGGTTGTGTCACTGGTGAGATGATGAGACACTTGACCCTTGGTTTGAGAAACTATGACCCAAGGGCATATAAGTAGTCAAAATTGCTCGGGGAACACATTGAGCTTGGGCAAAACCAACCCTTAACATGACTTGATTTTTTCTAATGGAGTTTCAAACCAATGACATTCACAACACGAAGTTTCTTAATAGGATGCTCCATCATAATCTATTTTATGCCCCGTGAGATGAACAATAAAATTAATATTATAAACTTAGGATTAATATTATAAAAGCTAACATTATAAGTCATACGATTAATATTATAAAACTTAACATTTGTATTATAAACCATAAGATTAATACTATAAACTCTAGTATTATAAACCCTATGATTAATATTATAAACCCTAATATTAATATTATAAATACTAGGATTAATATTATAAATCCTAAGATTGATATTATAAACTCTAGGATTATAGACCATCTCATTAATTAATATTATAAAACCTAAGATGAATAGTATAAACCATAAGTTTCATGTATTAAACCTTGCAATTAAAACCCTAATACTTATACTACAAACCTTAGGATGAATATTATAAACCTTATTATTAATATTATATGATGATGATGATGATGATGGTTAACGTCCACTGAGACAAAACTTTGTTCTATCGGACCTAAAGAAAACGAATTGTTTAGTTTGATTTAAGGTTTTATTCTTATGCTCAAAAAGCTTGGAGAGAAGCCTCCCGAGCTCACTATAATTTTGATATCGAAGAAGGCTAGGAAGGTCATTATTGCAATAAAGATTATGAAACTAAGGTCTAATGTGGTTGTACGTGGGGCACTCTAAGAGGAAGTGATTTTCATCCTCGATGTTCCTATTCTCACAAAGATGGCAGATCCTTTCCATCCATGGTGTTTTAGGAACCACCCAATGACCTGTTTCACTATGGAACTCATGAGAGTTCGTTCTAATCTTGGCTATATTAATTTTCTTCTTTGTGCTAGTTAAAGCTGAGAGATACTTTTGATCTTCTAGGGTGGGGTTGATGGTCTCCTTATAATATCTTAATTTTCTTTTAGCTGCTAAACCTTTCTGACACTACATTTTTTTTCAACTTAGAAGTAACAATATTTTTAATGTTATTAATGTTTTGCAATGCCACATTCTCGTCGATCTCCCAATATTTTAACTAGGCCCTATTGTCTTTATACCAACCTCGCTTGAGCCTTAGGTAGTTTTGGCTGGAATTTAAAGTTAGCTTAGGAAGTGTATGGTCTCCTATGTTATTGAGTTTGTGCTTGTACAACAGAAGCCTAGTCATAGCTAGGCTCTCAATAGGGGAAAGACCCACTTCTATAAGGAGAATAGGATAGGGTGTATTGCTTTTAATTTTGAGGTTATACGTTATAAAGCGCTTCTGGATTTGTTCAATATTTCTCTAGGATTCTCTAGAGATGCTGCAACCCCAAACCTCACATCCATATAAGATAACAGGAGTGACTAAAGTTTCAAAGAGGAACTTCTTTCTATCCCACATTACGAGGTTCTCTGTTTTACAATTATTTTCAAGACCAAAATAAGCTTTCCACCATCCATTAATCCTTTTCTCAATGTTATAGCTCCAGTTGATCTTGTGATGAATATTAATTCCTAGGTACTTGTAGGAAGACACTTCCTCCTAGTTACTATTGTCATACATAAAATTAGTGTAAGTGTCCTTCTTGGATTTAATAATCATAACTTTTGTTTTTTCAGTGTTAATAGTCATACCCATGGTAGAGCAGAAAATGTTAAGAATTATAAGTTGCTTATCAAGATGAGATGGGCACCTTGCGAGAAGAATAATATCGTCAGCATAGAGAAGAAGGATGATGACTATCCCAGCTAAGATCGTGCCAACACTTCCTGCTTCCTCTAAACAACCTTCTAGATTGTCGATGTAAATGCCAAATAGGGTAGGGGAGAGGGGGCAACCTTGTTTAACTCTGATATTACACTTAATATCTTTCGACCACCCCTCATTGCCCTTTAACTTGGAAATTAGATTCTCATATAACCTTATAGCGATAGCTCTCAACTCGAAAGGAACCTTTAGCTCTTCTAATCTATTCCATAGTTTGTTTCTAAGAATCATATCGAAAGCATTTATAAAGTCCACAAAGCAACAAAAGAGATTGGATTTATCATTGCGGAATTCCTCCACAATGATCCTAAGCATAACAAGGTGGTCTGTTATTAAGTGCTGCCTTCTAAAACCCGTTTGGCATTTAGCCCGCTTACCTTTACTTTCAAGCCATATGCTCAACTTCCTTTCCAAAATAATACCATATAACTTGGCTAAGAGAGGGTAGGGGTTATTTGTATCCCCACTTTTAAAAATAGGGATAATGAGGCTCAGAGTCCAAGGCTTAGGGAAACCTTTCTTGACCGCTTGAATGAAAAGCTTGTGGATGTGGGGGATGAGGACAGGACCTCCAATTTTTAAGACTTCCGCCTGGTAACCTTCAATGTTCTTACCTTTCCCATTTTCCAAGTGTTTAACTCCAAAATCATTTTCTTCTAATGAGAAATATTTTTTCGTTATGAGCAGGGTTTCAAAGTTATTCATGACATTCGGAGATTCGTAAAGCTTTTTAAGATAGGAATTACATTCGTGTAAAGCAATTTTATTATTATCTTGAGTTTTCCTAGTTAGAATCTACCTCGAGAATTTCTTAGGAGCTACCTTAGAGAGGTGTAAGAGATTCTCTTGTCTTTTACGAATATAGTACCTTTTTTTCCCTTTAGTTATGGTTTTGTATATTTTTATCTTGCCAATTTTAAGCGATTCATCAACAACTTCCTTAATTGCTCTCATCGCACCTTTACAATCTTTCTCATACCATGGGTTGGTTTTGTTGTTTATTTTATTTCTTGAAACCTCAATTGAGAACTTGTTAATAGAATATGAGAGGGTTGTAGTAAAATTATGATAGAGGTCTTCTATGTTGTCTATACTAGGTAAAGAAAGAAAATTAGTTTTTAATTCCTTTAAAAAGAGAGCTTTTTTATTTCTATCAAAGATTAAGTTCTTTTTTCTATAAGGATTATCTTCTACGGGATCTCTATGCATGACAAAATTGGGAGTTATAAGTAAAGGCCTATTATCAGAGTCAGGCTCGTGGTCGTTTAGGATGTCAAAATTTATTATTTCGTTGTATAAAGGGAGATCGAAATAACATAGTCTACCACGCTGCTACCAAGCCCATGGATGCAGGTCATCTGGCTAGAATTGGACCACTTCTTTAGACCGTTTCAAATTATGATATCTTGAGCACTACAACACTTGACTAGCTCCAACCCAAACAAATTCTCTCTGAGGTCTTCAGAGATCCTTTTGTACCGGCTAGCCAGAGTAAGGTCTTCGTCTAACCAAAGAGGATTATGGTTTGAATGATTGCTTAGAAGAATAGCTTGGTTGCTTGAAGTTCAACAATTAAAGTCACCCATTAAAAGGATATTACCTTTAGTCCTTAGGCTAGAATTATCATTCTCTAAACCATTGTAAGGACTATTTTTATCTAGACTCTTTTTCTTATAGAAGTTGGAATTGGTGGGGGGGAAATAACAGATTGCTATGTATGTATTTTCATCATTAATGTCAATAATCTCTATCCAACTATATTGGTTGTAAGGGTCGTTTTTATAAATCCTAACATGAGGGGATATGTTCTTCTTAATGTAACAAGTTATACATCCAATGCCTCTACGGGAGGATCGCTTATTCCAGGTAAACCATAGTGCAAAGCCATCTATGTTAGGGAACTTAGATTCTTCATGCTCCCAAGTTTCAACAAGCAATATAATATCAACATCATTCGAGATCCAACTTAGCTTGGGGCATTTTTTCCATGGAAATCCCTGACAATTCCAAGAAAGAATCTGGAGCATGTTGAATTTCTATTTATTACTATCTTTTTGGTTTCTATCTCGAATAACAACTTTTCTATTTCTGATTATTGCCCATTTTCCTTCCTTCCTAGCTTCTTTTACCTTTTGAACCTCCTTTCTTAATTCTGCTTGATCTTCTGGAATGAGATCTTCATTTATAAATATTCTCGTTCCTTTTAGACTTGAGGTTTTACTAAGTATGTCATACTTATGGTCAGTAGAGCTCACCTTTATTCGGATCAGCCTTCCTTTATTCTCAGTTAATTTCCCCAACCTTGTTGCTTCTGTGAGACACATTGTTTCAATTTGTAATCTATTATGTAATTCTGTCTGGGCTATGGCTAAAGTATCCTCGTCTACCTCCTCTTTCAGACCAAAGATTATAAGGTTCAAGGCCCTTTTGTTACACTCATGGTCTAATTCTATCAATTTTTCATTTCATCTTTAATTGGTTTGATATCTAATTTACCTACCACACTATTTAGGGTGAGGCGGCTATTAACTTTTTCTTCTAGTTCTTTAATCATGTCCTTCATTTTAAGACTCTCTAAAGTATCAACATCTCCTTGCTGGGATGTTTGGTTAGTATCTTGGTTTTGTTTTTCTATAACCTGCAACCTAGTCTCCATTGCCTCCATTTTATTCTCCAATAGTTCTATTTTATTTTCTATTTGTTTTTGGATCTTGTCTTCAAGAGATGTGAATTTATTTTCCAGCATGGCTTCTAACTCTGTTTGTAGCTTGGCTTCTCTTTCTTCTCTACATTTCTCTAAAGACTTTGTATACTCGTAAAGGCTCTGTAGAGTAACTGTGCTAGGTCTACCTTTGGTAATCTTTGGTAGCTGTGGTGAATTATTCATACTTGAAAATATATGAGTAGATATGTATTAGAAAAATATAAGGAAAGTGTGCACCTCATATTAACAAACTGGACCGCAGACCTGATTGGACCTGAAAAGATGAATGGTTTTATTTGATATCCTCAAATCCACCACAGAATATACGTTACTCCCAATTATACCCTAAGATTAATATTATAAAACTCAAGATTAATATATTAAATACTAAGTTTAATACTTTAAACTATAAGATTAATATTATAAACCTATAAACCTTATAATTATACACTCTAAAATTAATATTTTAAACCCTAAATTTAAAATATTAAACCCCATTATCATAAATTCTAGATTTAATGTTAAACTCTAAGATTAATATTATAAATTTTTATACTAATATTAAAAACCTTAAAATTAATAATATAAATCCTAAAATTAATATTGTAAATCTTAATATTAATATTAAATCATAAAATTAATATTATAAATTTATAAATAATATTATAAATCTTAAAATTAATAATATTCACTCTAAAAATAATATTAATTTTTATATATACACAAAATAAAAATAAGAATTTCATATTTCATTTAAAGATCTGCTCTAATTTGTCTTCCAATTCACTCAATATTCCTTTTAGCACTATCACTTTTGAGGAGAGTCCTAATATAAACAAAGCTACGTATAATTATATTAAAGTTTCAGAAGATATTCAAGGATTATTTTTTAATTGAAGTCATAGTGTTATATATAAAGGGTTATTACTTATTGAGACATTAAATTAAATGTACCACGGAAAAAGAAATATTTAAATAGTTTTATATATATAGAGCATGTATGTTTGAATAGAAAATATAAATTGTTAATTAATGGAAAGGAAGATAGTACTAAGACTTAATAGGATGATTATATAACAACAATATATTTATTTGAGATGTTATGTGAATTGTTTAAAAATTTACGTGCATGTTCTATCATTTCTTTGGCAATATCAAAATTATGTGAGTTTATCTCATGGTACCCAAGTTTCTATGAGGATTTGCCATATTGTAAGCATTCCTAACTTCGGAATACTCTTAATAAGTTTCAAACTCTAATCTAATATGGGGAACATATGATTGCATTGCATCGTATTGGAACCATTCTCCTTCCATAAAATTGTCATCCAAGACTAATTTGTAAATATGTCAATTGCATCTAACATGGTTCAGCGACAACACGAATGGCCTTTCTCATTTCAAATCTTGTCATGAGTGGGTCTTAGATGTCAATATCGATTTCATGACAACATGTTTCTTTGTTCTTTCCCTTGACCTGAATGTCAATGTAATTTCTAGCGAATGAGAAGGCCATTGTGAGAGGGAAGCTGGTTGGAGTGATTAGTTGATTTAGTGAAGAGGAAAAGGAGAAAAGGGAGATTCCAGGAATCGAAATAGATGAGTAAAAGAGAACCATGTGTCACAACATGAGGGTAAGAAGTTTGTTGGAAGGACCTTTTAGAAACCTTTGTCGTTGAAATGACATCATGCACGTGTGACTTGAACTTAGGGTTTCTGAGCTGGAATGAGTTTGAATTTAACAAAAAGATAGATTATTTTATCCTAAGAATGTATTTACATGACTAATTTAATCAATTGAAGGATTTTTCCTATTCAAATGGAGGAATATTTTAAGAGAGCGCAAGTTCTTTGTAAGGTATGGCAATAGTCTAAAATTGACTCAAATTCTTGCAAATCCTTGAAGAATGATGCTTTAGTAAGAAGAATTTGTAACAGGAAACACTTTACTGGCTTCCATTACAAGATTTGGACTCAAAATTTATTGAATTTTGCAAGTTAATGCTATAGGTGCACAGAGATTGAGTTAGACGGAAATAGTGAAAAATCAAAAAATGGGTATTGAGGGTACCTTTTATGCTAGTAAGGATGTGACACATGTGATGATCGGATTTGGTAGGAAATTATGGATGACATCATGCTGACATCAACAAGACATGGATCTAGCAACATGGTAGGCTGACTGGGCATGATAAGTTGGTTACACTGATAACTAGGCACACACGGTGGCATGTGATGATTCTAGGGCAGTCTACACAGAGGGCCATGTGGCACCCTCTCGCATGGACAAGAAACCGTCATTCTAAACTTGCAGAATAGTGTGGAGATCACAATGGAGTGACACGTAGCATCCTCTGCATCACTCACTTGCGTTAAGTTGTGTGCACCTTCGCATCGCAGAGTGTTCTAGGTCGTTGAATGGTTTATGTTTATCGTCATTAGAGTTTTCCTGGCATGGATGTTTTGGCACTGGCGTTCGGTGCCCATGGGCCATGGTGTGGTATGCCTGTAGTGCCACAAATCAACGTTAGTGCTTGTCGATGAAAGCGCCTGCCTAGCTAACTTCGACACCTTACTCCTTTGACTTGTGTTGAACATGAGGTATTTTTGGAACACATTTTGATCTTTTCCCTTTGAAATAGAGTGCTCATGTCCATCTTCCGATCTTGTGCCTTCAAGAAAATTTTGTAATAGGGTGTCACATTCTTGGAACTAATAGGTTCCTTTTCATTTTTCTTTTCCTAGCCTACTATATCCACACCTTTCCAAAAAGATTGCATATTGACCAAAGTCAACATCCTCCCATGCAAGTTGGATGGCTCATCCTTTTTATCAGGCACCCACTGCATAGTTTTAAATGCTTGTACATTTTCTCTTTAATTCAACAGAGATGTCAGTGGGACTTAATTGCAACATTCAATGTTTGGTTATTTCCTCAAGTCATTCATAATTAGCTTCACCTCCACAGACTCTGAATCTGTCAGTCTAGTCATCATTTTACAATTTACATCACTTTACAAAAATATATCACATAATAATATTTACATCAAGAATGGCAAAAATGTTTGTTATAGACTGATCCAAAATGGATCTTAAACCCTCTAAAAATGTAAGTATTCAACTATCAGAAAACAGAGTGAAGTGGAGAGTGAAGTATTGTTGCATAGGAGCCATCGGATTGGCCAGATCAAATCGGCAATATCACATTAGCAGAGAGGCCAGCAGAGACAGCCCTAAGGGAAATGAAACTGCGATCGGCGACACAATGTGGACCATTGATCGAGCACGCAAATCAACGACAAAGATTACATATCGCATCGCAAATTTTCCGAAGGGAGGACTTACTATAGGCTTAGAGACTCAGCGATATGTGATTTACGACTTATCGCATCGCACAAAACCAAAGGGGAAGGAATCGAAGAATAGTAAAGGGCCGAGGTGCGATAGCGATCGACGATATGCAACTACGACTATCGCATCGCAATATATCAAAGGGGTGATGCCAAATGGACCGTGGGCCATGCGAAGTGCGATATGCTGATGGCATCGATCGACGATCGGCAAATGCAATCAGCAAAGTGGGATCAGGACCTTGCACAAAGGGGTGAAGACCCATAGTCTGTGTGACTTGCGATAGCAATATAGGCGGACCTGACAGGTTTATAAATGTGGCTTTATGTTATTTGAGTTCCGAGGTAAATTGTATTTCGGGCAGGATTTAGGTGGTAAGCAGTGTTGGAGAGGCTCTTCCCGATTCCATACACTGGCCAACACGTAGCATGCTGCAAGAGAGAGAAAACTGTTTTTTTGGGTGGGTAATCTCCATGCAAATGGGCCACCCGAAATGGCCGTTAGCTGTTGGATTAGCGATCACGAATCAGACGGTGAAGAAGGCGCAAGCTTGTTGGATGATCGGGTTGGATGTGAACCATCAGATTGAAAGCAGATCAATGGTGTGGAGTACAAAGGGCTTGCGATAGCGATAAAACATGGACCTGACAGGATTATAGGGTGGACTTGATATCTTTTGAAGTCTGGCTTGGAGGATTTTCCTCTGTTTTAATGTACTTCCTGTGTATTTCTTTGTGTAAATAGAGAAGTGTATTCCTGGGGATTTCACCCGTGCTAGTGGCCCTTTCCGTTGTAAATAGGTGGCCTCAATGCCTTGAGCATTATTATTATGATTGTTTAACAGTCAGGAGGGAGATGAAGGGACAGCGACTGAGAGCCAGAGAGCCTGAAATGGAGGCAAACAAATAGTGCCGATAGGCTTAAAAGCCATCCAATGGAAGAGACAGAGAGGAGACAGAGAGTCAGAGAAAACACACAGCTACGAACAGTTGATCAGAGGCACTAAGAGGTAGAGTCTATGCACTCTTTAGACTTGAGGTTTTCGAGTGAAATCCCTGTGTAATATCATTGTTGTTGTGTTATGGCTCTATTTGAGCTCACACTTGTAATATTCTGCTCTTAAAGACATAATATAAAGGTTGACACTGAAAGCTTGGACCAGGAGACGTAGCCAGGGGGTCTGGTGAAATCCTTCATTATTTTGATTATGTCGATGTGTGTTTATTATGTTTTATAACTGTTCATTGTCTATATTATTCGCCATCTTTTCGATCTGTTGCACTAAATAATGTAGGAATCCCTGCACACGAGTCTGTAATACCTTTTCTTCTTGATTTAGTATCCATATTGGATCAAGTGGTATCAAAGCATTTGGTTTTGGTTTTATTAAGGTTAGACAAGCTTGTGTTGGATTTTGAATGCTAACTAGATTAAAGCTCAAACTAGGAGAAGGAGAACTTATTAAGGCTAATCCAGAGATTGGAAGAGTCTATTCTCAGAGGAGAATGGCAGAAGAAGCTCCATTGGGATCAGAATCTCAATTTATAGAAAGTTTTAAGACACTCCAAGCCATGGTGGAAGAGATGTATCTGGAATTTAAGAAGGGTCGAGGTGAAAGCACTTCAACACCTAAAGTAGACAAAGGAGCAAAGAAACCTTTTCTAGTTTCCCCTCCAGAAGGCAAAGGAAAAGGAGAAATGAATCCTCCACCATCTCCTCCACCATCTCCTCCATCATCATCCTCATCATCATCATCTTCTAGCTCTTCTAAAAATAATAAGAAAACTTCCTTAATCAAATTAGGTGTGAAGTTTGATTTGCCAATTTATGATGGAGAAATCAATGCAGAAAAGCTAGATAATTCGATAATACAAGTTGATATATATTGCAGGGTACAAAACGTTGATTCAGAAAGGAAGAAGATTCAGCTGGCTAGCCTTCGACTCGGAGGAACTGCACTAGTATGATGGGAAGGCAAGATACAAGCTGATCTGCAAAAATATGGTAAAATCATTTCTACCTGGAATGAATTTGTTTATGCTATCAAAAAGAAATTCTATCTTTTAGCTTACATTCAGTAGGCAATGATGAGTTGGCAAACTCTTCATCAGTTGAAGGGTTAAAGTGTACAAAGTTATACTCAGGAATTCACAAATAGAGCTTTAACTCTAGGTATATCATTAGACTCACCTGAGACTTTATTGAAGTATATAGGTGGTCTTCGTAGCTATTTAAAGCATACTATTCTCATGTTTAATCCCACTAGCTTAGATGATGTATCAGTTCAAGCCACACATCTAGAAGCTAGAGGTAAGAATGTAAACCCAAAGGTTGGGGGATCATCTAAATATTCTGTAAGCAAGAGCAAGGAAAAGAAGAAACTGAAATGGAAGGAGAGGAAAGCAAACATTGTAAAGAAGGATAAACCTTCATGCACTCATTGCAAGAAAGAAGGACACGATGAGGCACACTGCTGGTCTTTGCATCCAGAATGGAAACCTAAGAAGTTCGGTGGTAAGGAGAGAAAGAATGTTGCTACTATTCAGCAGGACTTGGGATCAAATTCAGGTGATGAAACAACAGTTACAACCACAGGTATTAAAGGTAAATATTCTGAAGCATCCACAAGTAATTCTGCACAATCTATTGATAATGAAAATAATGAGAGGGAAAGAAATGAGCTTTTTCATATTAGAGTAATTTCCAAGCACAATAAGATTGATACTTTATTTGATAGTGGATC
This sequence comes from Pinus tabuliformis, assembly GCA_031772625.1. NCBI lineage: Eukaryota > Viridiplantae > Streptophyta > Pinopsida > Pinales > Pinaceae > Pinus > Pinus tabuliformis. Next base: position 518,820,926 of record CM062806.1, on the reverse strand, counting down.
ACAAGTAAATTTGATTTCTGAAACAATTGTAAAGAAGTTGGGATTACAAAAAAAACCTCATGAGAAGCCATATCTATTAGGTTGGGTGTCTGATAAAACAAAGCTACAAGTAACGAGACAATTTAAACTTAGGTTTGCTATTGGATCAACATTTGTAGATGAGGTTGAGTTAGATATAGTTCCATTGGATATATGTGGTATTGTTTTGGGAAGTCCATACTTGTATGATAGAAAAACTATTTTATATAGAGCTGAGAATAAGTATCAACTCACTAAAGATGGAATAGTATATATTGTAAGAGCTCATAAACTCAAAGGTAATTATTCTATCATAAACGCAGGACAAATGAAAAGAATTGTGAATTCAAGTAAGAAATTTTTACTAATGGTTGTAAAGGCAAAGGATCCTGAAAAATCCAATGCATTTGCAGGTTGTGATTCTAGACAGAAATCTGATTTAGTTAAAGTTGTTTCAGAGTATGATGTTCTATTTCAAGAACCAAAAGGTCTGCCACCCAAGTGGGAAATAGTACATGATATTTATTTGCAGCACGATGCTCCATTACCTAAAATTGGAATGTACAGGTTGTCAGCTTTAGAGAATGCAGAGATAAAGAATCAGGTACAAGAGTTTCTTGATAAAGGGTTTATACTACCAAGCACATCACCATGTGGATCTCCAATCATGCTGGTGAGAAAGAAAGATGGTTCGTGGAGAATGTGCATTGATTGTAGAGCACTAAATAAAATAACGACCAAGAATCGTTATCCTCTTCCTCGTATTGATGATTTATTAGATCAATTGAAAGAAGCAGTTTACTTTTGTAAGTTAGACATGCGAAGTGGCTATCATTAGGTCAGAGTTGCAAAACAAGATGCATGGAAGACTAATTTCAAGACAAAGCAAGGACTGTATGAATGGTTGGTTATTCCTTTTGGCTTAACTAATGCTCCTTCTACATTTATGAGAGTCATGAATGATGTACTTAGACCATTTATTAATGATTTGTAATTGTTTATTTAGATGACATTCTTGTTTTTAGTAAGACATGGGAAGACCAGGTAAAGCATGTGAGGTAGACTTTAGATGTTTTAAAAAGAAAAAATCTCTATGTAAAACTATCAAAATGTGAATTTGGCAGAACATATTTAAAATATCTGGGTTATATTATAGGGGGTGGTGAATTGAAGATAGATCCCTCTAAAGTTGAAGTCATTGTAAATTGGCCTAAACCCAAATCTACTACAGAGGTTAGGAGTTTCCTAGGGGCAGCACAATACTGGAGAAAGTTTATTTCTAACTTTTCATTGATTGCAGCTCCATTACATGCTTTAACACGATTGAAATAGGTGTTTAAGTGGGGAGGCAAACAGAGAAAAACCTTCAACACCTTAAAAGAGAAAATCAGTACAACACCAGTACTAGCATTGCCAGATCTTCAACATCCATTTGAGATTGAGATAGATTCCAGTGACTATGCCATGGGAGCAGTGTTGATGCAACACAGAAAACCCATATGCTATCATTCTGAGACATTTTCTTCTGCAATAGTTAATTATCCCACATATGATAAAGAATTGTATGCATCAGTACAGAGTGTTTAAAAGTGGAAACATTACATAATGGTTAAAGAAACAATCATACATACAGATCATCAACCACTTCAATATTTGCACTCACAAACTAAATTGCAGCAATCAAGACATTATAGGTGGATGGGTTTTCTACATCAATTTCATCTTGTCATCAGATATAAGAAGGGCATACACAATAAGGTTGCAGACATGTTACCAAGATCAATCATAAATGAATCTACTATACTTAAGCATAACTCAGTAATCCATGAAAGTGACATTGAACAATATGCTCAAGATGTAGATTTTAAAGATGTATATGCAACTTTAAGTCATGGCAAGCAAGTAGAAGAATTGGATCATTATGTAAAGGACCAACTCTTATATCATTTGGGAAAGTTATGCATTCCACAAACTGAAAGAGTTAACATAATTCGAGAAGCACATACTTCTCACATATTAGGTCATTTTGGTGTAAGTAAAACAGTTGCACAATTGCAAAGGTTTTGTTATTGGCCAAGAATGCATGAGACAGTTTCTAGATATATCAAAGGGTGTACTACGTGTGCTACAAGCAAGCCCAATAATAGGAAATTAGGCTTGTAGACTCCACTTCCAATTCCTTCTCGTCCTTGGGAAAGTGTTTCCATGGATTTTATTGGGGGATTGCCAAGGTCTAGGAAAGGTCATGATTATTTGTATGTTGTTGTGGATAGGTTTAGTAAAATGTGTATCTTAATACCATGTAACAAGCAGGTTACAGCCGAACAAATAGCCAAGTTGTTCTTTCAGAATGTATGGGTTCATTTTGGGTTACCCACTTCTATTGTGTCTGATTGAGATTATCGATTTGTTGGGAAGTTTTGGTCAAATCTATGGGAGTTTATGGACATTAGGTTGAAGAAGAGCACAACATTTCATCCACAAATAGATGGTCAGACAGAAGTGGTCAACAGGACAATGATCCAGTTGTTCAAAGGTTATTGCAGCAAGCATACCAAGCTTTGGGATGAGCATTTGTGTTATGTTCAGCATGTTTACAATCGTGCCAAGCACTCTTCTACTCAGAGATCTCCTTTTGAGACTTGTTTTGGTTTTATACCCAAGTCTCCCTTGGATTTGGCTTTGGTAAAGACATAGTAGTTGATGGACACGGTGATGTGGAAAAAGCAACCAAGTTCATTGAACAAATCCAGGAAATTCACTAGGCAGTACAGGAACAATTGGAAAGAAGTCAAGCCAAGTACAAGGCAAGACATGACAAGCATCGAGTTGAGCATAGTTTTCAAGCTGTTGATCAAGTCTGGCTATACATCAGCAAAGACACAATGCAGGGTGAAGGTAAGAAGCTAAAACCAATAAGGTATGGACCTTTCAAGATACTTGATAAAATTGGTGAAAATGTTTTTCGCCTTGATTTTCCAGCTTATATGTAGATATATTCAATCGTTAATGCAGAAAACTTGAGATTGTATGAACCTTCATTGATTGAGGATCCTGAAGAGAAAATTCAGTTGCCTTCTATTGAGGATTTGTTGCCTGAATATCTCAATGAGTTACAGGAGGACACAGTTCTAGACAGGAAGGTAAGAACTATGCATCAAGGGGATGTTGAGTACCTAAGAGTAGGACTCAAAGGTTCAAATCCAAGCAAGGCACGATGGATAGAAATTGGAAAAGTGAGGGAACTGTATCCTCACTTGATTGATGCCTAAAACCAACTTTTTATGGTCCAAAAGCTTTTCAGTTGGAAGGCATGATCCAAAATGTATCTTAAACCCTCTAAAAATGTAAATCTTCAACTATCAGAAAATAGAGTGAAGCGGAGAGTGAAGTATTGTTGCACAGGAGCCATTGGATTGGCCAGATCAACAGCTCAAATCAAATTGACAATATCGCATCGGTGGAGAGGCCAGCGGAGTATATCGGAGGCCACCCTAAGGGAAATGCGACTGCGATTGGTGACACAACGTGGACCATTGATCAAGCGCGTAGATCAATGACGAAGACTACATATTGCATCGTAGATTTGCCAAAGGGAGGACTTACCGCAGGCCCAAAGACTCAGCGATATGCAATTTGCGACTTATCACATCGCACAGAACCAAAGGGGAAGGACCCGAAGCATAGTAAAGGTCCGAGGTGTGATAGTGATCGGTGATATGCGACTGCAACTATCGCATCACAATATATCAAAGGGGTGATGGCAAATGGACAACGGGCCGTGCGAAGTGCGATATGTCGATGGGGCCAATCAGCGATCGACGCCATTGGTGAAGTGGGATCGGGATCATGCACAAAGGGGCAAAGACCCATAGCCTATGCGACTTGCAATAGTAATACAAGCGGACCCGACAAGTTTATAAATGCAGCTTTATGTTATTTAAGTTCTGAGGTAAATGGTATTTCAAGCAGGCTTCAGGCGGTAAGTAGTATTGGAGAGGCTCAGCCTCATTCCATACACTGGCTGACACGTAGTACGTCGCAGGAGAGAGAAAACCTGTTTTTCGGGTGGGTAATATCCATGCAAGTGGAAATGGTCATCAGTCGTTGGATTAGCAATCACGGATCAGATGGTGAAGAAGGCACGAGCTAGTTAGATGATTGAGTTCAATGCGAACCGTCGGATTGAAAGCAGATCAATGGTGTGGAATACAAAGGGCTTGCAACAATGATAAAACATGGACCCAAGAGGATTATAGGGTGGACTTGATATCTTTTGAAGTCCGGCTTGGTGGATTTTCCTCTATTTTAATGTATTTCCCATGTATTTCTCTGTGTAAACAGAGAAGTGTATTCTCGGGGATTTCACCCGTGCCAGTGGCCCTTTCCGTTGTAAACAGGTGGCCTCAATGCCTTGAGCATTATTATTATGATTGTTTAACACTCAGCAGGGAGATGAAGGGACAGCGGCCGGGAGCCAGAGAGCCCAAAATGGAGGCGAAAAGACAACACCGATAGGCTTAAAATCCATCCAATGATAGAGACAGAGAGGAGACAGAGAGTCAGAGAAAAGACACAGCTACGAATAGTTGATTGGAGGCACTAAGAGGGAGAGTCTGTGCACTCTTTAGACTCGAGGTTTTCGAGTGAAATCCCTGTGTAATATCACTGTTGTTGTGTTATGGCTACGTTTGAGCTCACACTTGTAATATTCTACTCTTAAATACATAATATAGAGGTCGACACTGAAAGCTTGGACCAAGAGACGTAGCCAGGGGGTCTGGTGAACTCCTTCATTATTTTGATTATGTCAATGTGTGTTTATTATGTTTTATAACTATTCATTTTCTATATTATTCATAATATTTTCGATCCATTGCACTAAATAATGTAGGCATCCCTGCACATGAGTCTGTAATACCTTTTCTTCTTGATTTATTATCCATATTGGATCATAGACCCCATCACCTAGAGGAACACCATCCTCAGAGTTCTACAACTGAACATGGAATTTACAGTAAATTTCATGTGCACAACTCTATTCATAATTACAATTACATTGACATTTCCTTACTCAGCAAACAAAAATGGATATGATAACCTCATTTGATCATCCATGTCCCAAGTGGCTTTATCTCGTCCAAAGTGCTTCCACTACACCTTGATCTACTCAATTACTCAATTATGGAGCATGATCTACATCTGATCTACAATTCAATATGATTTTGCATGGAATTCTACCCAAAATTCCACCTATGTCACAAACTGATCAATAACATGATTAACATCATGCACATAATTTTTAATCAAAAAATATGGAAAATATCATGTTATTTCACTATGGGTGGTAAGGCCAATTTCTAGGCCATTGGCCCCACTCTTTCTAAAATCTTAAATGGTCCACAAAATATTGGTGTTAGTTTTACATAGGACCCAACTATTAACAAACTCTTTCTTGGTCTAATGTGGAAGTAAACATGTTCTCCCACTTGGAATGTCTTATGCATTCTCTGTTGATATGCATAACTTTTTTTCCTATCTTGAGCTATATTTAAATTTTTCCTAATATTATCCATTTCTTGCTCCATTTCCTTCAACATATTAGGTGCAAGAAATAACCTATTCACTGGATCATTCCAACTAATATGTGTGTTGCATTTCCTACCATATATAGCCTCAAAAGGACTCATTTTGAATTATTCTTGGTAACCATTGTTTTAGGTGAATTCCATCAAAGGAAGAAATTATCCCCACCTTTTTTTTTGATGTATGACATACATTCTAGTCAAGCCCTTCAACACCCTATTAACCCTTTTAGTGTTTCCATCTGTTTGAGGATGGTACATGTGTTGAAAAACAATTTTGTCCCAAAACTAGAAAATTATGCTTTCCAAATTTTTGAAGTAAATTTTGCATCCTAATTCAATATAATCTTCTTATGTATAAAATGCAATATAAATATCTCCTTCATAAATTTTGAGCAATATCAATTGCTTTGTAGGTGGTTTAATAACTACAATATGAGGTACCATGCTCAAATTGTCTACCACCTCCCTGATGGCATCATGTCGCCTAGATGTCCTTGGAAACTTGGTGATGAAGTCCATTTAAATGACTTCCCATTTCCACTCAGGAATGGGGATTGGCTATAACAATCTAGCTAGGTGCCTATGTTCCACTTTTACTTACTGGCACTCGAAGCATCTAACAATATATTCAACCACCTTCTTTTCCATACCTAGCCAATAATATGTCTTTTTCATGGTTGTTATTATGTTCTAATAACCAAGATGACCAAAATATGGTCTTTTATTAAATTCATCCAAGATGAGCTTCTTCAAGTTGACCATGCAAGGTATATACCATTAGCCTTTAAATTTCAACAAACCAACATGTGTAAGTGAGAATATGTTGCTCAATATTTCTTTTGGATGCTATATTGACTCCTTAATATTTTCTTCGATGTCAACTTCATAAGAACTTATAGCTACCGCATGAGCCACTTGTAGCCTTCTGATGAGCACATCAACTACTTTGTTTTCATTTCCTATGATGTACTTGATTTCAAAATCAATTTTACCAATCAAGGCTAACCACTTTTCCTTTCATGCATTCAACTTGCGTCGATCAAATAGATACCTCATCCATCCATGATTTGACATTAAGATAAACTTTGTTCCCAGTAAATAGTGCCTCCATATTTTTAATGCATCCACTATAGCTACTGATTACAAATCATGAGTGACATAATTATGCTCATGCTCATTCATGTTTCTCAAGTCACAACAAACCACATATCCTCCTACATAAGTACTCCACCAAGTCCTTCCTTGAAAGCATTTATGCACACCAAAAAATCATTTTCTAGGTGTGTTATCCTCAGTATTGGTGCATGCGTGAGAAACTTCTTCAACTTCTCAAATCTATCCACACATTATATTTTCCATTGGAATTTAATTCCTTTATTTTGCAACACTATGATTGGATGCCCAATATTTGATAAATTCTAAATGAATCTATGGTAATAGTCAACCAACCCGTAAAGGATCTAAATTTGGTCACATTCTACGGAGTAGACCACTCCATAATGTCTTTAATATTCCTTAGGTCTACTGCCACATCTTCCTTGGAAACAATATGTCCCAAATATTGAATTTGTGACTAGAATAATTCACATTAGTTGAGTTTGGAATAGAGCTTGTTCTCTCTCAACAATTTCAACATTGTTGCTAAAGTTTCCTCCTGTTCCTCCTTGGTTCTGGAATAAACTAGTATATCACTCATGAAAACTAGCTCGAGCTTATCCATGTATGGACTAAGTGTGCTAGGCATTAGGAACATAAATGTTTTTGGGGAATGTGTAAGCCCAAAAAACAGAACCATGAATTCATAATGCCCATATATGGTTCTAAATATATTTTTGCGAATGACTACATATTTGATGTGTACCTCACAATACCCAAACCTTAAATTTATCTTCTAGAATACCACATCTCCCCTCATCTAATCAAATAGGTCATCAATCCTTGGTAGGGGATAAATTTCCTTTTATCATGGCTTGTTTAACTACCTATAGTCAATGCACAATGTTAGTGTACTTGAATAACAACTAGGCTCCCTATGGTGATATGCTAGGCCTAATGTAATCTTCATCCAATATTTCCTTTTATTGTAATTTTAGCTCTACTGACTCTGGTTTACGCATTTGGTATGGGCATATGAAAGAAAATTATTCTTGGTAGTAACTTGATTGAAAATTCAATTTCCCTCCTCTGTGATGGTCCTAGTATTTCCTCGAGGCACACTTACGCAAATTGTTTCAAGATTGGATGTATTTCCACATATTTGTTGCTACTTTCATGATTATCGGTTACTTGGACAACAAACAACTAACATTCATTCTTGTTGCAGCTCTTCAATTGTAGCACAATGACTTTTTTAATTGTCCTAGGTTTTCTATTTTCCTGCAATGTCATCATTTCCCATTCCTCATTGAGACACTCTATCAACTTTTTGTAGTAATGAACTGTGGATTTATGGGTTGCCAACCAATCCATCCCGAACAACAAGTCATATCAGACCAACATTAATAGGTTTAGATATGTACAGCTGGGCATGTCGTTTATCATGAGTAGGAGTGAATTCACCACATGTTCAACTCATTTCTTAGTCCCCATGGCTAGCTAGACCAACCACGACATATCATAGGCAGTTATTTTCCACATACATTTTTCTACAACTTTTGGACTTACATAACTGAAATTGGAGCCAGGGTCAATTAAAGTTGAAACAAGCTAGTTTTTTACTATACCTTCCATTTTAATCACTGAGGCTTGGTGATCTGCCTGCCTATTTTCCAATGTAGCATAAATTTGTGGCACACTCTAAGCCACATCCCTCAAGATCTCTACTTCTACATTGTATGATATTGGACCATTCCACTATTATTGAGGACAATCCCTTTATCGATGATTTTCTCCAGAAGTACAACGCTGCATAGGTCCTCCTTTGAACCTCTTGACTTATTTATTTGTAGGTTTGGTGAATTATTCCTTATCAATAGTAGTGGTCTTCTATTGAAAGTCACCCTTGGAAGCAATGACAAACTTCACATTTCCTCTTCTTGGCTGATGTATTGCACACTTTTTTCCCTTCCCTTTAAAAGTAGCTTTTCCCTTTGTTCTCCAATTAGTCTTGAAATCATACTTTTTCTTGGATTATTCGTAACAATACTTTATTTTCCTAATGGAATCCTCCAATTTTTTAGGTTTATCAAATTCTATTTGTCTGTGAATGCTTGTAGCATCCCACTAAGTTACCTTTCAATCTTTTCTTTCTCATCCTTAATGTAAGGGACATACCTCGGGAACTCCAAAAATATAGTTGTATATTCATCCGTCGACAATTTCCCTAGTTTGTGCTCATAGAATTCCTTGGCCTTGTTGTCATGGTAAATTTGCGATAGGTAGTTTTACTTGTAATTCCTCTCAAACCTCCTCCGTGACAATTCCTTCTATCTTATATATTTTACATTCCTCCAATCTGCCCACTAGATATCAACCTTTCCCTTCAAGCTAAAGATGGATACCCTTGCCTTCATATTTTCAGAGTAATTATGGCCCTTGAAATACTTCTTCATCCCTTATATCCATTCCTTTTCTTCCTCGGCCTGCTTCACCTCTCCATCGAATGTAGGATCCTTTCCCTTCTTAAATTCTTTCAAGATCAATTTTTTTTTTTCTTTTTCTACTGATAATATATTTTAGTTTTAGTATTGGAAAACTGCTCATGACTACCTATCCTTCTCTCCAGAGTACTTAGTGGAGTTCCATCTCTCATTATATCCTCACTTGGCTTCTTGTGTATTTTCTTATATTTTCTACCTTTTGTACCATCATTCCTCAATTCATGCTTCCAAAGTCCTAATGAACCCTACCTAAACTTGTATTTGGCACATATTTCATGTTATTTATGTCTTTTTAAATATGATAGGACTTGCATTATGACTGCATTTACTTCTTCCTAATTTTCTTGCACTCTGACAATATTTTCATTGTTATCCTCATAAATTCTTAGCGCACCTCTTAGACTTACTAAGAGTGTGCATCCAGTTAGGGGAATATTTCTCTCTTCTTTTCTTAACTTACTCCTCCTCCTAACCAGGTTGAGATTTTTCAGCGTTATATTGCACTATAATGTTTCTTGTCACTTTTTCTCTTTGTTGTTCCCTAGTGTCTTCAAATGTGTTTTCATATATGCATAACTATTAGCCAATAAATAATAAAAATAAAACATTCTCATCATCACATTGGAAAACCTACCATAAGTATATGACTATGAGGATATCTGAACCATAAAATTTCAAGTTAGTATAGTTGTTAGAAGACTATAATCATATCAAAACCAATACTTGCATACAACATGTAGTCCATGATCAAAATGCTACAAGTAGCACATGATTTCACACAAAAAAAATCATTATGACTTACAACACTTTGTAACTAAGTTTAAAAATTATCCTTCTAGGCCCATTTAGTCCAAGTGTTGAACTTGAGTGCATTGATACCATAATGTAATTCTCCCTACCACCCCCTTAGATAATCCATGATGAATGAGAGGTGTTACTTTCAATTAACTTGACCTCCATGGTCTTATTATGAAGACAAAGTTATGAAAATCCTTTATTCCTACAGTTCTTATAATTAAATTTTGATATCATTGTTGGATCGAGATCATCGAGAGATTTCTAGCGATATAAATTTTATTTCAATCTCATTCCTAGATCAAAACTTACAACAATTTAAAGATCAACATTTTAATTCCCTTGCCACATCAAAAAGCCCTCCATGTGGACCACCAAGTGGCATATGTGGTGTTTCCACATCACACTCCATATTAGCACGTGTCTTCCCTCATCAACATGCTAGCACCATTGCACCCTGTTGGGACAGGGTCCCCTAGGGTCAATTTTGGGGCAAAATCCCAAGTTTTGGGGCAAAAAGCCCATGTTTTGGTATGTAAAATGTAAATTCTCTGCAAGTTGTGGTCGTGGAGCATGTATATAGTAAAGTGTCGTAAAGGGTTTTACCCTTATTTTATGTCATTTGTGTTTGCTCTAGTAGATATACCCATGGTCCGTGGACCATGGGATTGTATAAAAAGGAGAGTCTTAGAGAGTCTAAGGCAGTTCATAAGTTTATGATGAAGATGAATGTAATGGGTCATTAGTAGTAAGAACAAAGAAGTCTTAGAGTAGAAGAGAGGCTCTGCAAATGAGTGCACAGAGGCATAGAGTAGAGTCCGCAGCTGAGTGCATGGACCCCTACAGCTGAGTTTGCAGGGAAGGTTGAGTCTGTAAGAAGAACTTAAGTATCAATAAACAAGATTATTCTGGAAATATCTGTGTTTTGTCTATCTTCTCCTGTTATGAATGAATGTGCCATTATGTTATGATAAATAATGGGTTCATGATTTAATATTGCATTGATGCGTGATTCTATATGGTTTACACTGTTATATGAATGCAAAGACTAATATCTGCTTATGCGAAGAATATCTTAATGCATGTTAAAGATATTGGATACTTAGGCCGATCTAGGTAAATATAGAAGTAGGAGTAATCACAGAGGTGCATAAGTAGTTGATTCACCTGTTTAGGTTCCGTGAAAGACAGTCATAGACCTTTGCAAAGGTATGGAAGTAGACTAAAAGAAGTATATTGATAAGCCCTAAAAGGGTTATCGATTTGTGTGAAGGCAGAGTTAGGGCATAAAACGAAATTACACTAATATTTGGGTGCGGAAAATTGGTTCCAGCATCCCCACTTACTGCTTCGAGTGAGACTTCAGTCTGCACTCTGCGGATTGATGCTAAAAGGGCCAATAGTGTAGGGATCTGTTTGGCAAACTTAACTATGAACCTGGCTCAGGACCCTCTAAGCCAACACACCCAAACCTAGGAAGACAAAAGGCATAACCCTTATGTTATAACCCTATATGCCCCTTTTATTATATAATTTTTAATCTAATGTTCAGGAATGGAATTTTTTCAACATACCGAAAGCTATGGTTTGATGCATTATTATATAAAATTATATATTGAATTGCTAACATCCTACTTTGACTTTAATCAAGCGATAGATGATATTAATCAACGACTCATACTCCTCCATCGGGATTTTAATCATGACTTATTTAACCAGCCGGTATTTACTCGATGAGTTATACCACAAGCACAACGCATGATTATCTAGCCATCCATTTTACATGGATGTGATACACCATCAATTTCTCGTATAATCACCACTTAATCGGCTCATCAAGTCTCGATGAACTATGGGCGTCCGATCCTTTTTAATACAACGGTTATCATCTCTGTCAGGCAGGAAAGATCACTTGCCTTAATGCACCTTTCCCCTACCAATGAAATCTCACCACCCACCCTTTATCTAATCAAGGACCCACATAAATCATCAAGCATATAGATGCAAGCAGGTTAATCTATCCACTATGCCCAATGGATGGGATGGTACATTGGTTTTCAATCATAATTAATTTAATTAAATTGACTTATGATAAATGTACAACATACATTAAACATAATGTTTTTTCAATTTAATTCATTTTTCTGCCAACTTCACTCCATTTTTCTTCAGCGTGATTTGGTTCTCCTACATGTCGCTCTCGTAGCAATTCCTATATAGCCATGATCTCTCTTGCATGAATTTCAAAATCAAACCAAGCCTAATTTCCCTCTCAGCACCAGGTAAGTACCCCTTTGATACCTAGTTCCCCTACTTCATTTCTTAACCCAAATCGACCTAATTCTATAAGAATGACCAAATAATTATCGAAAGAAGTTTATATCAATGAGCTAGTCAGGGTTAGGGATACTCAATCCCTCTTTACAAACATTTGAACCTTAAAACAAAAGTTAAATCTCCCCTAAAAAATATTCCATGACGATGATTGTTTACTTCAGTCTAGGGTTTTAGCTGCCACCTTGCCCCTGATTCACTTTGACGTTGATTCTATTTTAGTTCTAGCCCAATACTTCAACTCGGATTCTCAAACCATTGTCTCACCAATTAAAAATCATATTTTATTACAGATTAATGCAACCAACATTTCCAAAATGTTAAATTTACCCACCTCCGGAGCTTATATTATAGATAAAGGATTCAACCAAGTGTTTATAACATGGGCTGAAGAAGAGAAACTTCAGTTCATCCAAAGCCTGCTAAAACCCCTAGTGAGGACTCAAAATTTAAATTTCCCTTGTCGACTAGTTTACTGAAACCATATTTCCAGACTCTGCCATTCCTTCTAGCTATGGTATTCAACCTCACATATGACTCTAAAATGAAGGAAACTATATTTTTAGCTATTCGATTTATAACTACCAACCCTAACAAGATAGACATTAATTTTACTAAATATCTAGCCAAATCTATTGTTGTTGAACTTACCATTGTAGTTCCATTGAAGGCATGTCGACACTTTACATATTTGGTACATCTGATCACATTCAATTATTCTACCTATTTCTTGTCTACCAAGTTGTTTTAAACCATTAAAGACTAAGATGAAAAATAAATGGAGGTATACCAATGAATAAATGCCATATATCCAAGTCAGATCCCATATGGTTATGTTTAGTTCATTGATTGCTTTTTCTTTTATTTTAGAATCAAACTAGTGGGAGAATCCCCTAATAGAATTTATGACAAGCAAAGAATGATTTTAAGATTGATTGAAGAGGATAGAATCGAGATTTGGTTCCTTTACTATGATTATTCTATAATTAGGATGTATGGTTTTGAAAACGAACCTTACCGATTGTCTAAATTTATCACTCTTATAATATTTGTGTATGAAGTTTTGAGACAAAGAATTACTATGAACAAGTCTCATTTTGCTTTGAAAATTAAAAAACGTACTCTTTAATTATCCATATTCAATTCTTTCACTTATTTCCAAAAATAGAAATGTTATTTATATTATCAATAAATAGATTCTTATATTTCGTTTAGTATGTGATGATTATTGGTGCTATGATCCCCATGGAATAATTTCTAGTTGGAGAAAACAAGTAGGTCTTTCCACCTACATCCATGAGACAAGGAAATAAGTTGATAAAATTGCCAATCCCCTTTCTCCACCTCCAAATGGTCAAATTCAAGTGGTTATGAAGGTGACTATGGATTTGAATCAATCATAGACCCACGGGAATGAAAAGGAGAATCAAGCTCTGACACCGGTAACAACTTGAGCTTCTGATTCAAAACTTGTTCAACCTTTAGTAGCAACACTTGCCTATGTTATGAAAAGGAAATCATACTCTCTAAAACTAGAATAATTTGGGTGTATTGTTAAGGCCGGAGAAAGCCAAAGGCTGGAGAAAGTCAAGATGTAGACATCAAAGCCTTTGAGGAGGCTTGGAGTAATTAAATAAGGAAATGAAACAAACTATCAATGAGGCTTGACCAAAATAAGCAGGAGGAAAAGCCTTAAATGTCAAGCATAGATTCATTAAAGAAAGTTCAGCGGAAACGTTGGGAAAAGAATTGATGTTGTTGCCTCAATAAGCCCAGATGGTAAAGAAGGTGGTATTAGATGATATTCTCCCCACTACTAGACCAAGATTCATTTCATCTACCAATTTCAAAACTAATAATTTCAATCTTATTGTAGTACAATTAGAAATCGACAAGAACCAACAATTAATTCATTTTAGGGATTCCTCCATGGCCATAGATATGGAAAAAAAATTGTTTAGATATGATGAACTGGCACAGGTAGACTGGTGAAATTGTTTCCATACAGTTATTAGACTCCACTATTGGTAACAGAAAAAATGCAAGCCATGCTTGAAAAGTCCCTGAACTACTTTACAGTGCATGAGTCTCCTTGAATACAAAGGCTAATAGGATAAAATAACTTGAAGACAGAATAGTAAAACAATTTGGGAAACCCAAAGACATCACTCCCTTTAATAATTATTAGAAGAAAATGAAAAGGAGATAAGAAGCCTTAAGGCGATCGCCAAAATCTCAGATTATGATGATAATGTCTTGATAGAAGCATTTGAAAAGTGAGATGAAATTGAGATTCAACTGCAGGTAATGCAGAGCTCGCTTGAAGCAAAGGATAAAAGGCTTAGAGAATAACACAATCAGATGAAAAATTTAAGGGAGGAATTTGGAACCAGAGAGAAGCAATATCTTAGTACAATCGGAGAATATAAGACAGTGATTGACGAGACTCTCACTGCCCCCAAGACCTCTAATCCAGAATGCCTAAACTATTTCCAACTGAAATCCTTGCAGTTAGAGCAAGACCTAAATGATTTAAGGCTTGAAAAAGAACAAGGTGAAAAAAGGGGGTTCATACAAGTACAAATTAAAAATGAAATGATTGAGCAAATACCAAACACCCTAGAGGACAAACAAAGAGAAATTTGTCCCTACAAGATGTCATTAAAGTTACATCAACTCGTAGAGAGGTTCTCATCCAGACTAAGGAAGAGATATGGAGGGATATAAATAAATAAAATTAGACAATGCATTATTGTGTTATGATCTTGAAATATTGTGAAAAGGTGATAATGAAAAATGCCAATCTAGATGTTAAAAATATCTCCCCATGCTTGAAAAAAGGCTTAAATATGTTAACCAACTAGTAGATTTTATTAATACTGTGGAGGACGAAACACTTTCATACATGAACCTTCCTAATAGGGATGATTGTATTTAGTCTTTATTTATGATAAAATAAAAACAAAAGTGCATGTTACTCATGAAAGAAGAATTCAATAAGGCCAAAATGGAAATTGAGAAATTCAAAACTGAATGGAATTATTTAGGAATATTTGGAGTTTGTTCATTTTTGGGGAACGATAATAAGTTGATCTCAGATGTTGAATTTCATGAGAATCTAAAGGCCACCCAACACAATCTCGGCTTCCTTTCTATTTTTAGTGAAGAAGTTATTTCACCCCAGCCAAAAATCAACACTTTATGCAGAGATTTTAATATATCGATTGTCATAGATAAAATCATATAAATTATCCCCACAACCCACTACTAGCTTAAATATTAGTTAATGGTGGTAGTAATGAAATATAGAAATGTGCCATGGTTACCTTCAACAGATTGAGATAAGATTTACAAAGTCTAAAAACATTTAAATCGGAATATTGTTATAGAGCAAGTTGCATCTACAATGCAAGCAGTTCCTCCCATGTAGTCAGTCACCAATAATCTTGAAGAATAGGTAGAGGCGGGATTTAACATTTCTTTTTTACCTCAACCTAAAATGTGGGGAGAACCAAGCCCGTTGCCAGCTTCCACATCAAAAAAGCCCAAGGTGGTTAAGTTCTCCTTTAAGATGAGGAAGCACTCATGAAGACTTCTTTTATCATTAGAGTTATTTACATTTTACAATTTTTTAAACTTAAAAGACAGTTACTATTGAGCCATTATTTTTTTAAAACTCTTATAAATGAAACAAGGATTCGTGACAGAAGGATTTGTTTTGGATACTAAAGATCTGCATGTACCTGTTACATAAATCCATTATTGACTGAATGCCTCATTTCATGCAACTTTAATAAATGAAACATTTTCTTTTAGATGTTGTGTGTCTAAGAAGTACATGATGTTATAAATTCTAAACTCAATTTATGATTTTATAATATATATTATACTTAATTTCCTAAATTTTATAATATTATATTATTGGAAGTCAAACGATTAAAGTGTTTAGTTCTCGACTTACATATTGAAGCATCACGAGTGTGCCTCTAGAACTTCACATTTTTCATTTATTAGATCAATTTTTAACTGCTTAATGTTTGTTGTTTTTAGGGTTATACTAGTTTCCTGTGTTTATGAATCAAATTCCTTTGTTGAATTATTTTGACTTGCTAAAATATAATTCATAACAAGTTGTTGGTGATATTCTTGTCTCAATATCTATAGTATTGACACAGTGTTTATTACTAAATTGATGACGGCATAGAGAAAGCGTCTGCACTTGTTGTAGCATTCCTCATAAATTTATAAGCACATTTACTTAAATCCTAGACACAAACACAATACTTCAGGTTTTAATTTTTTGTAAGTTTCTTATTTTGTTAATTGTTTCTTTGTCTTAGATATTTATGTTAAATGTATGAACTGTGTCATTCAGTCAATGATATTTTATCTTCATGAATTGTAATTCGTTCTGTCTATGGGATTTTATTATTATGTCATTACATTCTCATCAATAATTGGTCTTATTCAATTTGTCTATTAAAAATACATGTAATTCTAATCATGGAATACCCCATGTGGTGTACAGGATACCAACCCCAAACACTTGAAGCAAGAGGACAATTTCCTCATTGAATGTATTCTTGAACTATTTCCGTAAGGGAACAATTTAAGAACCAACACCTTGTTAATTAATAGAAATATCTTTGTCACCCCGACACATAGAACATATCCAACCCTTAGCATGAAAAATCATTGTTTTACATTATAGTCACTTTATATAAAACATGGAGTTAAACCCATTGCAATTTTCCAACCGTTGTGATAGAGCCTAAACACATCAATAGCCTATATTCGTTATATCCCCCTCCCCTTTCTTGATAGTTAACAAGGGGGATCCAAAATTTGTCGTATATGTGACTAAAATTCTTGTTAATTACCCCTTCTCTGCCTTTTCCATGTGGCCACCAACCCACACCAATGACCTATATTAAGTGTGGTGCCTGCCTTCCTTCTAGTAGATAATGGGGGGTGGGGGTCCATGCTCATTAATTTCTAGATAATTGTTGACAGAATGACCATCTGTTACGTACTTTATGTTAAGCGCACTCAACACCTCAGAATGCCACAATGGATTATTACCACTACGTAAAAGGAATAATAGAGGTTTCTCCATCTGTTGCTGCCAATAATGGACATTGTGCCTTCTGTCAATCCATGCCCAAATTGCTATATTAACATCACGTTGATGTCATGATGATTTTGTTGTGACACATGGTACCCTTTGAGGGTACCATATGTCACCAAAAAATTGGTCACTTGGCCATCCAATAGGGCCAAATCCACCTACCACATGTCATGCCATGTAGGCACCACATCAGCAAAATTTCCACATCATTTATCCACCTCGGCCCAAGCCTTTGTCCAACTAGGTTACAGACCTTTGTGTAACTCAACACTTTCCCATTATATGAAATTTTTGGATTCAAAGATAAACTTCTCCCATGGTGCTTCCACATCAATGCGACAATGGCATCATACCAAGGCATGATGGAAACTCATTCCCAAATGACATGTGGTGCAATGAAAAATTCCACACCAAGATATGGAAAGGGATATTCATCTCGCACTTTCTGTCATAGCTCTCGTCCTTTAACATGTTACCACTTGGAAATGGGTGCAGTGTGGGATTAATCACTAATCCCCGTGTTACTGATTAATCCCTTTGCTAATTTTTGTAATTGGGTGGTTTAAACTATGATTAGCTCGTGATTAATGAAATCTATGATTTCCCTCATTCTTTTGTGTTCCAAAAGTTCTTTCATGAATTGAACATGGCTTATTTGGCCTAAGTCCAAGCCTTCTATGTTGTGAAAATTGAGATAGAAGTTTGTGGCTAAACCCAATCACTCTAATACCATGATATGCACAATGAGGAAAACGAAGGGCCTCCTAATATATCAACAATAATTTTGTTATTCAATGAATACAAGTCCAATGACAACACATCATGCCACGGAGTAGACTACACACCAGGCCACCATATCTACTAATAACACATATTGGAACATAAGGACAAACATCGGCCTCGACGAGTCATACATCCATGATTATGTGTATAATGGATATCGTGTGCTATAGTAAAGGCATATCCAAAACAAATAAGGAAAGATTCAGATTTGTACAATAGGAATCCAGGTTGATTCCCAATAAGCAAACTACAATACCTATACAACAACTCATTAGTTCTAAGACATGGAGGCCCCTTGGAATTTATAGCACATAACCATGGAATTAATCATATCATATGGTTTAACTTGGTTTATTAATAATTCATACACAATATTGGCCATAGGCCTTCAACAAACTTTAAGCAACAACTATTCAAGATATTCATACATATCATAGATGGAAATCATTAATAGTATGAGTCAGTTGTTCATGCAAACAATAAATCATAAGCATATAAGGACTCTATAGTTGAATAACATATCAATAGCCTAGGGATCTGCAATCCCTCACAACCATGGAAATCATCCACACAACCTTCTTAATGCAACATATAGAAATACACATAATCATCCACACAACCTTCTCAATGCAACATATAGGAATACACATAATCATCAACACAACCTTCTCAATGAAACATATAGGAATACACATTCCTCCTTAAAAGTGTTGATACAACATTATTATATAACAACATTAATCAATATTCATATTGCATAGATATGCACAACAATACAAGTAAGTCACTAATCTTAATAGTTGGATCACTAAAAACTGAGGGAGAGACTTCAACTCTCCTCCCAATGATAGGTCACTACACTGCCATTATTTCAGTCGATGACCACCTGTGAGCCAAATTCAGATCCTCGGGAGTGGAGCGTTCAAAAGAAATCAACAGCAGTCATGTGAGCAATCACATGGGAATCCAGATTACATAGTGCCTCCACGTGACAACCAAGAGTGTAGAGTACATAATGTGTCCACCCAAACCACACTTCATAGAATGCAAAGCACATAGTGTTCCACCCAATCAACCACCAAAGACATCTAGACTCTAGAGGACCTCCACTCATTTCACACTTTAGGGTTTTGAAGCCCACACTGCCTCCACTTGTCTCCTGCAGGAACCTATAGCACATTGTCTCCACTTAATAGGCTCCATGAGGATCCAAAGATATTGGTCTACACCTATTAAACAAAACACTCACTGATACATGGAACTAGTCTCCACCTGATTGACAACACACAAGAGTCCAGAGAACTAGTCTCCACCTAATTGCACCGAGAAGCGCTCTACATCCTAATATGGGGGTAGATCTCACTTAAAAACATAAACATGTAAACATGTAAATGTAAATGTAAATGCAAAAGTAATGTTTAACATTTAACATTTAACATTTTTAATCTAATGTCAGCCCTATATAAAAATCAATCTAATTATTATTACATATAAACACTATAAATCAAAATATAAAGAGGTTTACGAGGTATGGTAAATAATAAAAGTTTTTTTATATTTATTCCATAAGTATGGTAAATAAATAAAAATATAAATAAACTAGAGGTGTGGTAAATAAATAAAGCCTCTTTTTATATTTACTCCATAAACCTCTTTATATGTAAAGAAAACTCAAAAAAGAGTTTTTATTTAGGTGAAGCCTATGGACCAAATACCAGGGAAGAAATAATTATTAATACCATGGGCCATGTGCCATGGACCAAATACCATATTTATAAAAGAGGTATGGTAAATAAATAAATATAAAAGAGGTAAAAATAGGTATCGTAAGTGAATAAAAATATATCAAATAGGATTAGAAATAAACATCTAATTATATACCAAGCCTATGAGTCAAATACCATGGTAAATAAAATACATATGATAAATAAGTGAAAATATAAATAAACCATCACCGCATGCAATGAGTGCTAAGTGGACTATTAAAAAATCATGAGAAATTAGTCAGTTACGACTACCTCTCATGAAAATGGTCATACATGAATGACTTACTTAACGCAATTGAATCCCAAAAAATGATATCTAATATAAAGCACTCTGGAAACCTCTCAATACTTAAATAAATAAAACCTATTTTTATATTTACTCCATAAACCTCTTTATACTTACTAACACTAAAAAAAGGGTTCTATTTAAGTGAAGGCTATGGGCAAAATTAGTATTAATACCATGCAAAAAAAACATGATTAACCCTAATATTAATATTAAAAGATTAGCATTATTATTATTATTATTATTAAATCTAATATTAATATTAATATATTATACTATTAATATTATTAAATTTAATAAATTTGGATTAATTCAATATTAAATTTGTTATATCATAATATATATTAATATATCATGATATATATTAACTCTAGATATATATGGGAGATAACAACAAAGATGTAGAGTGATAAAGGTGAGGAGAGACAAGGGAGAGATGGATATAAACTGAATGAGAGGGGAGAGGAGAATGAAGAGAGAGAGGGAGAGGAGCGAGAGAGGAGAGGGAGAGAGAGACACAAAGATGGAGGGGGAGGGGGGAGAGAAGGAGAAATGGAGATAGATAGTGAGAGGATTGAAGGAGAGAGAGGGAGAGAGAGAGAGAGAGAGGAAGAAAGAGGGGGGTAGGAGAGAAATCAAGAGAGAGGAAGGATGAGAGAGAGTACTTGAGAGATAGGAGGAGAGAGGGAGGTATAGAGATATGGAGTTGGAGGCCAAAGAGGGAGGGGAGAATAAAGACATAAAGAGTGAGAAGTGGAGAGAGAGAGAGCGACAAGCGAGAGATGGAGAGAGAGAGTGTGTATGTTTAGAGGTGAGATAAAGAGACAAAGAAGGAGAGATAGAGAGAAAGGGGGAGAGAAGAAGAGCGAATGAGAGAGGGAGGGATATAGTAATATAGTTGGGGAGAGAGAGAGAGAGAGAGAGAGAGAGAGAGAGAGAGAGATGGGGGAAGAAAGAGGATTGGAGGGAAAAGATAAATATAAATAGATAGAGAGATAGAAACAGAGAGAGAGATAGAGAGTGACGGGGGAAGAAAGAGGATTGGAGGGAAAAGATAAAGATAAATATATATAGAGATAGAAATAGAGAGAGAGATAGAGAGTGACGGGAGAATAGAGAGGGAAGTAGGAGAGAAAGAGAAAGAGAGAGAGAGAAAGAATGAAAGACAATATTTGAGAGAGAGGAGGAGAGTGATGGGGGAAGAGAGAGAATTGGAGGGAAAAGAGAGAGAGAGAGAGAGAGAGAGAGAGTGATGGGGGAAAAGAGAGGTAAGTAGGAGAGAAATGGAGAGAAAGTACAAGAGAACGTGCTTGAGAGAGTGATGGAGAGAGGGTGGGAGAGAGGAGGAGAGAGGGAGGGATAGGGAGATGGAGTTGGAAGGGGAGAGAGGAAGTGACAAGGGAGATATGGAGAGAGAGTTTGTATGTTTCAGGGTGAGATAAAGAGAAAAAGAAAGAGAGATGTAGAGAATGGGAGAGAGAAGGAGAGAGGAGAGAGGGAGGGATATAGTAATAGAGTTGGAGAGAGAGAGGATGTGAGAGAGTGGAGAGTGTTGAGAAATCTAGGGCATTCAATGTTAATAAATTTCTCTGCTTGATAATTGCTTGTGATATGTTTGTTCTTCTTTATTTATGATATTTCACTTTGTTAGATTGTTAGTGTGTTCTTTTCATCAAGACAATTATCAAAATAAATAACGATGAGTGACACAAAATATAGGCTTCTCTAGCTAGGGCCAAAACCTCTCACCTCTTGAGAGGAAAACCCAATAAAATTCTTCTTCTAGATCTTCGATTGATAAGTACCAAGGCCATGACACTGACCCTTGACTCTAGTATCCTCTTCCATAACCTTGTCACCAACCTAGTCTTTCTTGCTCTTCCTTCTCGTGTTCTTCTAGAGAAACTGGGTCTCTAATTCTTATACTGCACCTTCACAACTTCCCTAGAGAATCTTGGTCTCTATGTATTCTAGAGAAACTCGGTCTCTAATTCTCTATCCCAAAAGATCCCTTCCTTCAATATCCTAGAAGAGACCTATTCATTGCCTCCCAGAATATCCCTTATTCGCTGCCCCAGAAGATACTTCTTCGCTGCCCTAGAAGATATCTTTTCACTGCCCCAGAAGATCCTACTTCGCTGCCCAAAAATATTCTATTTCGTTTACCCTAGAATATTCTTTGTTTGTTACTGTAGAAGAGTGTACTTTTAGCTTTAGATAAAATCCCTTTTCACTGCCTCTTTTTTACACTTCCTTATGCACTTCTCTTCATTGGATTTGAGTATGGACTTAATGATTAGAATGGAGGCTAAGTTCCACTATTTATACCCCTCCTCACTGGGTCTTTAGGGAGAATTAGCAGTTGGATGTAGGCCAACCTATTCTGGAAGCTTCTTCGATGTTTGTAGGCCAACTTGAAGAGGTTAGGTGACAAGTTCTTTGGAGGATACTTTATATAGATAATATGACCTTTTACAAAGTGTAACATGACTTCATTTACATGACAATGACCCTTATATTTTATGAATAGATGACAAATAAATCCTAAGGACTCTCAATGGGAGTCTTGACTCAAAAAAAAAATCCCTTGCTCATGAAACCTATGAAGCAAGTCAATATAATAATTTCATTTTTATTATTTACATCTCTTTACATAAAATCATAATTACATGTCATTATGAAGACCGAACCTAGTTACACATTTCAACACTCCCTCTTAACTAGGGAGGTATTCATAATGGTACCTTGGACTCTCTCAATTTGAAGAATATCTCATAAGAAGAATTCGGATTTGTAACTCATTTGTATATCATCATACCAAGAAAAATTTATATAGCAAGGCCTTGACTAACAGATCTATCTCTCCATAAGATAAGAGAACAATGCTAGTGAGACCAATGATTTATAGACATACTCATCATTGTCTCTCTCATAACATACCCCACTCGGGTTCTATGAGGATATGCACCATAAGGACTATTATTTTCATAGACTCCCCATTCCCAAAATAATATCGGTCCTCCATGACTACTCTTTCATGGGATTCCCTATCTCATCCCACGACAACATCAGATGCCAAATGATTACACAATCCTCGATTCTGTCTTCTCAGGTGAAGAAAAAAACAACATGTCTATCGCTCCTTCTCATACCAAGATGTTTTATTCCATTAGAGGAATGTACCCATTCCTATCACATAGGAATGTACCCATTCCTATCACATAGGAATGTACCTAAGATTTCAGCTTAGGAATTTTCGTGTTTCTTCCTAGTAAGAAATTTCTTCTCAGGTTCCCTCTTAACCAGGGATCTATAACAGCTCTTCATGTGGAGATCTAAAACAATTAGTTGCATGACTAGCTCCTTTCTTCGATGTCATGAATTTATTCTATGATAAGGAGTCTTCATCTTTTTGGGAACTTCTTTATATAGGGCATAGACCACTCATTACTTTTGTTCATGGGTCAGTCATGTCCTCAACTCATCATAAAGTGATCTATCATATTTTCCATGTATCTTTACTTCATGTCATTCTAATTTCATGCCATATTATCAGAAGGACATTACATCCTTCTATATGGTCTGCTTGGAAGTCATTCACAGATCTTCCCTTTGACAATCCAACCTAAGCCCATCCAGATGTTAGTTCAAAAACCATCAATGAACACTTCAAATCAGTGTTTCCTTTGTGATGATATTTCACCATGAAATCCTCCTATATGTATCGACATCCTGTATGTAGATTGACACATCTCCTAGATATTCAGTATCAAGGGTCTCTATCTTTTCTGACATCTATCAAAGTCTTCATATCCTTTCAGGAGATATTCTATTCAAATCTTCTTGGACTTCGGATGATGAATGCCTTCTATAATATATTATCACGATCTCTTCCTTCTTTTCTTGCACACTTCATTCCCAGGAGCTTCTAATCAGAGTTCCTTGATTGTAGTCAACGTCCTCATGTTGCATATATTATGTTGATTTCATCCACTATGACTTATGCTATTCTGCAATTCTTTGGAGGAGGAGATCCTTTAATTTCTTGATCATGTTTCCCAAGATGGAAATAGTGATTCTTAATATCTTCAACCATGTGACATGATTTTTTACCATAATCTCTGTGAGCATACATGCCTCATCTCTCTTTCAGTAATCCAAACTTCTTGTAGTAGCTTCATTAGAAAGGACTTTATCCTTCAGACCTACTTCCCTATTGTGTCATCATACTATTATTCATTGAATCCCATAAGTTGGAACTCTTGATGAAAACCTTTTGCTTCCTTTCTTCATCGGTGAAACTTTTAACGAGAATTCTATCAGAGAAACTTGAGGATGTTTTATATCCTCACCTAGCAGATGTTTTCTTCTATGATTATCCCAGTCGATGATGACTTATTCTTCTTATAAATACTCATGATGTTTTCTAAGAGCTTCATAATCAACAAGATTTGTACCAGACATACTTTCTTCCCATGTCACGAGATCTAACTTCTAATGTTATTTTTCTAATGAGATGTATCTTATCTAATTTAAACTGCATCAAGACCATAATTTACAAGTGAAAAGTACCTACTTGAGAAGAATATCATCGTAGTCATAGTAAATATCTTTTACTTCTTCATTCTTAGGCTTCTTGGACTCAGGCTCTTTCACTTCTTCAGTAATGTGTGCTCCTTCTCTATTCCTCTTTTCCTTACCACAATTAGGACTATCTCTTTTGAAGTGTCCAAGTTCATTACATTCGAATCATATTATCTTATCCATGTTCTTCCTTTTCTTTGAAGGACCAAACTTTAAAATTTTTCCCTTTCTTCTTGTCATTGTAGCATATACTTGATTCTGTTCGCTTGGTCTGACATCAATTTTTGCCTTTAGTCTGGTTTCTTCGATCTTACACAGTCACCATAAATCTTGAAATGGAGTAGTCTCTTTTTTCCCATATAAGCTTGAAGTGAAGGTACCCCATTCTTCCAATAGTGCATCTAGTACCAATGTGGTCATCTCTCTGTCAAACATAACTTCTCCTAGTTCTTGTAGTTGATACCGAATTTCTTATATCCTCATGAAGTATGAGGCTATTCCATCTTCCTTGGACATATTTATTTTGTAGAGTTATTGCCTTAAGGAGATTACTTTTCCTATGGTACATACATAAAACAACTCTACTAGTTTGTCATGTATATCTTGTTGAACCTCAAAATTACCCTCTCCTTGACAACTTTTCTTACCTTTTTCCCTTTCTTTTCCATAAAATTACAGATCCCAATCAATGATAAATGATAGGTTTTGTCTTAAGGAAGGCATTAAATGATTGACATGTTATATTTATATGTTTTTTCTATTTGAATAAATTTTTGAAAATTAGCTACAGAATGCATCCTATTCTGCAGCTAACCGTGTATTTCGTAGCTACTTCCATGGTCTAGCAGGTTCTAGGTGTCAAATGAAGAATCTGGCCACATGGGCATATCTATAATCATCTCCACATGGATTTTATCCTATTCATCGAGCCCAAATCGACAAGGAAGCAAGCTCAAGATTGTAGTCAAACGTATGATATCCGAAAGCAGTACGACTCTTTGTCTGCGTTTTTGTGGTTAATCAATAAATCTAACAGTTATGTTGCAAGCATTAACTCGGATCAACCACCTGTGTTAACGGTTCTGTTGCAAACATCTCACTCGAATTTAAGCCATTTGTAGCTAATCAGACATTTACACAGTTCTATTGTAATATGTATAAGCCACCTGTAGCTAATTTTCCTCAAAGACAGTTATAATTATTTCCTTTTAAATATTGGTTGTACAAAACCGATGGCGGTTCGAAGAATTTTATGTATTAAGTTCATACTTTCAGCTTTGTATTTTGGACTTCGTTCTTTTCTATAATATAAGCCATGTGTTGACCAATGATCGTTTAAGAGAGCATTTTTAATTAGTTAGCAGCTCAACCCAATCAATTGCAAAGGGCCCCTGCACTGAAGGAGGTTTTCTTTCCATTCATTTTCTGTTTAGTTTTAATTTCATTACTTTGCTTTTAGCAGTTTTTCTAACTTAGGTTGATTTATTTTAGTTTTGATCAATAGCATAATGTTAAAACTCAATTGTGTAGTCTTGTTCTTCCAACACATTTCATGAAAGGAAACGATTTTGTTTATAAACAAAGTAAGGTTGAAATAATAAGAATGCATTTTTGTCTAGCTTACTCACTGTTTTGTTATTTATTTCCTAGGACAAATTTGTCAATCCACTGTGTTAATGAATGTCTTTGAACACCATTTCAAGTTGATACTCATCCTAAACTAAATGGTTAAACATCCACTTCACACAATGGTTGAAATCAATCAATTACCTTCTGCATGTTTTATTTAGTTCTCTAGATCATAAAGTACAGAAAGTTGCTGGTATCCCATCTTACGAAGGTTATCTTTCAAAATTGAAGGTTAGAGTAACTAGAAGTACTTTAGTTGATTTCATTCTCTGTATTTATTTCAACATGCATTCCAACTTCATACTTAGTTTTAAGAAATAGATTCATGACTTAGGATTAATGATGAGATAGGATAGATGCTCTGTTTTTCCTTTCTTTAAATTAGGTTTTGAGTAGTTTTAGCTCTTGGTTCACCTTTAGGAAGTTAGATTAACATAGGAACATTTTTCTTCTTTTAAGAAAATGGTCCATTAGATTCACTTAAGTTTCTCATAATTCATATTGTACATCATTAGGAATCAAAGAACAAAAACCCCCAAAACAATATAAAATACAAAACAACGAAGTAAGAAAGGTTAACTAAGCACATATAGTGCACTACACTTCATCAACTTACAAACCTCAGTTGATAATTTATGCAAGAAATTTAGGACACTAAATTGGCTAAACATTTTGGCGCCATTGCCAGGGAAGTGCAAATTAGGTAACCACATCTCTTACATCTAAAAAAATGATATGCGTAGAGAAAGAGACTCTAGGGGTAGATTTATAGCTAGAGGCAGGAGCTTAATTCCTACAACAACACCTACTCCACCAAGACTACGAAGAGATACACCTCCATCTCAAGCATATACTCCTAGCCATAGACCTCCTAAAGTTCTAAGGTCAGAGATTCAATCAAGAGGATCTCTTACTTCATCTACTGAGGCAATCATAGAGGAGAAAAGTCTTGGATATCCAATAGAAGGAGTAGCCTTTTTCACCTCCACAAGGGAACATATTTTAGTTGAAGAATTAAGAATACCTAGTGAGGAAGAAGAAGTAGAACCTCTCTCCCACATACCATTAATAGAGGAACCAGAGGAAGAATAATTAACCTTGCAGGTTGAATCTTATATTGACTCTGAAGAAACTATAATGGCAGAAGAAGGAGAGGATGGAGAATTCACATTGTTTGGAGGAGGAGGAGGTAGAGGAAATAATGGAGAAGGCAGAGGAAATAATGGAGGAGGTAGAGGAAATAGGGAAGTTGATAATTCTTTTGGATTCCCTATAGTTGATGAAGAAACAAATGCCACAATGAAAAATATCTCACCTTCTGTCCTCCCAAATTTCCATGGGTTAAAAAGTGAAGATCCTAAAACATTTTTATTTGAATTTGAAGTCTTGTGCAGAACTTATGATTATTTAGAAGACTCTCAAAAACTTAAGTTGTTTCCTTCAACGTTGAAAGGAGCTTCTTTAAAGTGGTTCATGGGGTTGGTCACTCAGTCCATTAGAACATGGAATGACATGAAGAAAGTGTTTTTGGACAGGTATTTGGATTATTGCATGCCCATCAATCACAAGGATGAAGTGTTCAAAATGATGCAAAGAGAGGATGAAAATTTAGAGGATTTAATTGAGAGATTCAACTATAACTTAAAAAGAGAAAAGATGGATAACTTAGATGAAGATACCTTAAAATATCTTATGTTAAAAGCCATTAGAGATGAGTGGATAGATATCCTTAACATGATGGGGAAGGGAGATATCTCTCAACTCCCATTAAGTGACATGGGAGAATTATGTGTTCATCTCTCAAGAGGAAAATCCAAAACTGGCAAAGGTCTAAGAGATCCTTCTCTTGTTAGAGTGAATAAATCTGCAACTAGATCAGAGAGTAGGGAAAAATTTGGCAATATGCTTGATGAATTCAAAACCGATATTCTAGGGAGCCTTAGTGAACAAATAGACACCCTTAAGTTACAAAACAAGTAGAAAACCGAGGCTGATGCTCTGGCTATTTTCTGTCCCAAATGCAGAAAGAAGCACGCTTTAAGAGAATGCCCTTTAGATGCAAAAGTCATAGAGACTTGTGTGATTTTTTCAGAAAACCATGAGACCAGAAGTTGTCCTTCAATCCCTGGTCTTAAGGCTATTTTTCAAGAAGAAACAATTTCAAATCCAACAGAGTCTCTTTGCTTTGTCTCTAGAAGACCTTGGCAAGGGCAGCAAAATCAGGGTTTTAACAACCAAATGTATATGCAGCCCCCTCCAAATTGGAATTCATGGCAACAACCTTGGCCTCAATTTCAATCTCAAAATCAACCTTGGGCTCAAGGAATACAAAATCCTTATGGAAGATTTTCTCAATACTATCAATATCCTCCACCATATCAGAATTATTCTCCCCCACAAAATCAATAGTCACAACTTCAAAATCAGAATCCTCAACTTTCACTACCATTCCCACAACAAATTCCACGAAAAAACCAGCAACCTCAACTTCAAAATGAAAATCCTTAACTCTTACTACCATTTCAGCAGAGACCAAATCAGCTACCTGCCCAACCATTACCAAACCCCAACAATAAAAATCCTTAAAATACCTACATGGTAGAAGGACAACAATTTCCAACTTATATGATCACTCCTCTAGATCTCAATGATGTTCAACTAAGATCTGGTAGGATATTAGAAAAGGAAAAGCCTTCTGTAACTATACAGGAACAAGACAATTATGAGGAAGATTCTCTACAGCCCAATAAAAGTTTTGAAGGAACATCTCTCCAAAACCAAAATACTGAAAATAAAAAACAGAAAGAACCAATAAACTCAACTCCTATCATTGAGCAACCAATATCTACTTCTGCACCTCCTTTTCTCGAAAGATTACAAGTTTATAGAGGGGTAGAAAAGTAGATTATGTTGCCTAATTATGATTTTCTAGATGAATTGGAAAATGTCTGTGTTAAAATCCCTTTGTTACAAGCCATTAAGGAGATTCCAATTCTAGCTAAAACAATAAAGGAGTTGAGCATAAAGAAACCAGGAAGAAAAACAAAAGAAATAAAAAGAATTCAGCTGGTAGGAAAAATAGCAGACATAATGATGGGAAAAATTTCCATACAAAAATATGTAGATCTAGGAAGTCCAACTGTAAAAACACATATCAATGGAGTTGAAATTCCGAATACATTGATTAATTTAGGAGCAACAATAAACATAATGAGCAAACAAACCATGGAACATCTCAAGCTTCCTAATCTTATTTACACACCCACATTACTGCAATTAACAGATAGATCTGTAATCAAACAAGATGGTGTGTTAGAAAATATTTCAGTGTCCTTAGACTCTTGGGAGTACCTTGTTGATTTTATGATCCTAACCCCAAAGATCAATCTAGGAGGACATCCACTTATACTAGGAAGACCTTGGCTGGCCACAGTTGATGCATTCATTAGCTCTAGATCTGGTGATATGTATATTTCTTATGGTAATTCAACTAAGAAATTCACGTTATCCTCTAGCAAGAACAATCACATAAATAGATGACAAAGAATGGATTGATGATGAAAATGACATTCAACCTCTCTTCACTATTTCAGACATTAGTGAAGAGAGTCAAATCTTGAATATAATGAAAAATTTTGAATCATCTCCAGAATATGAACATAATCAATTTCAAGAAAAATTCAATATTGAATATTTTTCATCTAGGAAGATGTCTCTTTATTCTATGGAAGAATTTGGTAGCTCTACTGTTGAAATCTTTCTAGGGAGAACATTGAACATAAACAATAACTTGGAGAAATTACAACGGGAAAAGCTAATCAAAACATCACAACAACATTATGTTGCATATGCATGGGAATATACTGACATGAAAGGAATTAGTCCTAAGACTTGTGTACATCACATCTACATTAAGGAAAATTGTAAACCTATCAGACAACCTCAGAGAAGGATGAATCCAAATCTTAGGGAAATTATGAAAGAAGAGCTACAAAAACTACTGAATGTAAACTTCATTTACCCAATTTCAAATAGCCAATGGGTTTCCCCTCTAGTGATTGTGCCTAAAAAGAATGGTAAATGGAGGGTACGCATTGATTATCGAGAATTGAATAAATCTACCCTTAAAGATCATTTTCCTTTGCCCTTTATAGATCAAGCGTTAGATACATTAGCAGGTAAGAAGTATTTCTCATTCTTGGATGGTTTTAGTGGTTATAATAAAATTCAAGTGGCACCTGAAGATCAAGATAAAACCAAATTTACTTTTCCATGGGGAACCTATGCATACTGAGTAATTCCTTTTGGATTGTGTAATGCACCTACAACATTCCAAAGAGCAGTACTAGGAATTTTTTCTGATCTAATACATGATTGTGTAGAGGTGTATATGGATGATTTTACAGTCTATGGGAATACATTTGAAGAAGCTTTAGAAAATTTGGAAAAGGTTCTTAAAATATGTAAGGAAGCAAACCTTTCACTAAGCCATGAAAAATGTTTTATGATGTTTACAGAAGGGATTGTTTTAGGACATCACATTTCAGGAGATGGAATTAAAGTTGATAAATCTAATGTTGAAGTCATCTCTCAATTATCAATTCCAAATTGTCAAAAGGATGTTAGAAGTTTTTTAGGATTTACAAGATACTATAGAATATTTGTAGAAAATTTCACTAAAATAGCATCCCCACTCTTCAAATTACTCACCAAGGATTGTGAATTCAGTTGGAATACTGATTTCCAAGTAGAATTCGAGACTTCAAAAGCAAAAATTCTTGAAGCACCCATCTTGAGAGGTCTAAATTGGAAACTACCTTTTCACATTTCAACAGATGCTTCAAATACAGCTCTAGGAGTTGTATTAGAAAAAAAATATTTGATTCCCTATGCCATCTACTATACAAGTAAGAACTTGACTCCCACCGAGTTAAATTATAGTGTAACTGAAAAGGAATTTTTAGTTGTTGTTCATGCTATAAATAAGTTCAGACATTACATAACAGGCTATGAAACCTTTGTTCATAGAGACCACTCTACAATCAGATACTTAATGAATAAACCTATTACTAATGGAAGAGTTACAATATGGCTATTACTGTTGCAAGAATTCAACATTATTGTGCTAGATAGACCTGGAAAACAAAATACAGTTGCTGATTTCTTGTCCAGAATTCAAAATATCAAATATGACACTCCGGTTGAAGATAAGTTTCCTAATGAATATCTTTTTGCATTGACTACTCAGACCCCTTGGTTTGCAGATATTGCCAATTACTTAGTCATAAGGAAATTTCCTTCACATTTGTTTCCTAGAGAGAAAAAAAATATCATTCAAATAAGTGCAAGATACTCATGTATCACAAATGAATTGTCTAAAACAGGTCCAGATCTCATGATCAGAAGATGTGTTAGGGAAGATGAAATGCCTGAGATTCTTAAGGCATGTCATGATGAACCGTGTGGTGGACACTTTGCTGAGAAAAGAACAACCTATAAAATCCTTTATTTAGGATATTATTGACCATCCATCTTCAAAGATGCCAAAGAATATGTCAAGAGGTGTGACAATTGCCAAAGGGTAGGAAAACCTACTTCTTCAAATGAAATGCCACTACAAATTCAGGTACTCATTGAACCTTTTGAAAAATGGGCCTTGGCTTTTGTTGGACCAATTAATCCCCCATCTAAGAAAAATAAGTATATATTGGTATGCACTGGTTATGTCACTAAATGGGTAGAGGCTAAGCATTACCTCTTTCTAATGAAAAATCTGTAGTTAATTTTCTTTTTGAGGACATCTTCACTCGTTTTGGTGTTCCAAGAGAAATTGTGATAGATCAGGGATCTCAATTTACATCTAAAATTGTGAGAAGTCTCGTGGAAGATTACAAGATCAAACATAGGAAATATACCCCTATCATTGACAAGCAAATGATCAAGTTGATTCTACCAATAAGGTGATTGAAGGAATTCTCACTAAGACTGTTCATCTACATAGAAGAGATTGGGTAGAAAGGATTCATGAAGCTTTATGGGCCTATAGGACTACATGGAGGAACACGACAGGACATACGCCCTATGAACTTGTTTATGGGAAACAAGTCCTGTTCCCTATAGAGTTTCAAATCAGAACCTTCAAGATGGCAGTCCAATTGGGATTGGATTCATCAGAAGCACATAAACATAAATTGGAGCAACTCAATGAGCTTGACGAAATAAAGCAAGATGCAGTTCAAAGAACCAGTATAGTCCAACAGCAAAGGGGTAAATGGCATGATAAATATATCAAGGAGAAGAAGTTTCAAGCAGGAGAGTGGGCACTTTTGTTCAATTCAAAATTTAAAGATTTTCAAGGGAAGTTTCAGACTCATTGGCTTGGGTCATATGAGATTGAAGAAGTCTTTAACAATGGAGCAGTGAGAATAAGGACAATAGATGAGAAAAAGGTACCTCTTCTTGTGAATGGTCATCGGTTGAAAATATATCAGAAGCCAATTTCAAGAGAGGAGTTTATTAAGATTTTCCAGAATAACTCTGAAATGAAGCTAGTGAAGAAGAATTCTTCTTCTCCACTAACTTAGCCTTTATTTTTCCTAAAATCTCTCTCTCTCTCTCTCTCTCTATATATATATATATTCTCTCTCTCTCTCTCTCTATATATATATATATATATATAACATAAAAAATATATACAGAAAATATAATAAATTGTATAAGTTTGAAAACCAATCATTGATTGGCATACTTATACAGAAAATACAAGGTGAAAATCAGAGATTTTTGACATCCTATATTTTCTATTTCCTTTCTGTAATAAGTAGTGACAAAAAGCTACATTCATTTGCAGTTCAAAATCTGCAAATTCATAGTCTCATTCTATCTCATTTTGTTTTCATTTTATTTTATAGTTCCATTTCATCTCACTGTCATATTTCATTTACATTTTATTTTTACAGTTTTTCTCCATCTCACCCTATTTTCCATTTTATTTTACATTTCATTCCATTTCCCCATCATAACCCATTTCCATTTCATCTTTACACTCATATTCCATAGTCATACTTCATTGTTCCTCCTTTTTATATTCTGCAGCTGATTCCATTCTGCAGCTAATTTGATTCTGCAGCTACAACCTATTTATCAGCTCTGGCATAATTGTACAGCTCACCAATAAATCATGAATGCAGGAAATTGGAGAATCTAGTTTTGGAGGCCAAACATGCTAAAAAGTACCTATGGATCAACACCAAAAGAATCATCAAATAGAAAGGTTAAGTTCTAAAGGTAAAATGCAAAATTTATTTCAAACAACAAGTTAAAAACATAAGGCATCTATAATATGGATAATCATATGTCTCCTTAACAAATCATCATTTGATTTGATTTCCATCTATATCGTACTGCATATCCGCCACGCCCTCCATACTCTATGCCTAATGGTCCATAATAACTTCATCATACCACATCTCCGCCACATCCTCCATACTTTGTGCCTAACGGTCCATAATAACTTCATCATACCACATCTCCGCCACATCCTCCATACTCTGTGCCTAACGGTCCATAATAACTCCATCAGTGATTGTTAACGGTAATGGCTATGATGTGACCAACTTGTCAACGTCTCTCCAAACCCTCACCATCTACTTATTCCACACAAACCCATAAGTTCCTTTTTCACCATACTCGTAGTCAATCCATTTCATAGACCAGGAGAGTAATTCTGAAGGTTAAGAAATTTTGCGAAGTAGAAGGTGTGGGACTCATTGTCAGGACAAAGCCAATAGGAGTAAAATATATGGAAGGATACCCACAACTCAAGGAAATGTTGCAGAAGGCTGGATGGTTCAACTTCATTGAAAAATTTGATGGTTTTCATAAAGGGATCACAAAATCTTTTGCTAGAGCTTTTGATGGTACAAAAGTAGAAATTAGGGATATTAAGTTTGCAGTAATAGAATCCTTCATAACAGAGGCTACATAACTTCCAAGACATGGTGAAATATGGTTCAAAAACAAAGAATTCCATAGTGAAACATGGAAAGTAATCCTCAGGATTCTACGTATGGATGTCTCTGTGTTTAGAAAAGGAATTCCTATTTCAGCTCTTAAAAGTAAATAGAGAAGCATGCTTTTGATATTACAGAAATTTATCACCTACGAGGGGAGATTCAGGTGCATGTATGTCTACCATATATGTTTATTGATGAAATTTCTAGAAAATGGAGAAATCAATCTTCCTTTCTTCCTGCCAAACAATTTAAGAAGGATGGCTTCAAATGTGCAAAAGAAAATAGAATTCATAGAAACAACCATGTACCATCATGGGTTGGTAAAAACATTGATTGAGTTTCATTTGAAAAGCATATAAGATACCTGGGAAAATTTTCTGATAAGAAACCATTTCCAAGAGGCACTAGAGTCACCTGAAGAAGGTAATTTCAGAAGGAGTAGGAGAAAGAAGACCGGTATAACCATTCAAAGAAAACCTAAATCCTCAACACAGAAAAATGGTGAAGAGCTAATCTCTGAAAAACTGGTAGAGATTAGGAAACAAATCAAGAGAAGAGAAAAGATAAGAAAGGAGAAAAATGGTACAAAGGAGAAGAATGTAAGTCCTCTACAACTTCGAAGGAGCTCTAGACTCCGAGGTATGGTAAAGAAGACATCATCAAAGGGAACAGAGTTCATAAATTTAGAAGAAGAAATCCAAGTACCATCTTCTGATAACATTTCCTCTACACACGGTCCTCAAAATTCTCCTGAAAATTATTTCGAAGGCAGCCCCAACAGAAGATCTCTAGGCATAGACCCAGTGCAACAACAAATATATGACTATATAGAATCACTGGAGAAGAAAAGTGCCTCAATGGATCCAAAGCCTTCTGTCAATCCACAAGAACCTCTAATTGGTGCTCTCAAACAAGAAATTCATGAATTAGAGATATTGAATAGACATATCATAGAGGAGAATGAAACCTTGAAGGAACAAAATAAAATGGACAAAGCAATTCATGACAATACTATTCTGCATTTAGGACTGTGGTACAAGAAAAACAGAAAATTGAAAAGGAAGAATAAGATTTTGAACAAAACAATCATCAATCTCAAGTACAAGCTTCTTATGAAAAAGCCCAGGATGACAGTCACCTCAAGGAAGAACAAAAGAAGAAAATTAGATGTGCTAGCAGAGGTGTCTGAGCAAATGCAATAGGAAAAAGGAATTCATATTTTTGACAAATTGCATGAGGACATGCAATGATTTTGCAGTGGGGGTATGTTGAACTTCAGAATTACCCTCTCCTTGACAACTTTTCTTACCTTTTTCCCTTGCTTTTCCATAAAATTATAGATCCCAATCAATGATAAATGATAGATTTTGTCTTAAGGAAGGCATTAAATTATTGACATGTTATATTTCTATGTTTTTTCTATTTGAATAAATTTTTGAAAATTAGCTACAGAACGCAGCCTATTCTACAACTAACCGTGTATTCCGTAGCTACTTCCATGGTCTAGCAGGTTCCAGGTGTCAAATGAAGAATTCGGCCACATGGGCATCTCTAGAATCATCTCCACATGGATTCTATCCTATTCACCCAGCCCAGATCGACAAGGAAGCAAGCTCAAGATCGTAGTCAAAGGTGGAGTCAAATATATGATACCCGGAAGTAGTAGGACTCTTCGTCTGTTTTTTCGTGGTTAATCAATAAATCTAATAGTTTTGTTGCAAACATTAACTCGGATCAACCACCTATGTTAACGGTTATGTTGCAAACATCTCGCTCGAATTTAAGCCACCTGTAGCTGATCAGATGTTTACATAGTTCTGTTGTAATACATATAAGCCGCTTGTAGCTAAATTTCCTCAAAGACAGTTATGATTATTTCCTTTTAAATATTGGTTGTACAGAACAGAGGGGGGTTAGAAGGATTTTATGTATTAAGTTCATACTTTCAGCTTTGTATTTTGGACTTCGTTCTTTTCTATAATATAATTTGTGTGTTGACCACTGATCATTTAAGAGATACTTTTCAATTAGTTAGCAACTCAAACCAGTCAGTTGCAGAGGGCCCTTGCACTGAAGGAGGTTTTCTTTCCATTCGTTTTCTGTTTAGTTTTAATTTCATTACTTTGCTTTTAGCAGTTTTTCTAACTTAGGTTGATTTATTTTAGTTTTGATCAATAGCATAATGTTAAAACTCAATTGTGCAGTCCTGTTCTTCCAACACATTTCATGAAAGGAAACGATTTTGTTTCTAAACATAGTAAGGTGGAAATAATAAGAATGCACTGTTGTCTAGCTTACTCATTGTTTTGTTATTTATTTCCTAAGACAAATTTGTCAATCCAATGTGTTAATGAATGTCTTTGAACACCATTTCAAGTTGATACTCATCCTAAACTAAATGGTTAAACATCCACTTCACACAATGGTTAAAATCAATCAATGACCTTCTGCATGTTTCATTTAGTTCTCTAGATCATAAAGTACAGAAAGTTGTCAGTATCCCATCTCAAGAAGGTTATCTTTCAAAATTGAAGGTTAGAGTAACTAGAAGTACTTCAGTTGATTTCATTCTTTCAACATGCATTCCAACTTCATCCTTAATTTTAAGAAATAGATTCATGACTTAGGATTAATGATGAGATAGGATAAATGCTTTGTTTTTCCTTTCTTTAAATAAGGTTTTGATTAGCTTCAACTCTTGGTTCACCTTTAGGAAGTTAGATTAACTTAGGAACATTTTTCTTCTTTTAAAAAAAAGGTCCATTAGATTCACTTAAGTTTCTCATAATTCAGATTATACATCATTAGGAATCAGAGAATAGAAACCCCCAAAATAATATAAAATACAAAACAACGTAGTAAGAAAGGTTAAATAAGCACATATAGTGCACTACACTTCATCAGCTTACAAATCTCGGTTGATAATTTATGCAAGCAATTTAGGACACTAAATTGGCTAAACATAGCTTTTGCAGTTTTTAATTTTGATACATATGGAATTAGAAACCTTTGGGCTCTCACTTCTCCCTTCATGTATCTAGCATGAGCTTGAGTATCTTCTTTTGGAGGTTGGGTTATTGATCCCTTAATGTGAACCATGACCTCATTCTCAATAAGATTGAGGTCAGTGCTTTTCTTCCATGCAAGGAAGTTTACAACCCCATCCATTTTATTTCTTTCCTTGCAAAAAGACATTTCGATATTATCGGATATAGTCATGGACTTAATTGTTAGATTGTTGCTTGTTTCCTCCTTCTTCTCGATGTTGATATAGGGCCTTCTTCTTGATTTATTGATAAGAGAGACCTTGATTTATGATCCTTTGATGATCTGAAGTGCTTCTAGGGTTCCAATTTTTCTTCCTGCTTCCTTCTTCGATCTAGGGTTTCTATGATGTAGATATTGGACTTATTGATAACCTTTGACTTGCTTTGATTCCTTCTTTGAAGCTTGATTTGTGTGTCAGCTTGCTTTGGCTGCCCCTTCTTGTCTTCAACACCTAATCTCTGAAAACATGTTGAGAAATATAGGGCATTTAATGTTAACAAATTTCTTTGCTTGATAATTTCTTGTGATATGTTCGTTCTTCTTTTCTTATGATCTTTCAATTTGTTAGCTTACTAATGTTTTATTTTCATCAAAACAATTATCAAAATAAATAATGACAAGTGACACACAATATAGGCTTCTCTAGCTAGGGCCAAAACCTCTCACCTCTTGAGAAAAAACTCGATAAAATTCTTCTTCCAGACCTTCAATTGATAAGTACCAAGATGATGAAACTGTTACTTGACTCCAGTATCCTCTTCAAGAACCTTGTCATCAACCTGGTCTTCCTTGCTCTTCCTTCTCTTGTTCCTTCTAGAGAAAATGGGTCTCTATTTCTTATATTGAATCTTCACAACTACCCTAGAGAATCTTGGTCTCTAGGTCTTATAGAGAAACTCGGTCTCTACTTCCTTATCCCAGAAGATCCCTTCCTTCGCTATCCTAGAAGATACCTATTCACTTCCTCCCAGAAGAGCCCTTCTTCATTGCCCTAAAAGATACTTCTTCGCTACCCCAAAAGATATCTTTTTGCTGCCCCAAAAGATCCTACTTCACTACCCAAGCATATTCTACTTTGTTTTCCCCATAATATTATGTCTTTGTTACCCTAAAAGAGTGTCCTTTTAGCTTTAGAGAAAACCCTTTGTCACTGCCTCTTTTTCGCACTTCCTCCTGCACTTCTCTTCGTTGGATTTGAGTTCAAAGTTAATGCTTAGAATGGAGGGCAAGTTCCTCTATTTATACCCCTATTTACCAGGTCTTTAGGCCAACTTGTCAACTAAATGTAGGCCGACTTGAAGAGGTTAGGTGACAAGTTCTTTTGATGATACTTTACATAAACAAGATGACCTTTTACAAAGTATAACATGACTTCATTTACTTGACAATGACCCTTGTATTTTATGACTAGACGAAAAATAAATCTTAAATAATCTCAATGGGAGTCTTGACTCAAAAACAAAATCCCTTGGTCATGAAACCCATGAATCAAGTCAATATAACAATTTCATTTTTCTTATTTACATCTCTTTACGTAAAATCATAATTACATGTCATTATGAAGAGTGAACCTAGTTACACCTTTTAATAGAGAGAGGGAGGGAAAGAGAGATAGAGGGAGATATAGAGACAAAGAATAAGAGATGTAGGGAGATATAGATATAGACGGAGGGGGGAGAGAGGGAAGAATATTTCTTGCACTAGATGCATTGATTCCAGTGTAGATTATGATTTCTAATCATATTTGATTTCTTGCACTAGATGCATTGATTTTATTGTAAATGTTGTTTTATAATGATATTTGATTGCTTGCACTAGATGCATTGATTTCAATATAGATGTTTATAATCTTATTTGATTGATTGCTCTAAATGAATTGATTTCATTGTAGATGGCTATTTTTAATGCTTTTTGATTGCTTGCAATAGATACATTGATTTCAATGTAGATGTTGATTTCTAATAACATTTGATTGCTTCCACTAGATGCATTGATTTAAGTGTAGATGATTTCCAATCGTATTTGATTACTTGCACTAAATGCATTGATTTCAGTGTAGATGTTGATTTCTAATCATATTTTATTACTTGCACTAGATGCATTGATTTGAGTGTAAATGTTGATTTCTAATCCTATTTGATTGCTTGCATTAGATGCATTGATTTCAGTGTAGATGTTGTTTTCTAATCTTATTTGATTGTTTGCGTTAGATGCATTAGTTTCAGTGTAGATGTTGATTTCTGATTTGAAGTAATTGGATGTATGATGGTACATTAATTTTAAAGTCATTGGATTAAGATTGTGCATTTATTTCTATGTAAACAAAAAAAATTATTGACAATGTATATTGATTTTTGTGTTATAGTAATTCAACATAATAATATTTGATAAAGATACAAGGTATGATGTTTACTACAATAGCTCAAGCTAAAGATTTAAATGGTTTACGATTTAACCTGTCATTTTCATATAATCGATATGAAAAGATGACAAAAGTA
Organism: Pinus tabuliformis; assembly: GCA_031772625.1. Classification (NCBI taxonomy): domain Eukaryota; kingdom Viridiplantae; phylum Streptophyta; class Pinopsida; order Pinales; family Pinaceae; genus Pinus; species Pinus tabuliformis. The sequence continues at coordinate 518,780,855 of CM062806.1, read as the reverse complement.
ACAAGGGTGATAATAAGAATAGTAGAAAAAATAGTTTGAGATTAATCACAATAAATACTATTTGTAGTTGATTATATTCTTATTATTCATATTTTCTATCATTCAACACCATTACATTGTTATTTTACATTCAAAATTTTGATTTCATCATTTTACATAATTAAAGTTATTAACAATATTTATCATCTCAATAAAACTTGGTAACTAAGCAAATGTAAAATTAAAATCATATATTTAGCATTTTTAAAATGATTATATTAATATTAGATGAATTTACATATTACTAATAAAATTAATCATATATTCATTAAATTTTCTTTGCCACACACAACTGAAACCAACTTACTTAACTTCGGATTTATCAAACATTCAGAGAAATCAAATCTCTAAAAAAAATTATACATCAAAAAATTTGATCCTCTAAACTCTTTATAAATCTAGAATTAAAATTAATCTAAACTAATTTATAACACCTTAAAATACTCCACTTGACACATCACACATGAATCCAAAAAAGCTCTATCTCCGGCTATGCTCTCTTTCACTTTCGAATGCTTTTTCCACTTTACTTTTTGCGCTTGCTCAACACATCCCTTATGTGCACATTCCTTCCTTGAATGTAATGCACAATAAATGTGTTGTTCCTTTCTACATAATATTCGTTGATGCCTTTCCTTTGTGATTTTTTCCTCCGCGCCCTTCAAATAGGATTGCGTGTTGACCAGAGCCAACATCCTCTACGGCATCAGGATGGCTTGTTTTTTTTCTCAGGCACCCATATGCATATTTAAATGTATGTACATTTACTTTTTAATTCAACAAGGATGTGGGTTGGAATTAATTACGTTATTTTGCAGCCATTCCGAACCAGCTTCACATCCATAGCCTTTCCCAACCAGCTTCACATCCAGAAATAATTTCTTCTCCTCTATCTGCCGATCGAAATTTTCATCACCTTATTTGTGTGTATCCTGTTGGAATTTAATTCCAACTGCAACAATGAACAGCTGGATTTGCAATAAATACTCCAGCCTGTTCGATGCATTAAAGTCAAGCCCGATATTTTTGCACATTAATATGCATTAAAGTTTCAATTGATTTCCCCTGCAGACAACCGACTTGTTTTTTGATAAAAGCATCACCGCCTTGCTGCATTAAATTCGGAGATAGGCATTAGAAGATATTTTGTAATATTTTATTGTTTTAATCAGATATGTTTTAGCATATAAATATCACACAGCAGTTCTGTTTTAAGGTTAGCAGCTGAAGAATCACACAGAGCAGAGGAGAGCACGCAGCAGCGTGAGGAAGAAGAATAATTTCAGAACAGTGAAATGCACAGCAGCGCACAGCAGGAGTAGATGCAACAGCGCAGCAGACAGCAGAAAGGGAAAATGCACAGCAGTGCAGAAATTTGAATGTAATTCGTTTTTGATGTTTATCTGTGTGGAACAGAAGCGTTCCTTAATGAATTTCTGAAGTAGATGTTCAGCAATAGAAGTTGTGAAATTCCCTCAGTATGAGGAAGACAAATCTGTAACAGTTAGTTTTATTTTAATAAACGCAAGTTAATTTTTCCTGTTGCTGTTACACCGTAACTCAAAAAATACTTGACGTCAAAAATTTACGTTGCTGCAACACCATGAACAGCGTTGCTGCAACACAAGTTACAGCAACTGAAGAAAAAAAACTGTGTTGCTGAAACACCGTTTCCAGTAAGCGATTTTCTGTTTTTCTGTGCAAAAACAGAGTGCAAAAACAGAGCAATTTTTGTCTGTCTGTTATGGAATTTATCAGAAAATTCCAACATGGTATCAGAGCTAGTCTAGGCACTCAGTGAGTCAAAAATAGAGATTGTTTTTCACTGTAGGAGCTGTAAGAAGCTTGTTGAGCAGATTTTTTCCAGCAAAGAAAGTTTTTGCTTGTTTTCAAAATACGGTCAGTATCTTTTCTTTACCAATACAGGTTAAGATGGCAGATGCTGGAACAGGTTTGACAAATTCCCAACTACCACAGTTTAATGGGAAAAGTAACAGTTATTGGTCCATAACAATGAAAGCATTGTTTGCTTCTCAAGGAATATGGGAGCTGGTTGAAACTGGCTATGCTGAACCTGCAGATGCAACAGCACTGGCTGCTTTGACAGTAGCAGAAAGAGACCAGTTGAAGGGTGACAGAAAGAAGGATGCCAAAGCCCTCTTTTTCCTCTTCCAATCAGTACATGAAAGTGTTTTTCCGCGGATTGCAGCAGTAACAAAGTCCAAGGAGGCATGGGATATTCTCAAAACTGCCTATCAAGGCATGGAGAAGGTGAAGACTACAAAGTTGCAGATGTTGAGGAGAGACTTTGAAAATCTCAGCATAAAGGAATCTGATACAATAGATTCATTCTTCACTCAGGTTATTGGCTTGATAACCCAGATAAGATCTCATGGTGAGATTCTTGAAGATAGAAGGATTGTAGAGAAAATCTTGAGATTTTTACCCTCAAAGTTTGAATCTATTGTGGTAGCAATAGAAGAAACAAAAGATCTCTCACAGTTCACGGTAGATGAGCTGAGTGCTTCTCTGTTGTCTCATGAACACAGACTGAGTAGAGGAACAGATTCCTCATTTGAGCAGGCATTCAAGAATCAGATGTCTTTTGGCCAAAGAAGAGGTCGAGGCAGAGCAAATAACAGAGGTCGTGGAAGAAGCCAAAACAGAGGCAGAAATTATCCTGCTAGCACAAGCGGAAGGAGCTGCAATCAGAACCAAGCTGAAGGTTCAAGCAAACAGCAAGCTCATGGACAAAGGTATGACAAATCCCATGTCCAATGTCATTATTGTAAAAAAATTTGGCACTACGCCAATGAATGCAAGAAAAAACAAAATGACATGAATAATAGGCAGAATGCTAATTTTGCAAATGAAGAAGATAAGAACCCAAAGAACGTGCTGTTAACATGTAACATAGCACAAGACAAACAAGAAGATTTTTGGTTCTTAGACTCAGGTTGTAGTAATCACATGACTGGAAATATTGCAATGTTTGCCAATCTGGATGAAAATGTGAAATCTGAGGTAACAACAGGGACTGATGATAAGATATCTGTCAAGGGTAAGGGCAGAGTCAGTATTCGAGCAAAAAATGGAGAACAGATGATTGTGCCAGAGGTATACTATGTACCTGGTCTGAAATGTAATCTTTTGAGCATTGGACAGCTCATAAACAAAGGTTACAACGTGTTCTTCAAAGGTGATTTGTGTACTATCAGAGACACACCTCCAAGTAAGAAGATCATTGCACAGGTGCAGATGACCAGCAATAGAATGTTTCCTCTCAAACTCAGGGCAGATTTGAAGGAAGGCAGAACTATTGCAACTGTAACACAAGAAGTCTTTCAGGAACAAGTGAAAGATGTGAATTGGTTGTGGCATTTGAGATTTGGATATCTCAATTTCGGAGGCCTGAATCTGTTGCATAGAAAGGGCATGGTAAAGGGATTGTCGTTGATTGAGAAATCGGACAGCCTTTGTGAAGGCTGCATCTTGGGTAAGCAACACAAAGAAAGCTTTCCAGCAGGAAAGAGTACAAGGGTAAAAGCACCCTTGGAAATTGTTCACTCTGATGTGTGTGGATCGATGCAAATACCATCATTTGCTGGAAATAAATATGTTTTAACTTTTATTGATGATTACACCAGAAAGACATGGGTGTATATGCTGAAACAGAAGAGTGAAGTGTTTGAGAAATTCCGCCACTTCAAAACTCTTGTTGAAAAGCAATGTGGGCATTATATCAAAGTGCTCAGAATAGATAGAGGAGGAGAGTACATCTCCCAAGACTTTCTGCGTTTTTGCAGAGAGAATGGCATATAAAAGCAGTTCACCACAAGGTATACACCTCAGCAAAACGGTGTTGCTGAAAGAAAGAATAGGACCATTATTGACATGGTCAGAAGTATGCTGAAGGCAAAACACTTGCCGCATGAGTATTGGGCAGAAGCTGTTACTTGCGCAGTTTACATCTTGAATAGATGCCCAACTAAAGTTGTCATGAACAGAATACCAAAAGAGGCATGGAGTGGTCAAAAGCAAACTGTCACTCACATGAGAGTATTCGGTTGTGTAGCATATGCACATGTACCGGATCAGCTAAGGAAAAAGCTTGATAGTAAGGGGGAGAAGTGTGTCTTTGTTGGCTATTGTGATGATTCAAAAGCATACAAACTCTATAATCCATCCACCAAGAAATTGATAGTAAGCAGAGATGTGCAGTTCATTGAAGATGAAGCTTGGGATGGAAGCTTGGAAAAAACAGTGAATGTGAAGACAATTGTGTCTCATGAAGAACAAGAGGAAGGGACAGCAGCAAATAATCCTTCCTTGGTGGCTCCTCCTCCACCACAGCAAGTACAAAAAAACACACCACAAGCTGGAATCCGAACAGCCTTGAGAAGTCAAGGAAGAACAGATGCTGTTACACCACAAACCGTTGATGCTGAAACACCACAGGGATCTGAAATACCCTCAAGTTCGGATGGAACTCCAAGCACACCAAGAAGACCAAGATTCAGAAATCTGAATGAGATTTATGAACAAGCAGAGGTAAGTAACAATACCAGTCTGAATTCATTATTCGCTTTGTATTGTCATATTGATGACCCAATTCATTTTGAAGATGCTGTAAATGAAGATAAATGGATTGAAGCAATGAATGAAGAAATTGGTGCAATTGAGAAGAGTAAAACATGGGAGTTAGTGGACCACCCTGAAGGCAAGGATGCCATTGGAGTTAAGTGGGTCTATAAGACCAAAAGCAATGCTAAAGGTAAGACTGACAGGCACAAAGCAAGACTAGTTGTGAAAGGCTACAAGCAGCAACAAGGCAGAGACTATGATGAAACCTTTGCACCAGTAGCAAGGATGGAAACAGTGAGAACAGTGTTGTCTATTGCAGCACAACACAAATGGAAGATTTATCAGATGGATGTTAAATCTGCATTCCTGAATGGAGTGTTAAAAGAAGAGGTTTATGTTGATCAACCTTCGGGCTATGAAGTTGAAGGCCAAGAGCATAAAGTTTGTAAACTGAAGAAGGTTCTTTATGGGCTGAAGTAAGCTCCAAGAGCATGGTACAGCAGAATTGATGCTTATCTGATTGAGAATGGGTTTGCTAAGTGTGATGGTGAACCCACACTCTACATAAAACAGAATGACGGTAAGATTATTGTTGTTGTTTTATATGTAGATGATCTGATTTTTACTAGCAATGATGCTTCTCTCATTGCTGATTTTAAAGCAGTCATGAAGAGTGAATTTGAAATGACTGACTTGGGCTTCTTAAGATATTTTCTTGGAATTGAAGTAGACCAAAGTGAAAATGGTGTTTTCATTTCTCAAGATAAATATGTAGAAGTTGTGTTGAAGAGATTTAACATGCAGAACAGCAAGGCTGCTGTGACTCCAACAGTAGTGGGGCTGAAATTAACCAAAGAAGACAGCAACAAATATTTTGATCCAAAACTGTACAAGAGCATAGTTGGCAGCCTTATGTACTTGACTGCAACTAGGCCAGACATTATGCACGCTGTGAGTTTAATTTCCAGATTTATGGAAAGACCGAAAGAGACTCATTGGTAGGCAGCCAAGAGAATTCTAAGGTATGTGAATGGAACGAAGGGGTTTGGTATTTTATACTCCTCTTCTGAAAGTTTCATGTTGACAAGTTACACTGATAGTGATTGGGCTGGAAGTGTTGATGATAGGAAAAGCACATTGGGATATGTGTTTCATATGGGATCGGGAGCCATCTCATGGGCTTCCAAGAAGCAACCAGTTGTGGCTTTGTCAACAGCAGAGGCAGAGTATGTGGCAGCAACAGCAGCAACATGCCAAGCAGTATGGCTGAGAAGAGTTCTCAAAGATTTGTGTCATGAACAAGAAAAGGGCACAACCATTTACTGTGACAATAGCTCAGCAATAGCATTGTCTAAAAACTTTGTTTTTCATAAAAGAACAAAGCACATAGACACCAAATTTCACTTCATACGTGAATTGGTTAACAATGGTGAGATTGTTTTGCAGCACTGCAGAACAGAGGATCAGCTTGCTGACATCTTGACAAAACCATTAGCAAAGAAAGGTTTTGATCATTTCAGGAAATGTCTGGGTATGCAGCAGTTGAAATTAAGGGGGAGTGTTGGAATTTAATTCCAACTGCAACAATGAACAGCTGGATTTGCAGTAAATACTCCAGCCTGTTCGATGCATTAAAGTCAAGCCCGATATTTTTGCACATTAATATGCATTAAAGTTTCAATTGATTTCCCCTGCAGACAACCGACTTGTTTTTTGATAAAAGCCTCACCGCCTTGCTGCATTAAATTCGGAGATAGGCATTAGAAGATATTTTGTAATATTTTATTGTTTTAATCAGATATGTTTTAGCATATAAATATCACACAGCAGTTCTGTTTTAAAGTTAGCAGCTGAAGAATCACACAGAGCAGAGGAGAGCACGCAGCAGCGTGAGGAAGAAGAATAATTTCAGAACAGTGAAATGCACAGCAGCGCACAGCAGGAGTAGATGCAACAGCGCAGCAGACAGCAGAAAGGGAAAATGCACAGCAGTGCAAAAATTTGAATGTAATTCGTTTTTGATGTTTATCTGTGTGGAACAGAAGCATTCCTTAATGAATTTCTGAAGTAGATGTTCAGCAATAGAAGTTGTGAAATTCCCTCAGTATGAGGAAGACAAATCCGTAATAGTTAGTTTTATTTTAATAAGCGCAAGTTAATTTTTCCTGTTGCTGTTACACCGTAACTCAAAAAATACTTGACGTCAAAAATTTACGTTGCTGCAACACCACGAACAGCGTTGCTGCAACACAAGTTACAGCAACTGAAGAAAAAAAACTGTGTTACTGAAACATTGTTTCCAGTAAGCGATTTTCTGTTTTTCTGTGCAAAAACAGAGTGCAAAAATAGAGCAATTTTTATCTGTCTGTTATGGAATTTATCAGAAAATTCCAACATATCCATCCTGTTAATTAATGGCTGATTCAACAAACATTCCTCATCACTCATTCGATCCCTCCTCCTCTGCGGGCACTTCCATGGATGTATCTCGCAGCACCAATTCAAATTCCAGTTACAATTACGAGGTGTTTATAAATCACCGCGGGCCAGATGCGTATAATACCTTGGCCAGTCAACTCTACCGGCGTCTCGATGACCGTGGATTCAGCGCCTTTCTGGACCGCGACGAAATGCAGGTAGGAGAAAGCATAGATTCTCAACTAGAAGGAGTCATTGCAACCGCCGATGTTCATATAGCAATATTTTCTCCAAGATATGCCCAATCAAAATGGTGCCTTAATGAGCTTGTGGAGATGCGCAATCAGATGCAGAAAAGAAAAACTACAATTATTCCAATCTTTTATAATGTTGATCCTTGTGCTCTGCGGATCAGGACGGATGACGGCCAACATGGACTGTTGGGTCAAATCTTGAAATGCCTTGGGTACTCCGCGCGCAACAATGGAGTCTATGCTGAAGCCTTGCAAGGTCATGTAAAGAAAGGGAGATACCCACAAGAAAAAATTGCAGATTGGAAAAACGCATTGTCTGACGTTTCACTATTAAGCGGTTTGGAGCTAAAGACGCATAATGGGTTAGAACTTTTAGTCTTACTGTTCCTAATAGTTTAAATGTATTGATAAACGAGGTTTTTAGTACTTATGTTTGGTTTTGCTGTGCATAACCAGTGACGAAGGCAAACTCTTGGATAGCGTACTTCAACGGGTGGAGGAAAATGTTAAAAAACCACACTTGTATGTGGCTAAATATCCAACTGGTTTGGATGAAAAGCTACAAGATTTTGAGGAAACAGTGATGCTGCGGCAGCTACACAGCGGGGAGCCCAAGGTTGTGGGGATTGTGGGTTCTGGTGGTGTAGGGAAGACAACTCTGGCAACAGAGTTCTTTAACCGCAACAGGTCAGCTTACGGTAGATCTTGTTTTTTGAAAGATGTGAGAGTCGAAACTTTGCCTGACTTGCAGAATAAACTCCTTCGAGACTTGACTTCACAGGATCTGAGAGTAAGTAACATTGCTGAAGGTATATCGGCGGTGCTTTCTCGTTGTCTCCCGGGTTGTAAGGCCCTCATAATTTTAGATAATGTCGATCATGACAGACAGTTGCATGCATTATTTTCACCCTTGAAGGAGGTTCTTAGTCACGATAGCTTAATCTTACTTACAACTCGCAATTGGGATCTTCTTTCAAGAAATGGTGTCTCCTTTGTTTACAAGCTATCAGGCCTCGACGGAGAACAATCAAAAAGGATTTTATTCATGCATGCCTTTCAGGAGCCTCAACCCCATGCGGGATTTGACGATGTGGTTAAACATTTTTTGGATGCGTGTGATGGATTGCCTTTGTCTCTCGAAGTGCTTGGGTCTCATCTTTCTACAAAAGATGTAAAGTATTGGGAAGGCCAATTGCGGAAAATATCAGATTTAGTACTTCCCCCTGAAATACAAGACAGTCTTAAGATTAGCTACGACTGTCTTGATGACCAGGAAAGAGAGGTATTCTTAGACATTGCCTGTTTCTTAATAGAAGAAGATAAAGATCAGGCCATAAGCGTATGGGATGGGTCTAGATGGGAAGGAAGTGTGAATCTTCAGAACCTAGAGTACAAGTGTATTGTGGAGATCGACAGTCAAAACTGTATAAGAATGCACAATCACCTCAGGGACTTGGGCAGAACTTTAGCTGAAAAGGAACTTCCTAAATGTCCTCGTCGTCTTTGGCGCCGCAATGACAACATTTTTCATAATGCGTTTATCCAACCAAGTGTACGCGTTTGAATCTAATTTTCAAAGTTATATTCACAGAAATGTTCTGAAAATTTTAAAAGTATATTGTTAATACTGTTTAGCTCTGCAAGTATGTCCATATTGTTTTCTAACAGTTTTCAGATAACAATTCAGGTGCGCGGGATTAACAGGGTTGAAGGAGTATCTGACCAATCATTCCTCAACTCTCGGTATCGCCCTCCCGTTGATATGAGCACGTTGAACCTGTTGAGGGCTGAAGGTGACTGTTTGGAAAACATATCCCAGTTTCTGAAGGAAGCCGATCAGCTTCTATGGCTATGCTGGGATAAGTGTCCGGACACTTCCTTGCCTGCTTGGCTTCCAACCCAGAATTTGAGAGTTCGCGCGTATTCGCCCCGCTAATTGGAAACAACATCATGCCATAGCCATAGGGAAAGTGTGGTAAAGAATATTTTATTATTATTAATATATGTTTATGTTTTTTTGGTTTTCTGATAATTCGCAGAGGGGTGTTGATGTTTGTAGATGTGTTATTAAATTAAATTGAAAAGAGTTCAAAGATAACAGATACATAATGTATATTTATGTTAAAAAAATTCAGTTGCCAATAAAAGTTGTGGTATACGTTTTTAATTTGTTGACATTTAATAGAGCTATGTGAAGATAGACCTGGGTCCGTAATAATTTTAGGATAATTAAACGGAGGGCATTGCAGGATCCTTGTTCAAGTTGTTTCCGTGTGCGGATTTGCACATGTAGGTAGACTACTGCGGTGATTCAGGAAAAGTTCATCATATTATCACTTAGAGATTACACTGCTGAACATACAGCTATCAGAGAGCAGAGACTAAACACATAATACAGAAACTTCCGTTGAACTTCATTTGATACTAAACTGATTTTTATACACAGAGAGGAAGTTTTTGGAGTCGGTGGGGCGGTGGCTTCTCTAGGAAGCTATCCAGCGCTTCAGACTTCGGCCGACTTCTCCAGAAGACACTGAATTCTCTAGAAGACACTAGGTTTTTCTTTTAATGCTGGTGGTTGGATTTATCAATGTTTTCCAACACTCCCACTTAAATCCAACCATATGACAAAGACATTATAAAAATACTGTTAATTGACATGTCTGTTGGTCTAAGTCTCAGCTAGGCTTACAACAAAACATTTCCTTTTTGTCTTCTTATTAAAGGGTCCATGCTTGTTCCTTTTCCTTTGTTGGTGTAGTTTCATTTTCACCTTTCTTGTCATAAGATAGTGATTGAGTTTGTCCTTTCTTGATTGCAGGTTAACATTCTTTGTATTCAACATTGCTTCACGTTCTTGAGACTTATACTTATCCTTAATGCTTGCAATTTCTTCCAGTTTTGTTGCTTCTTCCTGATTGTCAATATCTGCACACTCTTTTTTTTTCCGAAGAAAGAGAATTCATAATTTCTATTAAAAGAAATTACATGCTGTTGATGCCATTGGCATATGCTGTATCAATATCTATATCTGCACACTCAAAAACAACGTTAGATTCATAAACAAAGCCATAGTGATTTTTGTCATCGTGCTCTTTGGAAAGAGCTTTGCTTCCTCCATTTTTCTTTGCTGACATAGTTGGTTGATTCATGTATTTAACCACTCATCATGGGATACATAATTGTCATCAAATTTGACTTCATAAATCTCTGCGTCACAGGGTGTTTCCTTAATATCACATACTACTCTATTGCCAACTAAAGACATACTTTCAGCCTTAATCCCAGCTATGATGCTTTCAACACAATCACTTTTAGCAACAACACCTTCATCAACTTCAGCTTTCTCACTACCCTCCATATTGTATTTCATTTCAAGAACATTCCAAAATATTTTTGCATTATGCATTTCACCAAATTCATACAAAATATTAGACAAAATATTTTCATCTAAAGCTGATATGATGAGAAACAATGCTATTGCATTTCTACGCTTATCATTCAAATTCATAGAAGTTTCTTGGACAAATTTCCATAAATCTACTGAACCAAGCAATCCTTCCATTTTAATTTCCCAAAGCTTAAAATTTTTACCTGAGAAAATTGGCAGAATCGGCATTAATCGCTTTAATATTGCATTAGTGCCTTCAAATTCTTTATGTTGATTTATATCTTCATTAAGCATAAATTCTATAACTGGAAACATTTCTAATTCTTCTACAACTTCTGCCATTTCATTTTTTCTCTTCAAGTATTTCAATTTTCTCCGCAAGTATTTCAATTTTCTCCGCAAGTATTTCAATTTTCTCCGTGATTGTTTGAGTCTCTTTTCCTGACCCATCACTCTAATCATAGAGTCAAATTCAAAAATAATTTGCAGTTGAGGCTTCGCTACAAGCTCCTATGCTGGCAAAAAACTTGACGCTGGCGGCTTCTCACACTTTCTTGGCCACTATGCACACTTTCACATCGCATCGCAAGGGCTGAAGAATGCAGCTCATCTTGAACGCTATCACTGGACAAACTGCATAAATAGAAGGCACCAAACTTCTATAAACTTTATGACGGACAATTCTTGAGCAACCTAAAGTAGTTCTGATCTTTGTACTCTATATCACCATACATGACTGGACTTGGCACATTATCAGCAACAATCCTCATAAAATTCCTCGTTTCAACACTAGCCATACAAACATTATGCACACAATCCAATGCTCGATGTTCGGCATGCACAATCTTCACACCTCAAACTTTCTCAGGCCCATGCGCCTCTAGCTCCAACTTCCGTTGGCACAACTCCAAATTGACCTTACAGCTCACACTTTCTTTGCACAACTCACGAATAGAAGGACAACAAGCCATATGAACTTCCAATTCACAAGCATTTAGTCTCTTAACAAACCACAACATAGATATAATGCAACAGCCCTCTTAACAGATATAATGCAAAAAAACTCTTAACACTTGACTTACCATCGCACAGCCTCACGCCTTCGCTTGGTCCATCGAGGTCCTCACCAGAACTTTTCAAGGTGTGTCTCTCATAAGCAGCCAACGTGGTGACTCAGACATCTTCAGCACTGTTGTCCCTTGTCCTTCTCTGCCACGGCCGCTGATGAGCCCCAAAAATGGATAATTATATGGACTCATTCAGCCTCCTAATTCGACTTAATCCACCATTCTCATTAGTTTATTGCATGTTTTTTATTATATTTATGCTAATAGAGTGAATTGGGTTAGTCATTATGCCAACAAGTCTAATGTGTGCCTTATGCAGTCTTTTTGGTCAATTTGGAGACAAAATCAAAGGTTTAAATGAGCACTTGACAACCAAATTCGTGGAGAGGATTTGTAGGAAGGTGTCCCCTTCATTTATGGGCCCTTACCTGGAATTCTCCATTATCAGTGCGGAGTTCAAGGGCCACCAAGTCGATTATCACAAGGGCAGCCGAGCAAGGGCTAGTAAAGTTGTCGTTAACTACAAGTTTTGGCAGCCGAGTTCCTAAAGTTTAGGAGGACTGTTGGGGTCCTCAATTTGTATAAATAAGAAGGCTTAGGGCCTCATTTCAGTTAGTCATTTTTTTGGCAGAAGTTAGCTAGTTTGTAGTTCGATTTTAGTCATTTTTTAGGTAGTAGTTTAGCTCAGCATTTTAGCACATTTCCAAGCTTTTCTTGTGGACAGTTTTTGGAATGTAACTATTCTTTTGATCAATAAAGATGAATCTAGCTTTGCACCAGCTCTAATCTCTCTTAGGAGGCTGTAGCTCTTGGGGTTGGGCCCAACTCAAGTTCCCAGTACCTCCTTTGTTTACCTTTATGTGCTTTTGCTGCATTCTTAGAATAAAATCTACTATTTAGATTTAAATCTTGTTTAATTATTTAGGTTGCTTTTGATGATTAAAAAAGGCTTTTCATGTTCAGATTGATTTGATAGGTTAATAACAGAGAAGATCTTCAGAAAAAGGCTATCAAGCACCTCTGATCTCACCTCTCCCTCAATGGGACCATGAGCTGGGACCAAGGTGTCCTTGCTGCCACCAAAAACATTGTTTTTGCTTCATCATGCAATTATTAGTGTTAGATTCTCATTTACAGAAGTTGATACTAGTTGTGGTTACATGCTCAGGGTCATGATTGCTTAGTTTGCATAGCTATTTCACATGATAAACTGTTGTTCATTTTCTTTGCTGTTATTTAGATCAGATTAGGTTCAAGTAGCTAGGTCCTTGAGTTTCCAAGTCTTTGTTTGTTTAGTTTGAGAAATAACTTGCAGAGCACCTGTATTACCTCTCTATCTACCTTTCCTCCATCAGATAATATGCTCCAACCTTTAGTCCATGATTCCTACCCTTCGTTTGCCATACTTTTCCCACCTTGCCCTAATTTCTATATCCTTGTGCATCATCGTTTCCTCCATCCTCGAACAAATCCAATCTCTCCTTGGCCTCATCCACCAGGTCCTAGACCCCTTAACACCATTATCCAACCTCCATTTCCACTTTCCCACCACTTTTCCTCCATCAACCCTCCAAAATCCTCTTTTCGGAACATCCTGTAGAAAATTACAGAACATCCTGTAGAAATTCCAGAACATCCTGTAGAACCCCTGCAGACTTCCTGTAGAAGCTCACGAAAGTGATTTCTTGAGATCTGATCACTGTGAAACTCTCTGGAAGGGTGCTAGGCACCCCTTAGGCCCTCTTCTAACCTTCCAAACCTCCTGCAAGCATTTCCTTTCGCCAATCCACCTCTGCACAGTAAAAAACAGTTAAAGCACATTCATAATAATTCTACCAACTTACTCAAAAATACAAAAAGATATTTTTTTTTAGATTTCACTTCAGAAGTAGCTTAGTCACATGCATTTTACCTTTCTAAGAGTCAATGGCATTCCTTTCTATAGCTTTCATCATTTTTCTTGCACCAGTAGGGTTAGTCGGTAAAACTAGGGTTTGCATTTCCTTTCCGCTTTTCGCTTCTTTCTGCAAGTAGATTAGCCTCCTTTGAGTTATCTTTCATCCATCAGTTAAAAAGCTTCTTCTAAGAGCTCATAGAAGTTGGCTTAAGCTCCTATCAGACTTGTGCCAACTGACCAAGTGACAGCTGCGACAAGAGCTAGTACTTGTGCATACAGCATCGTCGCTTCCAAGTTTGTTACGAACTACCGGGTTGATAAAATTAAAGAAGGGAGTCCCAGGAGTTGCAGCATTATTTCTGCAATACTGGGGCCCACCATTCTTTTAGGCGCCGCTGTCGGGGAAGCGTCAGAGTATTGGTGATTGCTGCTTTTCTTGTATTTTCTACTACAACCTTCTGCTAAGTAGTTTATTTCATTTCCATTCCGCAAAAGTAGAGTAGATATTTCCTGCTTTCATAGATTAGCATTTCAATTCCGCAATTTCATTTCTGCAAGCGTAGATTAGCATTTCAATTCCGCAAGCGTAGCCTAGCATTTCATTCCTCCAATTTCATTTGAGCAAAATAGATTAGTCCTTTCCTTCTTTCATTTCAATTCCGCATTTTCATTTCAGCAAGATAGTTAGTTGCAGTTCAATCTATTTCAGTATTGCAGGTACAAGCAGAAAAAAACAAAAATCAACCAAAAAGATTTCCTTTCATGCCTTGTAGGAGTAGAGATAATTCAGAAAAATGATTGCACAATACCCCCACTGCTTTACACAACCAACCTTATCTCTTCTTCGATAGCTGTGATTAAAGAACCCTTAGGTGGACAACAAGACATATTTGAAGAACCTCAAGGGAAGAAGAAGAAGAAAACATTCCTCTGGAGCAAATGGCTGCAAATAGAAATGTTGGGAGCAGTACCTTATCCAAAAACGAATTTTCAAATCAGATGGAAGATTTCAAGAGCGAGATGAGGCAGTTTCTTGCCATGCAACTGGATACATTGCGGATCCAAAGGAAGCAAGAGAAAGCAGAGAGGGCTTTGGCCATCTTTTGTCCCAGGTGCACTAGAAAGCATCCTAGGAACAAATGTCCAATGCACTCCCTAGAAGTGTGTTTTGTCTGTGAAGAATACTATCCTACGAATCAGTGCCCTTCCTTGCCTGGACTTAAAGCTACATATCAGAGAGCCAAAGGAGCCATTGAACCACTCTATTTCATGAACCAAAGGAGGCCACATGGACCTAGAACTTACCAGGAGGGAATGCAAGAGACATCTCAGACCTATTATAACCCCTATCAAGCGACTTCCATGCCTTCTTGGGGCCCCCCTGCTCATCCTTCCTGGTCCACACCCCCTCCTTGGTCGTATCCTTCGCAATACCATGCTCCTCCAGTGGCTCATTCATTTCACTCTTATGCTCAGCCACAACCTCAGTGGAATGCACCTCATCAGGGGTGGAGGACCCAGTACAACTCTCATCCCGCTCCTT
Organism: Pinus tabuliformis; assembly: GCA_031772625.1. NCBI lineage: Eukaryota > Viridiplantae > Streptophyta > Pinopsida > Pinales > Pinaceae > Pinus > Pinus tabuliformis. The sequence goes on along the minus strand of CM062806.1, from coordinate 518,765,662 downwards.
TGCCTCCACCACCTGCTCAACCACAACCCCATCCACATCCATCTCAAATATACACCCCCACTCAACTACCCATATCACCATTTCCAAACTCGCACATTGGAGTAGCTCAACCCAATTGCAATGCTAAGGCACAACATGTCCAAATGACTCCTCTTGAGCTCAATGATCTTCACCATAGCTCAGGAAGAGTATTGCAAAAAAGAGACTATATTGAAAGCATTGAAGGACCACATCCAGCAAAAGAATATTCAAAGGAGGAGATCAAAGAACCATGGGCTGCACTTGATGAAGAGAAGACATCAAAATCAGAGATCGAGAGAGTTCCCTCATGGTTACCATCAAATCCTCCATGTATTCAAGAGAAAGATCAACAAAAAGAGGAAGATGTGAAGGTCATGATAGAAGGTGACATGAAGAATGATCCAGATCAGCAAAAGGACCAAGGATATCAGAGCTATATTGAGATATGGTTCCAGACAGTCACTAAGTTGCAGCAGTACTCTCTTCCTCAGCTATGTTTGATCCCTTCAAAGTCAAATCATTTGGTCTCTGAAATCCGGATAGCTGTCAAAGCATGCATCTCAAGCCGCCACATCATTTTGTCTCTAATCTCGATGTGCACATGGCTCCATTGGAAGTATTCTTATACTTCAAAAGGATTTTGTTTTTCAAGTAGGGTATGGTAGGAAAAAAAAAATGAAAATAAGATGAAAATAAAGATCTAAGGTGAAAACCTCCTCGGAGGTGCCTTAGATTGGCTCATTGATTGAAAACCTCCATGAGGCAGTCAATGGGTTGGAAAGAAGAAGAAAAAAAAATAAGATCCCTGGGTGAAAACCTCCCTTGGAGGTGCCCAAGGCAGGCAATTAGGGTGAAAACTTCCATGAGGCACCCTAGTTGTTTTCAAAAAAAAAAAAAGAGAAAAAAAGAAGAAAAAAGAAAGAAAAAATAAACCTAATTTCTATTGAGTAATTACAGGTTGCAAGAAGCACGTTGCATGTCAGGAGGATCGCTCAAGACAAAGACAGAGGAAGGTTTGTGCCTTCTACAGGAAGTTCTGTGTCTTCTACACGAAGCCTACAAACAAGCCAGAATCGATATCTGAAGAGAACCGAAAGGCTAGGAATATGTCCATGAGGCCTGCAAGCATCCATGTTTCCATCCCTCACCCTTCTCCATCATTTTTTCCATCTCATTGTGCTTCTTTCCTAAAAACTGTGTGTTCTACAGGAAGTTCCTATAGAAATTACAAGATTTCTACAGGAAGCTAGAAATGGATTTCAAAAAGGTAGTTTGGCGAACATGATAGCTTCCTCAAGGGTTCAAAAGTCCTCCTACAATCTTCAAACTCCTCCTCCATCATCTCCATGCCTGCATCACAGCCCAAGCTCATTTTTTCTTTCTATGCAAAAACTTGCAGAATGCTTTGAAGCAAAAATACATAGAACAGAATTTGTTTTTTCCCTCACGTGAAAACCGTGCATCCATTTACAAAACCGTTTTACGGGGAGTTGTACAGGGATGATGGCAACATGCCCGAGCAGTTTCAGCCAATTCTGGTGCACGATTTCCAAGAAACCAGCCTCCATCACCTTCAGCCATTTTTGCATTTTCTCCATATCCGTGCATCCGTTTCAAAACTTGTTTCATGGGGAGATGCATATGGGTGATAGTAACCTACCCAAGCAGTTTCAGCTGATTCTGATGCACGGTTTCCGAGAAATTGACCTCTGTAATCTTCAGCCATTTTCCATTTTTCTCGAAATCTGTGCATCCATTGATCGCAATTTCACTATGGGAGGTGCATAATGATGATAGAACCATGCTCAGAAAGTTTCAGATCGATCTGGTCTATCATTTGGGAGCTGTGGAGAAAATAAGTCATTGTCTTGTAAAAATTCAACATCAGCAGCTTGAGGGTGCAAGTCTGAACGTGGAAACAAACTCCTGCAGCGTAGATCCAGCCAGAGGATACCTGCACAAGAAAAACAACCATGAATCAGCAACCAAGCCATCATGCAACCACAGAAACAAATGCATGCAGCAGCAAAAAGCACCTCACAGCAGCCACATTCGACTTCCAAGTATTTGACTAAACTCATTCCTCTGATTGTATGAATGTAATTTGAAAACTACGTGAGCAATGAGATGGTTCTGATTAAAAAAATCGGGGTGGGTGAATACGACACGTGTGCTCAGCCATCTCAGGAGGAAATCTGGAAACAGGTAGTGGTGACCGTTTAAACCTCAGCATGATTGATGGACGTGGTTACAGGCAGAGAACAAACAGTTAAACACTGCAGTGGGGACCAACAGTCTGCATGGGGCCAACGTGCAGTTGGCCAGCTCACCCTCCATCAACGGAAATCTTCATAAACAGCCAATCGAACTCTCACCACTGTTGTTTCCAGTTTATCATCGTCCTTGCAGCTGCAACAAGCTCCATACCACCTCCATAGCAGCAAACCAAGCTTTCTCGGCCATTTTTTAAAACCCTCCTGCTTATCGGCGTTCTACAGGAAGTACGGCACAACTTTCAGAAGCAGGGAAGCCTGGACTTTTCTTCATCGAATTTTGGGTTCTAAGAGAGGTAGGCTCGAGACACTCTTCCATGCATGATATATTCCGCAAAGATGATGAACTGAGCTGTTTTGAATTGGAGGGTTAGAGACAAGTATGCCTGTGAGTCGAAAATAGCAGTTTTCCTGTGTTGCACGAAATTTCTCAGTCGGTTCTGCGTCAATATTCTCCTCCACAGTTCCTGTTAAAACATTTTTTTTCCTGTAGAAAAGATAAAGCACTGTGAGGGCTAGCCTGTAAAAAAAAAAAAATTGAATATGCACGTTTGTATGTATGCTGGGAGTAAAAAAATTGAAGTGTTGTACCCTGTCTGTGGAAACCAAATTTCTCCCTCCATAAACAGGCAGCCGAGTTCTGGGCAGCAATAGCCTTAGAACCAGGGAATCGGTGCTAATTGATAGTTGAAATCCCTTGTCTAGGGGAGAAATCCATACACGACATTCCCTTTTCTAATCAGAGCATAAAACAGAGCACTCTCACCATCAGCAGTGAAGAAGGGGAACACACTGAGGCAGGAGAGAAAGCCAGTGGTAAAGAAACACAGGACAAACCACCACAGAAAGAACAAAAGGGGAAACAAGGAAAAGGCCAAGTTGCTGAGCCTAAAACTGTGGGAGGACCAATGGCACAAACACCCAGGGAGAAATGACTGCAGAGTAGAGCAGAGAGGACTGAAAAAGTCCAAACAAAGGAGGGCACAACCAAGGCAACCAAACAGGAATTAAAAAGAAAGACACATCCAGCCAAACAGGCCGAAACAGTTTCTACAGGAAGTCCGAAAACAGTTTCTACAGGAAGCATGGACACAGAGCAGCAGAAGGAGAAATCTCCTGAGATTCTGGCCAGGGAGGCAGCAGCCGTGCTTGCCACCTTAAGCACACCTCCAAAACAAAAAGGGAAGAGAAAAAGGCAAACTTCCCTGTACTTTAAGGCAAGGAGGAGCACACAGGTAGAAGTAGGCAGACCCCAGCCACAGTCAAAGGAGAAAATTGTCATTAAGGACACAACAGCTAAACAAAAGGAGGAGTCTCCTTCAAAGATAACCATCACCTATGAACAAGGAAGCCAAAACCCTTCACTTGGAGAGAGAGAATTCAGATGATGGACTCAAAGACAGCTCTACAGGAAGCTGAGACAGTTCTACAGGAAGCTGAGAATTCTCTACAGGAAACTTGGGCTAAGTTAAAAGAGACCGAGAAATTGGAGGAAAATGTGGCCAAACAATCACAGGAAGAAGGAAAGACAAGGAAACATTTGATGAACAACAAGAAGAGGACAAGCTGCCGGCTGAGGTTGAAGCTTTAACAAAACTGCTACAGGAAAAGGAGCACAGGCAGTGGGAAGAAGTAGAGAGAAAAGCATGGTTTCATGACTGAGAAGAGGACATCACTTCAGAAGCTTGGCATGACAGGGAGGCCACCAGGGCCATCAAAGATGAAGAGATAGATTAGTTGCTCAGAGGATGAGCAACACTTTCAGTAGGGGGTGATGATGAGCCCCAAAAATGGATAATTATATGGGCTCATTCAGCCTCCTAATTCAACTTAATCCACCATTCTCATTAGTTTATTGCATGTTTTTTATTATATTTATGCTAATAGAGTGAATTGGGTTAGTCATTATGCCAACAAGTCTAATGTGTGCTTTATGCAGTCTTTTTGGTCAATTTGGAGACAAAATCAAAGGTTTAAATGAGAACTTGGTAGCCAAATTCGTGGAGAGGATTTGTAGGAAGGTATCCCCTTCATTTATGGGCCCTTACCTCGAATTCTCCACCATCAGCTCAGAGTTCAAGTGCCACCAAGTCGATTATCACAAGGGCAGCCGAGCAAGGGCTAGTAAAGTTGTTGTTAACTACAAGTTTTGGCAGCCGAGTTCCTAAAGTTTAGGAGGACTGTTGGGGTCCTCAATTTGTATAAATAAGAAGGCTTAGGGCCTCATTTCAGTTAGTCATTTTGTTGGCAGAAGTTAGCTAGTTTGTAGTTCGATTTTAGTCATTTTTTAGGCAGTAGTTTAGCTCTGCATTTCAGCACATTTCCAAGCTTTTTCTTGTGGACAGTTTTTGGAATGTAACTATTCTTTTGATCAATAAAGATGAATCCAGCTTTGCACCAGCTCTAATCTCTCTTAGGAGGCTGTAGCTCTTGGGGTTGGGCCCAACTCAAGTGCCCAATACCTCCTTTGTTTACCTTTATGTGTTTTTGTTGCATTCTTAGAATAAAATCTGCTATTTAGATTTAAATCTTGTTTTGTTATTTAGGTTGCTTTTGATGATTAAAAAAGGCTTTTCATGTTCAGATTGATTTTATAGGTTAATAATAGAGAAGATCTTTAGAAAAAGGCTATCAAGCACCTCTGATCTCACCTCTCCCTCAGTGGGACCATGAGCTGGGACCAAGGTGTCCTTGCTGCCACCAAAAACATTGTTTTTGCTTCATCATGCAATTATTAGTGTTAGATTCTCATTTGCAGAAGTTGATACTAGTTGTGGTTACATGCTCAGGTTCATGATTGCTTAGTTTGCATAGCTATTTCACATGATAAACTGTTGTTCATTTTCTTTGTTGTTATTTAGATCAGATTAGGTTCAAGTAGCTAGGTCCTTGATTTTCTGAGTCTTTGTTTGTTCAGTTTGAGAAATAACTTGCAGAGCACCTGTATTACCTCTCTATCTACCTTTCCTCCATTAGATAATTTGCTCCAACCCTTATTCCATGATTCCTACCCTTCGTTTTCCATACTTTTCCCACCTTGCCCTAATTTCTATATCCTTGTGCATCATCGCTTCCTCCATCCTCGAACAAATCCAATCGCTCCTTAGCCTCATCCACCAGGTCCTAGACCCCTTAACACCATTATCCAACCTCCATTTCCACTTTCCCACCACTTTTCCTCCATAAACCCTCCAAAATCCTATTTTCGGAACATTCTGTAAAAAATTACAGAACATCCTGTAGAAATTCCAGAACATCCTCTAGAAGCCCTGCAGACTTCCTGTAGAAGCTCACGAAAGTGATTTCTTGAGATCCGATCACTGTGAAACTCTCTAGAAAGGTGATAGGCACCCCTTAGGCCCTCTTCTAACCTTCCCAACCTCCTGCAAGCATTTCCTTTTGCTAATCCACCTCTGCACAGTCAAAAACAGTTAAAGCACATGCACAATAATTCTGCCAACTTACTCAAAAATACAAAAAGATGTTGGTTTTTTTTTTTTTTATATATATATATATTTCACTTCAGAAGTAGCTTAGTCACATGCATTTTACCTTTCTAAGAGTCAATGGCATTCCTTTCTGTAGCTTTCATCATTTTTCTTGCACCAGTAGGGTTAGTCGATAAAACTAGGGTTTGCATTTCCTTTCCGCTTTTCGCTTCTTTCTGCAAGTAGATTAGCCTCCTTTGAGTTAGCTTTCATCCATCAGTTAAAAATCTTCTTCTAAGAGCTCATAGAAGTTGGCTTAAGCTCCTAGCAGACTTGTGCCAGCTGACCAAGTGACAGCTGTGACAAGAGCTAGTACTTGTGCATACAGCATCGTCGCTTTCAAGTTTGTTACGAACTACCGGGTTGATAAAATTAAAGAAGGGAGTCCTAGGAGTTGCAGCATTATTGCTGCAATACTGGGGCCCACTAGCCGCCACATTCTCCTGAGCCATTTTCTCGCTTACACTCAGAACACTCCTCTTACTCAGAAAGAGAGCGGAAATGTAGTCGGTCAGACTCAAACACAACAACGACTCACTGCATCTTCACATTGCTCAACCCCATAGAGCTTAGTGCTCTTTATAGTCACTCAACATCACTGAAGTTCTGCAACTTTACAGTGAAACTAAAAACAACGATAAGGCTCAAAGCCTTTCCTCCACCGAGCTTATGTGACCTCACAGCTTACCTAAGCTCTATCTACTGGACCGCGCACGCAGCGCCACAAGGCAATCTCTCACCACTCAAAACAGCCCACACTCCAAGCTTACAGCACACAACCAGCTCTCCCAATCTCTGTCTGCAGTCTCTTTGCAGCAACACTTCACTGGCACACCCTTACACGTTTTCAGCAGCACACTCTTTACTCACACACAGGCAAACTCAACACCACTGCGCAAAGCTAGTGGATTACCCAACACACCAAACTCGTCAAGTCAGCGTTCACACACTCTACAACACTCAGCCGAAACCCTCGGCTCTGATACCAACTTAGAGATTACACTGCTGAACATACAACACTCAACCTCTACCGCTCTGATACCATATCAGAGAGCAGAGACTAAACACATAACACAGAAACTTAGAACTTAGAACCCTTGAACTTCATTTGATGACTAAACTGATTTTTATACACAGAGAGGAAGTTTTTGGAGTCGGTGGGGCGGTGGCCTCTCTAGGAAGCTATCCAGTGCTTCAGACTTCCGCCAACTTCTCCAGAAGACACCGACTTCTCTAGAAGACACTAGGTTCTGCTTTTAATGTTGGTGGTTGGGTTTATTAATGTTTTCCAACATTATCTTGAATGGTCGATGTTCAAGGTTCGAATTGTTGCAGTCTTGCCCCCGTAACCTTCTTCAACTGGAACACTTAGATCTGCAGGGGACGAAAATAAAGGAAGTGTCATTTCCTGAAGAGTTTTGTCCAGCCCTAAAGCATCTCAACATTAGCTGTTGTCAAGAACTAATGGAGGTTGGAGCGTTGCCAACAGGACTAATATCTTTGAACTTGCAAGGAAGCACTGCATTGGAAAAAATAAGTGGGTTTCCTGGGGACTACTGGACATCAGCGGGTGTAACGAACTAGAGGAGCTGCCGGGTCTTGACACGTTGCCATCGTCGTTAGAGGTGAAGGGGAAATCTGAATGCAGAAAGCTGTGCATAAGAATATCGAAAGGGAAAATGAAACTTGTCGCAACTAACTTTTGATCCAGTTAGGAAATATTTCATTTTCCCCATTTATATTCTGCACCATTGTATTTAAAATGGTCACAGCAACCATATTGTTTTTACTAGTTTCTTTGGTATCCAAATAAAAAATAATCCTAATCAGGGATTATAATACATGTTCATTGAGACTCACTGGTAAGCGAATATCAAATCAGTGATTATTGATACATGTTCATTGAGACTCACCACTAATCGAATATTAATCAGTTTCGTTAAATTAATATATAATATCTGAAAATGTTAAATTAGAGATAACTTATAATAAAATGTTTTAGTAGTTTGAAGATTTATTATACAATAATTATTTCAATCACAATATACCCATAACGCATATATATTAACATAGTTAATTATATTGTTAGGCTGAATAGAATTTCTATAAACCTAATTTTACATTACAAATCAAATAATATATATTATTATTATAAAACCTACACAACCACATAAAATTTAGTATTTTTTTTAACAATGAGTACTTTTTATATTAATTCTGTGCCAGCAAAAGAGATTTACAATTCATATACATCAATGGGCTTCAATTTTGTCATTTGCAGACAGTCAATCCATGTCCAATTCTCTTTGATCATTACAAAAAGAGACAATACTTTATTTATTCTATACTAAGATATACCCCACAAAATTGAGACAGAAGGAAAACACAGTAAAAACCAGTGATTACATTGGAAGTTTAAGCATTAAGATCAGCACAGGGTTTAGATCAATGCCCAAGTTCTGGACTTCAGAAGGGGAGCTTTGTTCTTCTGGGAGGATGCTCGACTTGGCCATTTGGAGATGGAGATCCCTGATCATGCTACACAGTGAACTGACCTCGTCCTCAAGCCTGGAAATCTACTTGCATTTGTCCTCTATTACATCAGATTTTTCACAGGCTATCGCATTTTGAACTGGCAATCTACTTGCATTTGTCCTCTATTACATCAGAGTTTTCACAGGCTATCACATTTTGACGATGCAAAAAACCTTAATGTCAAAGAGCTCTGTTTTAATCTCTACGAGCTCCTGGGCACATTGGACACATACCACAAGAGTCACCGGAACCAAGAGTGGTTGCTTTCGGCTCATTGTTAGATTATTAACATAATTTCCACCACCCACCCTAAACGTACAAGCTGACTGCCTCAGGTTCTCGTAGCCATCCTCTAAGAGCGCCACTGCAATGCAGAGCAAGCACAAAAGGCAGAGCATAGGAAATTCAACTCACGATGTGGCTTATCCTGTATTGAAATGCACAGAACTCTTGTTGGGGCGAGAAATAGCACCCAAGTAGGGAAACAAAATCCAAAATGAACACTGCAAACTCACACCTCTAAGACTTTCTCGGGTTATTCTCACCGAGAGGATGGAACCCAATCCTACTAGAATTGTAAACGATAAGAAGAATGGGAAATTGCAGACAACCCAAATGAAATTTATAGCATTTGCCACAAATACCTCATATGGTGGAGTAGAGACGAACTAGAGCCTCTAGATCCCAATGCAGCGCCATCATTTCCCTGAGAGGAGAGAGAGCTTCAATTACTTATAGTGAGGAGCTGAAGCGGTTGGACAATCTAGTCTAAGCCGAGGGGAGTAAATGCAAGACGAGGATAAGAGGGCTCACATGGTGAACAACTTCAAATTCTTGAGATAATCCTTGAGGGCTTACATGGTGAACAACTTCAAATTCCTGAGATAATCCTTGAACCAAGAACTAGACAAGAATACTCCCACGCTTAACTGAGGATCCGGCACAAATAGCGTAACGTGGAAGAGAGAATGTAGTTCGTGCGTGAGGAGAGAGAGGTAGTGCTTCATCATGCAAGCTAGCAGGGAGGGACGAGGTGACCTCACAATGATACCAGCTAGTTGGACAGGAGGGTTAGAATTAGTTGCCTTGGGATTAGGGAAAATATACAATAAATGCCTTGGGTGGATGGGGCTAAGGGAGGGATACATAAAGGGGCTAATCATGGGGCTAGTTAGGGAATGGGAAAAAGGCCAAGGACCTTATTAATTTATGATTATCCTTCACTATTATCTTTCACTTAAGGGACAAGCTATGTTTGCCATCGAGTGAGCCTCTGAGTTGAGGTTTTTAAGAATATGCCAGACTCACAAACTATCAAAAGTAAGGAGAATACTTTGAGCATGTTGGAGAGTGATTTTGATGATTGTCTTAAGGGAGTCGGTTCTTAAATTTCTTATTACAAGGAAGGAGTTTCCCATATACAAGCCATAAACCTCAGCTTCATTATTGATCCTTTTATCGAGATTCGAGAAATACTTATTCAATATTATTCCTTCAAGATTGTAGAGAATCTCTCCCCTCCTATCACCCCTATAAAATCTAGTATTATTATAAACTTAATATAAATTTATAATATTATAATCCCAAAATAACAAAACTTAACATAAATCTACCTAAAACCTGAATAATAAAACTTAAAACAAAAGTACTAAACATAAATAATAAACTAATACAACTTTAACCAATAAATTTAAAATTTAAAACTAAAATGATAAACCTATATTTTAAACCTAAAAAAATAGATCTAAAACATAATCGGGTGTATATGGCGTAATAAACCTAAAACCTAAAAAATAAAACATAATAAACTTAAAATATAAAAACTAAAAAATATAAACTATTAAAATCTAAAACCTATTATCTAATACGTAAATCTAAATCTAGTGTAATATTTTTCCATTAATCCTAAAAAACAATTTCAATGAAGTTTTAATGAGGAGAAAGAAAAAACTATGCTTTATGAAGATAAAAAAAATGTATGAAAACTAAATCCTTAAAATCCACTTAATAATTATTGATATCGTTTTTGGGAGATTAATGGAGAATAAGTCATCAAACTCTGATCATATCCATGAGTATTGGTCTCAGCTAACCAAATTTCTCATGATTTTGAATAGATTTCAAACTACCTTTACATAAGAACTAGGACATCCTGTAGTAATTCCTGTCAAAACTACAGGAAACCAATTTTGAGCATAAATGATAGACTGAGGTTAGGGTAGGCCCTCAACTTGACTGCCATGCATTTATCTCATTTTTAGGTCCTGGACAAAAGCTAGAAAGAGATTGGAGACCTCTCGGAACACCTCTTTTCATCACTGCAGTTTGAGTTCTATTTTGATGGTGAATACCTTATTTCTTTTTGTTGCCTTCTTCTTCTCTTTTGTGGCCTAGATGATTGCCTAATGGCCTTGGAGTTCTTTGTTTTGATTAGGTTTCTCTTAGGCACTGTCATTTTGGGTTTTAGCACACTTTTTTCCTTTCTTCCTTCTTTTAGCAGCATTCTGCCTTCCTGTAGTAGTCATTCCTTCTTCCTTCAGAGTCTTCTAACTGTATGGGAGTGAAATGAAATGATGAAGAGGGATTGGATGATGATGCTAGGGCTCAAAGAGAGTAGTGTAGGTTTGTGAAATGGAGAGGATGCTCTTCTTTTTCTTTCTCAAGAATGAAATGGGATCGATGAATGATGAATAGATAGTGAATATGAAGTGGATGGAGGGCTTGGAGTGCTGTGGTGACTTGGCTTTTGCAGAAATTTCTTCTTTTAACTGCTGTCCTCATTCCTTGAAATCATCACCCTTTATAATTTGACTTTTCAACATTGAATGAGTGAAGGAGTGAGCTGCAATCAACTAGTTGAAGGTGGCTGAGACTGCTGACCCATCCTTAGCTTATAAAACCTCATCTCTCATGCTTTGACAAAAAATTTCCAACTATAATATGCTCAAGAGAAGAGGTCAAGAATATTGCATACCTGTACCTACCTAATGGTTGTTGGAGAGACATGCATGTTGCTACTGAGTTGTTGTTGATTTGAAGGTGTTGGATGGTGATGTTGATGATCCTGATTCTGCTGCTAATCTATGGAGGAGCTTCTTTGACCTATAGATCTCCTTTAAAACTTCTCACTGCCAATCCTGTAGGTGTTGTTCAGTATCTTATAGGTTTACAGGACAACGAATTTTTGTCCATATCTCCCAAACGGTAGACTGGATTGAGCTAAAACATTTTGAGCATGTTTCCATCATCATTATGCACCTCCCCATAGAAAAATTTTGGTCAATTGATGCACGGATCTCGAGAAAAACTCAAAATTGCTAAAGGTGATGGAGGCCAATTTCTTGGAAACCATGTACTAGACTTTGTTGAAATTTCTTGGGCATATTACCATCATCCATATGCATCTCCCCATGAAACAACTATTTAAATGGATGCACAGATATTGAGAAAATGCAAAAATTGTTGAAAGTGATGGAGGCCAATTTCTTGGAAACCGTGCACTGGAATTTGCTGAAACTCCTTGAGCATGTTACCATCATCCATATGCATCTTCCCCTAAAAGAGCTTGGCAAATGGATGCATGATTTTCAAGTTATGGCAAAAACAAATTTATGTTCTATGTATTTTTGTATCTTGTAGTAAAACAGAGCATCCTGTAGTTTTTTAGGACATCAAGCAAACTGAATGGTAAAAGCTTGAGAATGATGGGTGGATGGTGAAAATAGATGAGGGTGATGGATTGGCATGACCTTGGCCTTGTTGGGGCATTTGAGAAAAGGAGGACAAAGTCAAAATTTGGCTTCTTTTCACTAGGCTTAACCAATTTTCCTTTTGGTACCAACTTGGTCTTGTTGCTTGCAGATGTTGGAGAGTACACGCATTTATCAAAGAGATGCATGGAGCAAGGATTTTTTTTCTCTTTTTTTCTTCTACGCCTACTAGCCACCTCAATGAGGTTTCCAACTAGTAGGTCAACCTAAGTGCCTCAAATGAGGTTTTCACATAGGATCTTCTTTTTTCTCTTTTTTTTTCTTTTTTTCTTTTTTCAATCCATTGACCGCTTCATGGAGGCTTTCAATCAATGATCCAATCTGAGGCGCCTCCAAGGAGGTTTTCACCTTAGATTTTTATTTTTTTCTCTTATTTTTTTGTCTTCTACCCTACCCTACTTTAAAAACAAAATAGCTTTCAAGTATAAGAATAATTCCAATGGAGCCATGTGCACATCATGATGTCAGACAAAATGATGTGGAGGCTTGAAATGTATGCTTTGACATGTACCTGGATTTCAAAGACCAAATGATTTGACTTTGAAAGGATCAAGCATATTTGAGGAAGAGAGTGATGCTGCAACTTAGTGACTGTCTGGAACCATATTTCAATATAGTTGTGATGCCCCTGGTCCACTTGCTGATTTGAATCATTCTTCATGTCTTCTTCTACCATGGCCTTCAAATATTCCTCTTTTTGTTGATTGTTCTCTTGAATACATGGAGGATTTGATGGTAACCATGAGGGAGCTTTCTCAATCTCTGATTTTGATGTCTTCTCTTCATCAAGTGCAACCCATGATTCTTTGATATTCTCTTTCGAATCTTCTTCTTTTGGATGTAGTCCTTCAATGATATCAAGAGAATATCTTTTTTGCAATACTCTTCCTTAGCTATGGTGAATACTGTTGAGCTCAAGAGGAGATGTTTAGAAGTGTTGTACCTCAGCATTGTAAGTGGGCTGAGCTACTTCAATGTATGGGTTTGGAAATGGTGGTACAGGTAGTTGAGTGGGAGTTTATATTTGAGATGGATGTGAATGGGGTTGGGTTTGTGGTTGTGGTGGAAGTGAATGATAAGGATAAGATGAAGTTTGGTATGGAGGATATTGAGGAAAATACTGAGGATATTGTGGATGGCTCCTATAAGTTCCTTTCCAACCTTGTTGCCAAGATTGTATTCGGGGTTGAGATGGCCAATGTTGCCAAGGAAAGGGTGTGTTCCAATTACTTTGAGGTGGATGTACATAAGCTTGAAATTGTTAATTAGGCTCTTGCATCATATCAGGCTAAATAGACTCCCATGGTCTTCTTGGAGCTACATAACATTGCTGCATTGGCAATTGACTTTCTCCATTGTTCTCTTGGTGAACTTCCTTCAACCTTGGTAACGAGGAGAAACATTTAACATCATGTGATTTTTCAACACAAATATCAAAAATTTATTTTCCTTCATCTTGCATTCTTAACATTTCTACTTATTTTGTTAGATTGCTAAGAATTTCTATTTTAAAATTATCAAACAACTTTCCAAGTTTAGCTTGACTTACCGATTTTGATGCTTATTTATCTACTCTTGCTTTTCCTCTTGATATGTGTTTTCATGTTTCACAAATTTCCTAAAATGATAATTGATATACATCACCTCTACTCATGAGATTAAGGAGATCAATCCACTCATCCCTAATTGTTCTAAGTAAGAGGGTTTTTAGTGTGTCGGATCCTAAATGATGTAGTTTTGCTCTCTTAACATTATACATGAACCTCTCTGTTAGATCCTCTAGACTCTCATCTTCTCTTTGATTCATTCTAAAGATTTCTTCCTTAAGATTATGATATTTATATTTTTCTAGAAACATATTTTTCATATCATTCCATGATCTTATTTAATTAGTCCCTAAACTCATGAACCATTTAAGAGCTATATCCTTCAATGTTGCCGGAAACAATCTTAGTTTTTGATTTTTTGATAAGTAACCATAAGATCTACAAAAATTTCAAATTCAAAGAGAAAGGTTTCTGGATCCTCTGACCTTAGACCATGAAATTTTGGAAGAAAAGATGGAGGGATGTTCTTCATGTGCACACTACCATCAGTGTCTTGAATGGGAAATCCAAGAGGATCTTCCTCATTGTCATCATCTCCATCCATTTCTTCTACATTCTTTGCCATCTTCTTCTTCTACCTGCAAAAGTGAATGGTGATATGGATTTTACTGCACCATGTGATCAAATGGAGGGGTGGGTTGGTGTTGGAGAAATTTTGTTTTTGTTTTTATGATTGAATGAAAACTCTAATGCAATGCACTTTTCTATTTTTGAAATGAAATATGCCTAATGCAATTATGTTTTGTTTTTGAAAAAATAAAAAGAAATGAATCAACTAGGGAAGAAAACAATGCATACTTTGACACCTCCCTGGCAACGGCACCAAAAAGTGATGAGCCTCAGTATTGCAACAAGAATGCTGCAACTCCCAAGGCTACCGACTTTAATTATCAACCTGGGGTTCGTACAAACTTAAGAGGTATCAACACTATATGTGTAGCATACAATGTGTCCTTCCTTTGTTGTCATGATGTAATGGAGTGCATGTACTGAAGTCAAATCCTAAACTAATTGCATAAAATGAAATGCTCGAAATGGAACCTTAACCTATTGCAAGAAAGAAAGTACAAGGAAAGAGAATGAAATCAAATGCTAAAACACACCATTTTCTAACTAACTCCTAAGAGGCTTTGCTTCAAAAGAATGCTAAGTTAACATGTATGCAATCCTACTGTCCTAAGCATGCAGATTCAAACCATCAAACCTTCTACTGTTGTGCATGTAAATGAATAAAATAATTTTGTTTTTCTTTTTGTTTTTTTTCATGTGAGAGTGTGAAAGCTAATCTCTTTTGGTGATGTGGTAGGTGGCTTGGAGATGATGGTGAATGGTCAGAAGGTTTGGGAGACAAGTAGGGACCCTTTTCTAGCTTCCTAGAGCCCTTTTCCTCAATTCAGCCTCAAAACAGGCTTTCCTACAGGATGCTACAGTGATTTCCTACAGGATCCCATGATTTCCTACAGGATGTACAAATTTACTATAATTCATCGAATGACCAAGAAAATCAAATACAAATTGGATGGGACAAATTTTGGTATTAATTAGCATGTATTAGGTCCCCATCCCAAGTGGAATCACTCAAAAATACCTATGTTAATCCATGCAAAAAACTAAAAAAACATTACTAGTCGAAAATCTAGAAATTCGAGAACTAGTGAGCTAGTAAATCTAAAAAATGCCTAACCAAATCAAGTGAAAATTCAATGGGGTGATTTTGGTTATGAACTAGAATTTTTTTGTGATCTAATGCAAGTGGAATCAAGTTGATTGAATCTCATTAGCATGCTCTAAAAAATAGCAGAAATTTATTGTTCTTTGCCAAAAAGGAGGTCCAACAATCTAGATTTGGGAATAAGAAGACTAATCCAAGAAGCTCAATGATTTCTATGAACTTCCAAATCTTTTCCAAGGATGAAATAATGCTTGTGATCCTGCAAAAGAACTTATATCAACCATTTAACTCAATCCTACAACAAGAAATTATTAATCATAAATGCAGAAATATAAAGACATAAAAACTAGAGATGCATGTGAATAAGAAATGAAAAGAAGGAAAGAAAATGATAAAAAAAGGCCCTGAGGTTCCTGGGATGGCCAAGCCCAAGGAAAATCATAGACCTATGGAAGAGAACAAGATTTAGAAGCTGAACATGACACCAATCTTCATTATTTTCATCAATAGAATTACATCCCTACAAGAAAATACAATGGAGCTACAAAAATACAAGTTCTCTCCGCAATAACACTAATGAAAATCTATCTCTAGAGGAAAATTCGACTTGGTAATTATACAAAATGATTAGGAATCATTCCCCATGAATGGAGGAAGTTTTCCCCACCGAAATCCATTGATTAGTGGAACACATTCCTAGATTTTCGTAATCATTGGAGTTCCACAATTTGTGCCATAATTCCATAATATCTTGTTGACTTATTATTTATTATTGATCCTCCAATAGTAGGGAACAATGCCCTAAATTATCTCCTCCTCCAAATCTTCATAATCTTCCCAATATTCTCATAATATTCCACAAAAATAAATAATATTAGGCACAAATATTCAATTATTTATAAACCTTCCTAATGAATATATTAAAGTTAAAAATAAATTATCTAATGCAAAAAGGGAGGTTTAATGTGCTGAAGGATGGTAATAGGCCTTAATTTATGTTTTAAATTAGAGGCATGGGCCTTAATTTATGTCTAATTTAGAGGCCCATCAGGAAGAAGGCAAAGTGCTGAGCAACGAGAGTAAAGAGAGTGTTGTGAGAAGAGCAGTGAGGGAAGAGTTGAAAAGTGTCAAACAGACATCTTGTGTGAGAGAAGTTATAGTGACAAGGATATGTTGTTATGAGGAAGGAGTAAAGAGAAGCTAGATGAGACAAAAGAGAGTATGTGGCACAACAGTGAACTAAGAGAAAAAGGTGTTTTTGCAACCAACCAATTTCGTATTTACTTGTAATTGTATATGCCTCTATTTTTAGTTTGAAAATTGAATGAAATAGTAGAACAATGGAAAGAACAGGTCGGTGCCTGCATTCAAAAGAGGTTGGTGCCTATTGGCAAGTTGGTGATTGCTAAACTAAGGGGGTCGGTGCCTCCTGTGAGTGGGTGCTAGCAAAAAAACTGATGTAATTAAGTTGGTCCTTAAATTACATCATAAACAAACAAAAAAATGGTGTTTTTTTTCCTTCTGGGTTTCCACGAGAAAACACTGGCGTCAAAATGTGTATGATGCTCATGTGATTGGTTGTATGAACATATGAATTCTTATACTTGTTGCTTACTTTCCTTATGAATAAATACCCTCATAAGTAACAGAAAATAAAAAGGACTGAAATGATATTCAGGAAAAGGATTAAAGAATATCACTATTATTGATTCACCTCCCCCCGCTACCCACATTAATTCGTTATTCCAACAGTTTGACATGCCAAATATTCCTTTGTAGTTGGATTACCTCAATGTGCAGTAATGCTACAATTGTGCTACAGTGAGGTCAAGCCTAACTGAGATGTCATCCTTAAGTTGTTGTATTCAAATTCAATAGACAGCAAGGCTTTCTTCCCATAGACTAGTTTGAATGGAGTGAATCCAATGGTAGTCATCCAAGTGGTTTAGTAGGCCCAAGTGGCTTCCACAAGTCTGTCTGCCTAATCTTTGATATTGTTGTTAACAACCTTGGTTAGAATGTTCTCCAATGCTCTGTTTGTGACCTCCACCTTCCCATTTTCTTGAGGGTGATAGGTAGTGGATGTGTTGTGCTTGATGTGGTGTTACTTCATGATATCTTCAATTAAATTTCATGTAAATTGTGCTACTTGATTGATAACTAAATCCCTTGGAAAACCAAACTCGTAGAATATGTTCTCCCTCAAAAATTCAACCACCTTTTACTCAGTTTCTTCCTTTACTCCCTTTGTTTCAACCCATTTACTCAAGTAATCGATGCACACAATGATATATTTCTTCTGTCCTGATGGGGGTCAATAGGTCCAATGAAATCCATGCCCCACTTCTCAAATGGCTCTAGAGTCACTTGAGGTTGTAAGAGCATTTCATCCTTGGGTGTGGGCTTACCCATCCTTTGGCACTGATCACAATTGGTGGTGTGCCTCCTTGCATCCTAATGTAAAGTGGGCCAATAATAACCTGATTGTAGAAATTTGAAGGTTGTCCACTTAGCAGAAAAGTGGCCCCCATAGGGTCCATCATGGCATGCTAAGAGGATGTTAAAGACCTCCTCTTCCCTCACACATCTCCTCATGATCTAATCTAACCATTATCTGAAAATATTTCCCCCAATCCAAATGAATGGGGCACTTTTCCTGACAATCTTGCTTTTCTCTTTAGAGGATGGATTAGGGGGGAACCTTCCAGCAACCAAGTAGTTGGCTTTATCAACGAACTAAGGAGAAAGCACTAATATGGAAAAGAGATGTTCATTTGGAAGTTGATCATCCACAATTTCTTCCTTTTCTGTATGTAAGGTTATTCTTGAGAATAAATCTGCAACCACATTCTCTTTCCCTCGTTTATCAATAATAGTCAAATCAAACTATTGCAATAATAACAACCATCTCTTTATCCTAACATTGACATCAGTTTTATTCATTAAATACCTAATGGTGCCATGGTCACTGTGAACAAAATTTGGAAAACCAGTGATATAATTCCTAATCTTGTTCAAAGAATTTACCACTACCAAAAGTTCCTTTTCAATGATTGTATAGTTTAACTCATCTTTAGAAAGGTTCTTACTGATGAAATAGATAGCATAAGGAAATTTGTCTCCCACTTATTTTAAGGCAGCGCCTACAGCTTTGCCTAAGGCATCTGCGTGTATATGGAAAGGTAATTCCCATTTGGGACCCTTAAGGAGTGGTGCAGTGGGCAACATTTCTCTCAGTACATCGAAGGCTTCTTGACAATTGTTTGTCCAACAAAAATCTGAATCTTTAGCCAACAATCCAAAGAAGGGTAACACCAATTTACTAAAATTCTTTAATGAAACTTCTATAATACCCAACTAATATAAGGAAAATCTTGACATCTCTTTGCTTTCTAGGGATGGGGACCCTTTCGATGATGGAAATTTTGTTTGGTCGGCATGTATCCCTTCCTTGGGTATATAATGGCCAAGGAAATTCCCAGCATTCATAAAAAATTCACATTTATCGGGACTCAATGAAAGATTCATTTCAATGCATTTATTTAAGACTTTGCACATATTAGAATGAGATTCCTTGAAGTCACATCCATAAGGGGTGAAATCATCCATGTATATCTCAACAAAATCATGAATAAGTTCAGCAAAGACACTTATAACTGCCCTTTGGAAAGTAGCAGGGGCATTGCACAAACCAAATGGAAGGAATCTATAGGAAAAGGTACCCCAAGGACATGTAAATGTGGTCCTATCTTGGTCTTCAGGGCTGATTTGAATTTGGTTGCATCCACTAAACCCATCCAGGAAGGAGAAGAATTTATTTCCTCCAAGGCCATTTAGGACATGTTAAATGAAGGGAAAAGTAAAATTGTCCTTCTTTGTAGCCTTTTTAATTTCTCAGTAATAAACATAGATCATCCACTTCCCATTCTTCTCAGGGACTAAAATAAGAGGTGACACCCGCTCACTATTTGAAATGGGATACATGAACCCTACACCTAGTAACGTTTTCAATTCTTCTTTCAAAATGTCTTTAAGAGTTGGTTCATCCTTCTCTAGGGTTGGTGCATAGGCTTTCATCCCTCTTTTATGTAAATATGATGAGTACAGAATGATGGATGCACATCTTTCATTTCCTTATAATCCCAATCAAAATCATCCACATGTTGCCTCAGCAAACTGCAAAATTGTTCTTCCTGCTTAGTAGAAAGAGAGGGGTTGATCTTTAGAATTCTAGATGGGACAATCTCCACAGTCGTGGTGTATTCCAGGCTAGATTCAATAGATCACAAATCAATCCAAAGACTAATCTCAAATTATTTCATCAGTTCATCAACTAGTATAACAATGGGAGGCTGATTATGTAAGATATCGTCAATAAGGTCATCTTTATCAAGTTATCTCCCTCCTATAACAGTGTCTAGAGTGAAAACTGGGTAGAGGGATGTCTAGTAAAATTCTTCCTCTTCCTCATCCTCTAACCATAAGGATAAATTATGCTCAATAGAAGGCTGAGCAAGAGGATACAACACAAGTTGTTTTGATAAATGTCCTTTCTTAATAGCCATGTTCCCGGCCCTCCAACTAATCTAGGCATCAACATTGGGAAACCAAGGTATCCCTAGGATGAGAGGATAACCATTAAACTTGGTTTTGAGGTGGAGGAACGGGAAATTAGTGGGGTACTCTCCGAGGTCAATGGAAACCATCACATCCTCAATAACTTCCTCAGGAGCTACTATGAATCTATCTGCAAACTGCAGTGTTGTAGTGGTCTTCCTTAAAGCCCCTTGGAGGTTGAGATTCAACATGCTTTCCCTGGTCATTACATTGATTGTAGCAATCAATCAATCAAGGTATTAGGTACCATAATTCCATGAATGTGCACATCCACTACCGGGCTACTAAAATCCAAGTAATTTGGAGAGATCACCCTCCCAAGCATTAGATCAAATAGTTGTCCAACAAAATTGATTATGGTGGTATCTCTTCTTCTATTCCTAGGCCTTTTGAAACAATCCTCTTTGACAAGCTTGTTGTAAATGGGAACATCCTTGATGACTTGGAGAAGGATTATCTTGACACACAAGATTTTCAGTTCTCCCAGAAGTTCAACCTCTTCTAGGGTGTGTTTTTTAGGGTGGACCAACCTTTCAAGTTAAGGAGGTATATTGGCTTGACGTAAACTCACTTCCTTCTCTTCTTTAATTTCTTCAGGTGGAGAAGGTGGTTGATTATCTGGGAGCACCTTCCTAAACCGAAGGTTGATCTCTTGGATTTCCACAACATAAGCGGGATATTATGTCTCCCCACTATAAACTTATTTTTTCTTCTAATTGTTTGGGTTTTTCTTGAGTTGAGTAGGCATTTGAGGGTTCTTAGGTGGATTTCAGTGAGGAGGTTGTAGTGTAGGTTGAGGTGGAGGCATTAAAGTAGTAGGTTGGGTTGTTTGAGGCCTCCACCCTGGTGAGGGGCTACCCCATTGAGAAGGTTGGGGTGGATACGGTTGAAAAGGAGGGTTGATAGGTTGAGGAGGATATTAAGGAGCATAAGACCAAGGAGGAGGTCTAAACCAGATGGATGAGTGAAAGGGTACCATGGTTGGAAATGTGCATTTTGATTTGGATTGTAGTGAGGATAATGTGCACCTTGCATGCCTTGTTAATATGGCCAAGGACTTGTGTGTCTCCTTTTGTTAATGAAGCACAACTACTTTGACCCACATTCTAACCCTCCCTAGTATACAACATTTAGGCCTAGAAAAGAGGGACATTTATATATTGTATGATTCTCTTCATAGACTAAGCAGAATTTTATGACATTTAGTGGGCATTCATTCCTAGGATGTCTTTTAGTACATCTAGGGTAGAAGATAGCTAGTTCCTTTTCTACTTCCTTTTTCCTCCTCTTGATTTTCATAGTATCCATTTGCAAGGAAAAGGTATGCAACATTTCACTCTTAAAATATTCCAACACACTTCCTATCCCATGCTTGATGGTTGTTGTGGAGGGAGAGGAATTGACCAAGCTTTGGCTAGACCTACCCTTCTTCCTAGCAGCCCTAGAGTGATTCTTGTATACAATTTTGATGTCATCATAAGAAAATTGGTAGATATCTCCTCCAGATGAGAATGTTGAGGGTTTCCATTACATCCTCCCTGATCCCTCAGAGAAGAACTAGCTTGAGTGACTCAGGATCAAGGGTACAGTTGGCCCTCCTATAATTGAGTTGAAACATTCATCGGGTCCAAGGTTCATCCTAAAGATTTCTTCCCTTGTTTCTTTGGACCTACAATAATCCTGATATTTTTCATTGAAGGCTTGTTGCATTTGGGCCTAGCTAGTGATGATGCCACCAGGTAGACTCATAAACCATCACAAGACTACATCTTTGAGGGTAGAATGAAAAAACTTAAGCTTCTGCTCATTAGTGGCATATTCATAGTTCCTACAGACAACAACAAACTCAAACATGAAGGTGTTAGGGTCCTCATAGGTCAGGCCATGGAAATGTGGAAGGGAAAAAAGGCTTATATTTTTCATTTTAGCCTCTCCATTGGTTTCTATGAAATGGAAAAGCTCATTGTTCCTGTTTTCATCCATATTTTGGGTAGGTGAGATAGGTTCTTCTTATCCTATAGATTATTCAAAAATTCCAGGTTACTCACCTAGAGGGTCTTCTAACTCCCCTCTAGTTAGAGAAGGAATTTCATAGTCAACAAAGAAGAATTAAGGTTGACTGTTTGAGGGGGTGGTGGTTTTGGGCAATAATTTCCCTTGGTTATCCCTACTCTTACAAGGCATGAAAGAACAAGTTTCTTTTTTAAATTTTCACTTTTTTTTTTCCAAAGCAATAAGACTGACAGAAAAATAAAAGTAACTCTTAAGCAAAAACAACACCTACTTAGACACCTACTTGAAAACGATGCCAAAAAGCGATGAGCCCTAGTATTGCATCAAGGATGTTTCAACTCCCAAGGGCTTCTCAACTTAAATTATCAACCCAGGGTTCGTACAAACTTAGAGGTGACAATGTTATATGAACAACAGGTTAGGTTCTACTCATGTCAGCCTCATTCAGGAAATCATATTAAGGTGTTCAGAGACCACTCCTCCAACTAGTTATAGTGAAAACTTCTTATGAAAACATAAATGAAAATGATTCTAACTACATTGGTGAAAATACCATTCATTAATGTAATACTAATTGAAATTTCATGAAACCAAAAGGTTGATCTACTTGCAGAATAAATCATGCTACTTTACTTGCACACTTAATAATATCAATCTCCTACTTACATGAATCATGTATCTACTCACATTTTCTTGAAAACGAGGAATTCGATCTTCAACATACCAATGAATAAAAATACTAATTCGAACTCTGTTTTGTTATCTGATGGCTTCATTGAGGAAAGGATGAGGTTGGAGTGGTCCTAGAGTCTTCCCTAATCATAAAATCACAATGTTGGGGCCATTATTCAACTTCATTAAGCCAGATTCAAAATATGGAGAAAATATGGTTGAAGAAAGAAATGCTATAAATATGCTACAAGAGGGGCTATAGGAGTTCCTGTATCGCTATAGGAGGCGGTTCCGAGAGTTTTTTGAGGATAAAAATGTTGTCTTGAAGGAAAATGAAGGTAGACAAAGGTATAAGGAGGTGAATTAAGGGTGTGTGAGCCCCTTATCCAGGCCTAGTACCCCTCGGAGGTCTATCTTGCACCAAATTTTATTCCCACAGTGTCCTTCATTTACCTTAACAGAATGAATTCAGAGACATAGTTTGGTAGAAAGGTGAGGTGCTTAGGGGGGGGATGAAAAGGTCCACGTGGATGTGGAAAGGTGTGCCCACCCTTGCAAACCATCACAGTTCCTGTAGCTAGCCAATTACATGCATCAAATGATCATTATTGCAACAAAGTAAATAATCATGGAAAATATGAGTTGAATTTTATTGAAGTCTATGCTAACCTACAACAAAACTCCAATTTCCAAACCAATATCGCTAACTCCTAAGTTGCAGAGATTAAACATGTAGAGAGATTTCAATATAATACCTAACACTTTCCAAGAAATCATAAACAAATATTTTTGAGTTGTTATTTTGGATCTTTCTAATCACTCTTCCCACAAGAGAGGTGATAAGAAAGCCTGCAATTACAAGTTTTTATGATATAACATCTATTGAAACAAGGAAAGAATTTCAAAACTTTGAAACAAGAACAAGAAAGAAATATAGGAGAGGACTAAATCCTAATGGTTGGGCCCAAACCCATGGGTTTCACCCCTCCAAAACTAACTCCGATGCAGAACAATAGTAAACTTCTCATTAATAGAAAATTATAGTCACATACATCATGAAAAATAAGAATGAAAATGTCAAGCACTAGGCTAACAATAACTACTCCTAGCTACAACAAAAATTCAATCCTAATGAGCCTCCTGGCTATTTTATTTATACAAAAAGGTAGTTGATGGCAACTCCCTTGAAAAGAGGATTGATTCCCTCCAAGATCTCGAGATTTTTGGATATGGTCCTCCTTGATCTTCACATGTACTTGGAGTCCCTCGACTGCTAGTGAATTCGAGCTATGAGTGAGGATTCTGTGATCTCAAGCCGAGTTAGAGCATTAATGAGGTGGAAAATCCCCCTATATTCTCTCTTGGTTGTCTCCATCAATCCCCTACATAGTAAATGCCTCCAAAATTGCTTCTTTTCCTGCAAATTAATCACACCAGGCCATACAATATGACAAACACCCTTTAGTCTTCCTAGTAAGCATATTATGGCTAAAAATGTGAATTAATGTGAGAAAAGTAGAGTTTTAAGGGCTAGAGGATAGCATAATGAAATTTAAAATATACCTATTGATGGGACCCATCAAAACACTTTAGAAAGATAGCATACAAACCTTCCATAACATACCCACTAGTGTATGTCTCCACTTCGAAGGTATTTTGCAAGTACAGTAATACTAGAACTGGTGCTTCACTGATCTTCTTATTTAGATCCTGAAAGGACCTATGTTGGCCCTTTCCCCACTAGAAACTCTTGACTTTTATTGTTATGGAATGGAGTAGTGCTTCTACTACTGGAAATGAGGCTATTAATTTCCTCAATATTGTGCCACCCTAATGTAACTACTAACCTCATAAACATTAGTAGGCACCATCCATTTCATGATGTTCTTTATCTTAGCAAGATCTATCTTCAACTCTCCTCCATCTATAACATACCCCAAATACACCAAAGACTGCTATGCAAACTCACACTTCTTGGGATTTTCTAGCATTTGGTGCCTATTTAAAGTATGCAACACCTACATTGAATGTGATATGTACTTCTCCCAAGTAGCACCATATATCAATATATCATCCAGATGAACAATAGCAAATGAATCTACAAAATGGCATAATATATCTATCACACAGAATAAGTCGATCTTGCAGACAAGATAGACCTTCCTAGAATCTAAAGAAGACCTAATGACAAGCAAACCAACCAGACACTATCTTTCTCTAAATATGCTTTAATAAACAATAGCAAACAAGTGTTTTTAGGGCCTACCTTAGGTCCAACGCTAGCTTTTGGATGCCCTCGCTCCTCGGTCCAAATGAGCTCATTTTCACGGATCTGCAAACACAAACAAGGCAAACAAATTAAATAGCACCTGAAAAGCCAATTGCATAAAACATATTTAACATGAAAGTCAAGGAGTCCATGAAACAAATAACATAAGATACTTGTTGAGAAAACTGAGTTTGATTGTATTAATTCAAAAGAAGAAGAACCTTACAACCTTTGCCTTGATGTTGTACAAGCTCCTCCCAGGGTCCAGCAAGAAGTCTCCTCTACTTTGACAAGTTTCACTCACTCCCCAATGAAACCAAAAAGGTATGTGATCTCTCCTCTTTAGGCTTAAATAGGAAGTCTTGATTTCACCAGCATTTACCCTCAAAAATGTTCAGCTTCTAACCTCCCCAGCAACCAGCCCAATGCCTATATTTATAGTGCAATGGAGGGAAGTTACTAGGTCCTCCTTCAAAGGGATAAAGCCCTCCTTCAAAGGGATAGCTCCTCTCATCAAGGGATTAGCTCCTCCTCTTTTGGGATGCATGGACCACCTCAGAGCGAACAAACCACGTCAAAATTCCTTCTAGAAACCTCTAGAATTAACCCAAAGTGAGTTTTTTAAGATAAAACTTGCGCCTTTTGACTTTCACAGGGGTCCGCACCTACACCGTTAGGGACAGAGCGGTCAGGTCCGTAGTTTTTGTACACAGAAGGTGTGGGACCGCAGGTGACCATGAGAGAAAGTGCGGAACCAGAGTTACATTGATTTTTAATGTCTTTCTCTCATTTCCAAAGCTTGATTTGAAGAGCTGAGGTCTAAGACTTGCTTAGGAGGACAGTACAAGTAATGATAGACCCATACTGACTGCAAATAATCATGATGACATATTTTTGTGTAACAGATTGCCCCCTAAAGTGTGAAGTCTGTAGTAAATGAGGATTTCTTATCATTTAGGAAGAGTGAAGTACTTTATCATTTCGAGGATCATCTTGTGGAGAACCCGGTTGGAACCTGTAAAAACATTCAATGCAAAATATATATATGAGATCATATCATCGCTGAGGTAGGCATTCCCATGCTTAGATCAAAACTTACTAGAAAAACTAACTACTGCTCCGATACAGGAATTATCTTGTAAAACATCACAAGGATAGACTCATGTGGACACAGTATGGACGCAGCCATCTGTTTATGAATAGTCCATTATATAATGAATACAAAATTCCTCGTAGCCTGGATTGTGGAAACTAGATCCAGGGTCTTCATTTCTACTTTCCGAAAAAGTACGATTCTATCCATGCGAATGAATGTGTTGATGTCGAACATGGTAGAAACCACTTGATTACCAGTCAATGATGTAAATTGTTAACAAGTGTGAGAGAATCCACCAATGATGTCAATGGATCTCAAAGTACCCAGTACAATCCATGAGATGCGAATAAATGTGCTGATGTCGAGCATGTCACAGAATCTTTTGATCGAAAGTCAATGATATAAACTGTCGTCAAAGGCGAGAAACCTGCCATTGATGCATGCAGATCTCAAGGTACTGACGATTCCTAGATCAACTTTCTAGATAATGAGTTGATGTCGATAGAAAGCGATCCGTCGTAGGCAAGCCCACAACACGAAATCATAGATCAAGTTGAAGAAATTTAGTTGCAAGAACTGACTCAGGGATGGTCAAGATGGATGACAGATATTTTGCAGATGAATGGCTTATTGGCAATGACCTCTTGAACACATAACGACATGACAGATGGTTTGGTGACAATTGACCCAAAGTTAATACCCAGAAACCGGCTGAAGACTTTCAATGTGGTTTGATCAACTGTTAGGCAAAGGATTTCCCAACCCAGGTGAATAAAAGTGTCGTGTTCAAGAGTGGTTACAAATTATGACAAACAGGCTCATTTTTCTCTCTTTTCCCCCACCATTTCTGGCAAGTACCTCTTTATTTTTGACAAGCTTGAGGAGGATAACATTTTCTTGATTATAAGCTCATCCTTCGGATGAGTCCAACTTAGTTTAAATTCGAACCCTAAGAAGGAGTGGTTCGTTCCTGTTTGTAATTGAACAGGTCCTTTACTGTGAAATTTTAACGAGTCCAGTATAGGAGAAACTCGGCGTTTTCCAATTTTAGAGAGTCTGAAAAAACTTAAGGAGACTCCAGGGTTGACCTTTTTCGTAAATTTGTGTCTCTCAAGCCCAAAAAAGTATAAAATAATACTTGAGAGAACCGCTTGATCTTTTACAACTAAGGAGTACTTTTCGTCATTAGTGCCCTTGACCCAAAAAAGTAAAAAAGCGATCAATGACACGTCGTTTTATAACCAGTATCGAATTTGAAACGACAAAAATCCGGCAATCTTTTCATGTTTTTATGGTCGGAAAAGAGCTGTAAGCGGACAGTCTTTTAATTCCGTTTTAACAAGTTTAAAAGAAACACTCGGCAATCTTTCCATTTTTTAGGAGTCAGAAAAGAGCTTAAAGATGACTCTACATGTTTTTCTGTCGAAAATGGTAGATTTCGCCTGAATAATCCTTTATTCTGCACAAAAACACAAACATTACTCATACTTGTTTGAAATGAATAAAAACGTCGCAAAATACCTTTTCAAAGTGAAACATAAACAAATTTGCGATTTATTTACTCAAAAAACTTATAAAAAGGGCCTTTGTCAAATCATTTTTAACGTTTGAGTTTGGGTGAGAAAATAGTGCTTTTGCTTAGAAAACTTCCCGTGAAGATTGCGGAAAATCCAACCGTCGGAATCGAGCGCTGTCTTCTCCAGGTAATCCACATCATCCTACTCTTCATTTTTAACCGTTTAATTTTTTGTTTTAGTCCTTTAATTCATTTTTGGGAGGGTTTTTAGGTGCAAAACCCATGTGCGGGGACCCACAGGTTTACCATTGCGGACCTGCGGACCCCGACTTTTTCTCCATTAGGAAAAAGCTCGAGGTCTGCACCTTCCGTGTAGACAAAGTGCGGTCCCACGCACTGTGTCTAACCCGGAGGGTGCGTACCCCGCCGCAAGGGTTTTGAACCCAAAAATTCTCAAAAATGGACCAATCAAAATATTTTCTAGCAATTTAATTAATCTTTATACTTGATGCAGAGAGTACATCATGCTAGATTGGCGTGAACGAGAGCATGAGGACGTGGATGCTACCGCATGGAATCATCAGCCTTCACTTGATGCTTTGAGGGCGTGCGGACTGTACAAATTCTGGGCCATTCCTGGCATGAGGGCTCAGGTGGATTTCTTACAGTGGCTGGTTGACATATGGAGCATACAGGACCAGTGCTTCTTCATCGGCGGCCACCAGCTCGAAATCGAGCCGGAGGACATATATTTCTTGACTGGTTTGCCTAAGAGAGGCGAAGACGACTCTGCACGGGACTAGGCCAGGTGGCTAGTCTGTCGATAACCTCCGGCTAGAGTACTGCAACAGCCAGGCTAGAGACAAAGGGATAGACATAAAGACCATATCCCGTCTTGAACTCATGGTGATTGCGTTTACTGTCACCAGACTTTGCGGAGCTGCCGCTTTACATATTGCCACCGGATCCCAGATGCGTATGGCAGTTGATTGCTTTCGAGGCACCATCTTCAACTGGTGCAATGTCGTGTTGGCCAATGTGAAAGGCCAACTGACCAGGGCCAAGAACGGACGACTAAAGACCTTTGGTTATGGGGCTTTGGTCGTGAGTTTTGGCCTGGAGAGGGTTCCTATGCTGATCCCACAACACCTTACTGTTGGAGCTGGGCTTCCTCGAGAGCCCAAACTGATGCGATGGGTCGTAGTCATGGCCCGTCACCCGGACGAGAGGACAGAGGTTGCTCGATTCAAACCTGAGTATTTCCAATGGCTGGAAAACCAGGTATTTTCCATTCAGGACTTCCCTTATGCTGGGATAGATTTTCGTGGTGACCCAGACATGGTTCTTCCACCAGGAGAGTAGTGGGACGAGTCAGGTAAAATCCTTTCCAACATTTTTCCTATTTTAATTTTTTTTTATTTTTCCATCGTCTCAAAACTGATAGTAAAAATTTTAAAATGTAGATGTGGGTCCACAGCGACCAGCTGCTCTCCGGCCTTTCGAGAGGAGGCAACCAGTTGCACCCGCGCCAGCCCCACAGGACGAATCAGCAGAGGTTTTGGCCGAGTTGGAGGGTCATCTCGAGCGCTTGACAGGAGATATTCCTGAGACCACTATAGACGACATTCCTCGTCGACTTCAGCGCTATGTGATTGGAGTCCTGGGACCTTTTAGGAGGTTCCTTTGCAAGGTGGCCCGTGCAGTGGTTTCTTATAGAGATCATCACCAGTGATAGGATGATCGCCTATTGTGGGCACATGTGACATTTTTGTTTTTTGTACTTATCATTTTTGCCGATCATAAGGTGTTTTTCAACCTATGATCGAGGACGATGTATTTTTGACACACTCCTATATATATATATATATATATATATATATATATCACTATTACCGGCTTATGTTGTAAATCATGTTATGGAATGATTTTAAATTCACATGTATGATTATTGCAAATGTCTATTTAACATTCGAGAAGCAATTGCATCTGCTAATGTATTTAAAGACCTTGGAATATGCTGATATTCAATGTAATCAAACTCACGTTCCAAGAGACGCACTCTCAAAAATAATCTTAATAACACTAGATTTCTAATGGCATACACTCTATTAAGCTGTAATACAACGAGTTCAAAATCTAACCTCACTATCAAACTCTGAATCCCAAATGAAATAGATTCAGACAATAACTCAATCACTACACTGTACTCGGCAATGTTGTTCGTTGTTTGACCGAGGCTTACCCCATGCATAGATACTAACTCGTCAGAGGGCGAATAGATAACCCAAGCTGCGGAAGAGATGTTCCGTGTATTACGACAAGCGCCATCAGCGAAACCAATGTATGTTTGGAGAGGCATCGACATCTGCAATATCAAGAGTAAAACCAAGATAAGCAGGAATAATGATGAAAAACACTCTCTAAGCTAAGCACACTGTTTAAACTAAAACACACCAGCTAGAAAGAAAAAACTATCCTAACTAAAAAATCTCCATACCCATTCTTTTAAGCATAATACCTCTTCAAGTAAAGGCCATTTCTGGGTTTACCCAAAGAGTCCCCATCAAAGTCTACCAATTCATAAGCCCCTTTGGCTAGCTTTCACTTGACAACATAGGGACCATGCCACATAGGAACGAATTTTCCAACGCCTAATTTATCATTAGCTTGATCATAAACTAAGACTAGATCTCCCTCCGAAAAATTTCGAGGGGTCACATTTCGATCATACTGAGCTTTTATCCGTTTTGCGTGAGTCTCGATCGCCAATGCAACATCACGTCGATTCTCATCTAATTGAAGCAAGTATAACAAACGCTTTTCCTCTTCGGAAGTGGCTGGAAGTAACTCAATGGCCATTTTCAGTGACAGGATTTTGCATTCAATGGGTAACACGGCTTCCAAACCATAGACTAGTTGGAAAGGAGTGAACCCTGTTGATGTTTTTACTGAAGTTCGGTACGCCCAAAGCACTGAAAATAGCATGTTGTGCCAATTCGACCGATGAATCCCAATGATTCGTCGGATCATGATAACTAAAACTTTGTTGATGGACTCAACCAGACCAAGCTGGCCTGTAAGTTCAGTCATCATGACGTAAACCAAGCTGGCCTGTAAGTTCAGTCATCATAACGTTTCGAAAATGACGCCCATGATCAGTGATTATCGCTTGCGGGACACCAAACCTAGAAATTATATGATTGAACACGAAAATTGCATCTGTCTTGCCGTCTGCCTCGAGTGTAGGCATCGCCTCGGCCCACTTAGTAAAATAATCTACCGCACGGATGATATACGCATGCCCCCCGGCCGAGTGAGGGTTACATGTAATAAAATCGATACCCCATTTGGCAAAAGGACGAACGGCAATTATAGGGTGGAGAGGAGCAGGTGGAGCGCGCATCTTACGATCAAAAATCTGGCAGTTGTGGCATTTTCGGACCGCCGTAATACAATCTTTAAATAAGGACGGCCAGAAGTAGCCAGCGCGCAATATCTTTTGGGCTATGGCATACCCAGACATATGATCGCCACACGCTCTAGAGTGACAGTCATTTAGAACCCTTTCAGCTTCCTCGTGAGTTAAGCAACGTCAAAAAACAGAGTCCACCCCACGGCGATAAAGAGTATCTCCAATAATTCTGAATTGTTGGGACTGGAATCGAATTTTCCGACGTTCTGACCTTGAAATTTCCGGCCGAAAGGATTGGGTCTGGAAATAAACGATGATATCCCAATACCACGGATCTAAAGTGTTGATTAGAAACAAGGATTTGTCTGCAATGGGCTCCTCCGCCACAGTTTCCGTGTCAGCACACGGGAAGTCACACATTAACTCTGCAAAAGCTAAAGATTTCTTAGACTTAGATTTCTCAAATTCCAAGACGAACTCTTGCAGGATAACGATCCATTTAGAGTACTTGCCCCCTAGCAATTTCTTGGTCAAAATGTAGATCATAGGGTTGCAATCCGAAATGACTGTAGTTTTACGTAGTAGAATGTAGTGACGAAAACGTTGGACAACTTGGACGGCTACCAATGCCAATTTCTCCACATGTGAGTATTTTAGCTCAGTTGGATTTAACATTTGACTAAGGTAATATATGACATGTTCCATTCCGAATTCATCTTTCTGAACTAAGACCATTCCAATGGTGGAATGAGAAGCGGCGAGATACAAGAAGTAATCCTGGTTGTAGTTGGGAGGATGCAACAACGCTGCATGGGTCAATGCGTGTTTGAGTGCATCCAAAGATTTCTGAGCTATCTCGTCCCAATAGAATTGATTGTTTTGCTTCAACAACCGGGTAAAACCCTTTGTAACCTCAGCGTAGTTAGGAATGAATCGTCGTAAAAAGTTTGCTTTCCCTTGCAAACTTTGGAGTTGGCGAAGACTCGAAGGAGGAGGAAATTTGATGATAGCTTCGACCTTCGAGGGATCAACGCGAATGCCAGCTTTCGAAACTACAAATCCCAGCAATCGACTCGTTTCTATACAGAAGACACATTTGTGTGGATTCAACCGAATTCGATAATGCCTACACCTCATAAAGATTGCTCATAAATGGACGAGGTGATCAGCTCGATGTAATGAATGAGCAGGCAAATCATCGAGATACGATTGCACAATGTGCTTGATGTCATGAAACGCATAAGGCATCGCCCTTTGAAACGTTGCTCCGGCATTCTTAAGCCCAAAAGGTAATTTGCAATAAGCAAATGTCCCCCATGGACAAATGAAAGCCGTTTTTGGTTGATCGGCAGGTAGAATGTTGATTTTATTGTATCCAGAAAAACCATCCATAAAGGAAAATATTTCGTTGCTGGCACAATCATCAATGATTTGATCGATATAGGGGGTTGGGTAATTGTCCTTTGGACAGGCTCGATTAATGTTCCTATAGTCGATGCATATTCTTACTATTCCCTACTTTTTGTTAACCGGAACAATATTTGATACCCAATCCGTTAACGAGATCGGATAAATGAAACCTGCTTTCAACAGTTTTTCAACTTCTGCTTTAATTGCAGCAACTTTTCGTGGGTGAATCTGATGCAAAATTTGCCGGATGGGTTTAGCGTCTGGGTAAGTCTTGATCTCATGAACAACAATCGCGGGATCAATTCCTGGCATTTCCTCATAAGACCAGGAAAACACGTCACCGAATTCTTGAAATAGGGCCTTATATAATTGAATTTCGTTATCTGAACACGAGGCACCTATATGAATGTTCTCAACAATTCTGGGCTTAACCGAAATGTCAATAGGAATAGTTCGAGAGATGTTTCCCAAATTTAACTCTGAATCGGGATGTTTCATTGGATTCTGAGGTTCCTTGACATATTCAGTTGTAAAAATTGATGAGAAATCATTTTCTAAATGATCATCCTCAGGTAAAAACGAAGATCTGTGATGGAGATCTTCCCATGGTAAATCATCTATACATAGGATTTCACGAATTTGCTCATTAGAGTGAACAAGTTCAGAAAACATAGTTAAATCCGAGGTTGATGTGAAAAGTGATTCCTCACAGACCACATTCATTAAGTCATTTTTGGTTGAAAACGAGTCAGCAAATGACTGCACAGCTTCATAGGCAATTTCATATGGACTCAAAGGCATGGAATTACCAATTGAGTCTATCTCAGATTCAGAAGGGGCGATCCAAGGATCATCATAAATAATGGTGTCTGATGTAATCATATGAATGGTTGCAAATGAAGATGATGCATTGATTGGAGGAAAAGGAAAAGTTCCCAGTAAACCGACATCTTTAACTAATCCTACTCCAACATCCTTATATGGGATAGTCGTTTTACCAACATGCTGAATACTCTCCGAAGAGGCTGGGTCGGATGAAAAGTAAGCGAGCTAGTCTATTGTTACGATATTTCCATTATGTGGAAAATTTATTACTCGAAAGACCGATGAAATGACCGCTGTCATAGCGTAAGACCAACTTCGACCCAAGAGAAGGTTGTAGTCTAGAGGGGCATCAACCACCTCCACATCTAAACTAACGGTTTTTCCTTCAACCCCTATAGGAAAATCTTGTAGAATGCCAAAAGGATGAAACCCATGGCCATCAAAGGCCTTTAGAATCGTCGGGGATTGATTTAGTGAAGGAGAACCAAGGGATCTCCAACACTGTATCGACATAATACACATTGAGGCTCCCTCATCAATTACAGTCCGATGAATAGGCCTGTTTTTGACTATCACTGGAATCTGGAAAGCCATTTAATGAGGCAAACACAATGTACTATTTTCTAGATTGAAAATTATTAGGTTTGGGTCCTGAACATCAACAGCTCCTATAGCCGACAAAAGTAATTTACGTTGTGCTGGGCATGATTGCAGCACTTCCAAGCCGACATTGTTGTGGGTGAAACAGCTAAATCCTCAACAATGTTATAATTCTGAGCCGCTCTCGCATGTGGATTGAAAGCTGACTTTCGAAGTATACCCTTGGCGGGCGGTTTGATTACCAAGTCTGGATTAGGTTTCTCGATCTATAGTGGATCGGAACCGGGAGCTGAGGTTGATGGATTAGAATGAGAAGATTCTGCTTCTTTACCATCAACAGGACTCTTACTACCATAATCTTGCGATCGAGTCGCAATCCTAACATGGGACATCATCAGTATGGGTTCTTCATTGGCACTCGAGGATGAACCTATCATCTTACTGTCTTGAGCCAGAAAAGGATCCTTCAAAACATCAGGAGTTTGGGAACCCTTGACAATCTTCGCAACCTCTGCACGATGAGGGCAGTCTCTTGTAAAATGTTCATCGTCACAAATGAGACAAGGATAACAAGGTTTGCATTTTTCGTCATTGGATTCCACCTTTTCAGGTTTCTCCTTTGAACTTTTGTCTGTTTTATTCTTCTTCTTTCCTTTCTTCTTCCCACCGGATTTTGATTTGGCTGTAGATGACTCTACAACATGAATATCGGCGGAAATCTCTGCAGAAGAATCTCCTGTTGGGGAATCAGGCAAGGTTATGATAGGAGAAGAATTCTTGGAAGACTTCTTCTTACTTTTAGTGTTAACCATGCCAATCATACCATCAGTGGCATGAGATCCCGAAGGAGCTGCAGCGATTTGATTTGACTTGGGAAGATCGGGGATTTTTCGTGTAACATACCTGATTGAGTATAGACCAAGTCAAGGTACTGTCCTTGAGCAATGACTTGCTCCTCAGTAACCACTCCGGCTTTAGCAACATCTTCAGTGATCTTTGGCAACAAAGATTTTACAAACCACTCAGCCAAGATCTGATCCGGAATAAATACCTTCACTAAACGACGTCGACGTCTCCACTCATGAATATGATCTGAAATGTACATGGATTTCGATTGTTTTAGCGAAGTTAACAATTCTGTGCCATTGTCATATCAGACTGTCAACTGAAAATGAGTTAAAAACGAGGTAGCTAACTGACTAAAATTATAAAAAGTGCCTCACGGTAACTCAATGTACCACTTGGCCGCGAGACCAATTAGAGTGCGCTGGAAAAGTCTAAGACGGATCGAATCATCTGTGATGGAGTTAGACGCACACCAGAGGTGGTAAGTCATCACATGGTTCGACGGGTCCTCTCCTGATTTACCTTCGAACTTGGGAATGTCACTGGGCAACTTATTTGGCATTGGCGGCCAAAACGGAAGATAGTTAATGGGATCGTTTGTTATGCGCGACAAGTCAGGTAAGTCTAAAGTTGGATAAACGGTAACTACCGATTAGGATCCCTAAAACTCTGGGTCATGAGACCAGCCCCAAGAGGAGGATATCCAGGATAATTAGGAATAGGAATCGCGTTCGGGATATTGAATCCTCTCGGAAAACCAGGATTAACCGAACCGTACTAGGGTTGTTGATGTTGTTGATAATTGTACCCAAGATACGGTTGATACTGATAAACTGGCTGTTGGATAGCAGGACCGAATTAGTACTGTCCCTGGTACGGTTGATAGGTGAATTGTGGTTGACTTGTGACAACCGTACTTAAACCAGGTTGTCCTACATGCATCTGAACCGAAGTTTGAATCGTAGATCCAGACGGTGGTAAAGATGTCTGAGGAGTAGATACAGGAACAATAGAAACCGGAGCTGTCGATACTCCAGAAGTAGGTGGGGTAGATTGAACAGATGTAGCGGCAGTTGTAGCAGTCGTTTGAGGCGGAGTACGAGGTGTACTAGGCCCAAGCTGAGAAACTACCGAAGGTACAGAAGTTTGAATGTTAGACTGGATCGGTTGCTGGGATGTACTAGAAACTAAGGGTTGTCTAGTTTGAGATGACAACTATACACTTGGCTGCAACACCTGTTGGGTTTGCGATGGATCCCACACTATATTCATTCCGGGGTATTGACCCATAACTGGTTGAGAATATTGAGGACCATAACCGGGTTGAGGGTAGGATTGATAATTGAAAGGTACATTTCTCGTTCCTTGAACAAATGTTTGACCTTGGGGTGGTTGGAAACCTTGGTTCGAGTACTGACCTTGGGGTTGATACCCTTGAGGCACATACTGATACTGGGGTTGACCTTGAGGTATAAATTGATACTGGGGTTGACCTTGGGGTACATATTGAGTCTGGGGTTTACCTTGAGGAATGTACTGTCCCGTAGGTATGTATTGTCCTTGAGGTTGCCCCCCAGATGCAAATTGTGTACCTTGAGGTTGCCCCCTAGGCGGTAACTGGCCACCTTGAGGTTGAGGATTGGGAATAGAACCTGACATCATAAGAATGTCTTCTACGCTCAACGGTTTATTACCATTGCTTCTAGTTAATAACCCTTGCTCAATGGGTTGAGGAGATGCTCCCAAAAAAGTACCAGAAAGAGACTGATACCCAGAGGAAACAGATGGACCGCCGTACAAAAAGGATTCGGGTGATTGAGTAAACATGGACGACTATCCTGACATATTTGGCCCCGAAGTCTACGGGACTTCCTCAGTAACTTAGCCATGTTTATAATCTCAGGAGACTGGCCCCGAAGTCTACGAGACTGTCTTGGTAATTTAGCCACAGTTAAAGACATTTAACTACTTCACCAACAAACAAAGTAAAATCTCAATGAAAAGCACCTAAGGTCTCTAAAGAACCAAACAAATTTGAATCACACGCCTAAAGAATTTAGGAGATCAAACACACACAAACAGTAACTTTCCGGACCGAAAACACTAGTTGGTGATGAAATCCAACGTCGCAGAGTTCAGTACAAAAATGGCAGTTGGAACAGTTACCCCGGCAACCTGCTTAATGAATAGACTGGCACAAGTTCCTCCACTTAACTGTCTCGAGTGAAGTGAACCCCCCAGAAAATCCAAGTGAGTCTAGCCGACGTCTGCTCCAGGTACAGTGGGATCTTCCCACCACTGTCACCTCAGGAAGAGTCCTAAAGAATATGGCCACTAAGGTTACCAACTGAGACAAATACACCTGGGGTAACAGTCTACGATTCGATACGCACGCAAGGGCAGAGTAGCAAGCTCAATCGCCTTGAAGGCTCCTTAACATAATCCAAGGTTTACCAACAAGTGACCCCAGGCTCCTTGACAATGGTTAATCCGAGGTTTACCGTTTTTAATACGTGAATATCTGGCATCATTCCCAATGAGGAAGGATTGATTCCCACACTAGTTCGAACACGATCTCGTGCTTCTCCTTTAAGAGGAGCTTTCCCAGAGCATAAATGCAACAATTGGATTTCTTCCCTACCACAGGATACAACTACTTGTTTGTTTTTACTGTCTTGGAGAGTTAATTACTCTCCTACTCCAAGACACTAGCCTAAGCTAAGTTGGTGTACCAGAGCCCTAGAAATAAAAATGTTACTAGGTGAATTTTACTTTAAGCGTTAATTTTAGTGGTTTTTTGTTTAAGTCCAAAGGTGCGGAGATGAAACTCGTGGTATAAAGACTCGACTCAAAATCACTAAAAATGCACCTAAGATGATCTAAACAATCTTTTTCTCTTTGATGAACTTCTAAAACTAAGAAAGAGTTTGAGAATGCAAATACTTTGTAACAAAAATCTTTCTCAATTAAACAAATTAAAAGAAGAGCTTTTCTTTTCAAAGCACTCAAAACGAGACAACTAGTTATTTCACAAAAATTTCCCTTTTCATTTCAAAGCATTCAATCACTACAAAAAACAAACTTTTTTTAAAAGAGATTTTTTATATTTTGTAAATAAAACACTCAAAACTAATGAAAATGACTAACTTTGAGGGCTATAAACTATAAAAACCTATTTGAAGTCAAAGCCTACTAAAAGTATTTTTTAAGGATGTTTTACTCAGCTAGATGCAAGCTAAGGACTAATTTATGTAGAATCACAAATCAATCAAGAACAACCAATTTCGTTTTCTTTTTGAAAATGAAAATCCAAACTCTCAAACACAAGCTTTTCGAAGTTTTGAAATGAGAAAATACAAAGCGGATTCCTCAACAAGGGGAGATTTCATACATGGTCAGACTCATAAGAAAGCTGGTAGACACTAAGGTGATCTGAAGTCCCTACAGCCTCTAAGCTCAGAGCCGCTACACAACCAAAACGAAAAACAAACCCAACAAGCAAAACTCCTAGGAATTTCACCTAAAACCCTAACACTAACGAAATCAATCCAAGGAAAGTTTTTGACAGAGTACATGCAGGTCTGGGCAATGGCTAAAACCTATAAACAAATTCTAAACTGATAAAAAGAGAAAAATTTAAAATTTCTCAAAATTTTGACAGGGTACGCAGGCAGCCTTTTTACACAGGTGCGTTCACGCTCTGTGCACAAAGCAAAAGCACGTATAGGTACGCACTGTGCTTAACTCAGAGGGTGCGTACTTCTCCCAAAACTATGAAAAATAAAAACTAACTCAAAATTAACTAAATTCACCCAATCCCACAATCATCAAGCCAAAAACAGAAACAAAAATAAAGTTTCTCAGGTCAAAGTATAAACAAGGAAAACAATCAAGTCCCCAGCGGAGTCGCCATTTTGTCACACGGAATAAGTCGATCTTGCGGACAAGATAGACCTTCCTAGAATCTAAAGAAGACCTAATGACAAGCAAACCAACCAGACACTATCTTTCTCTAAATATGCTTTAATAAACAATAGCAAACAAGTGTTTTTAGGGCCTACCTTAGGTCCAACGCTAGCTTGTGGATGCCCTCGCTCCTTCGATCCAAATGAGCTCCTTTTCGCGGATCTACAAACACAAACAAGGCAAACAAATTAAATAGCACATAAAAAGCCAATTGCATAAAACATATTTAACATGAAAGTCAAGGAGTCCATGAAACAAATAACATAAGATACTTGTTGAGAAAAATGAGTTTGATTGTATTAATTCAAAAGAAGAAGAACCTTACAACCTTTGCCTTGACACTGTACAAGCTCCTGCCAGGGTCTAGCAAGAAGTCTCCTCTACTTTGACAAGTTTCACTCACTCCCCAATGAAACCAAAAAGGTATGTGATCTCTCCTCTTTAGGCTTAACTAGGAAGTCTTGATTTCACCAGCATTTACCCTCAAAAATGTTCAGCTTCTAACCTCCCCAGCAACCAGCCCAATGCCTGTATTTATAGTGCAATGGAGGGAAGTTACTAGGTCCTCCTTCAAAGGGATAGCTCCTGTCATCAAGGGATTAGCTCCTTCTCTTTTGGGATGCATGAACCACCTCATAGCGAACAATCCACGTCAAAATTCCTTCTAGAAACCTCTAGAATTAACCCAAAGTGAGTCTTTTAAGATAAAAAGTGTGCCTTTTGACTTTCACAGGGGTCCGCACCTGCACCATTAGGGACAGAGCGGTCAGGTCCGCAGTTTTTGTACACAGAAGGTGCGGGACCGCAGGCGACCATGAGAGAGTGCGGAACCAGAGTTACATTGATTTTTAATGTCTTTCTCTCATTTCCAAAGCTTGATTTGAAGAGCTGAGGTCTGAGACTTGCTTAGGAGGACAGTACAAGTAATGATAGACCCATACTGACTGCAAATAATCATGATGACGATATTTTTGTGTAACAATATCATTCATTAGTTTCATAAGCATTGCTAGTGCATTGCATAGGCCAGATGGTATGACTAACCACTCATACAAACATTTCCTAGCTTTTAAGGTGTTCTTTGAGGTATCTTCTTCTCTGACTCCAACCTAGTGATATCTACACTTTAATTCCACATTTGGTGAGGTATTTTTCTTGATAAAATTGATCCATGATATCATCTATTCTAGGCAGGGGGAACTTGTTTTTTAGAATGATTTTGATCAACACCATGTAATCTATACACATTCACCAAGTCCCATCCTTCTTTGTAACAATGACGATGGGTGACCCACATGGTGATGTACTCAGTTGAAACCTTGTTCCAGTAGTTATGACAACTATTTCTTCACATCACTTGCTTCTATAACAAACTATCTATACAACCCAATTTTTGGAAATGGGGAGTTTGGAAATAGCTAGATCTCATTATCCATTTCCTTCTTGGGTGGTATCCCTTTAGGTTCTTGGAACAAATCCTTATATTCCTATAACAACATTTCTAGTTGCTATTTTTGTTTCTTAGTACACCCCTACAAGGATGCATTTTCTCTCATTAAATCTTATACAAAGTAAATTTCTCTTAAAAATAGTAAAACATACTTCTTGCTAGATTTGATTAGTTTCTTGGCTTGATTGGTACTTACCAAAGAAAATTTCGACTTCCATTTGTGCGGGTTTACAGTGAACTATTTTCCATCATTGACAAAGCAATATTGTTGGCTCTCTGCATGAATATTGCATCCTTCATGTACATTCAGGGACTCCCAAACACCACCCCACATACATCAAGGGGAAATACATCTAGTTCTACTTCATCAATAAAGTTGGCATTGATAGAAAATCTAATTTTGCACTTTTTGGTTACCTTTATTTATGCATCATTATTTACTCAACCCAATGGATATGTGCTTGGATGATCACAAACATACAATCGAAATTCGCTAACCATCTCTGCTACAATGAGATTCACCTACAATCCAGGGTCAAACAAAGCATCAATCGAGGTCTTTTTAACTTGTATGTGTATATGGAAGAGCCTGGCCTTTTCATTCTCCTCATGTTTCTAAAGGAAATTCAAATTCAACTCCTTTTCCATTAATGTACAAACGATATTCTCATCCACATCCAAGCTTCTTTCAACCTAGTTGTAGAATTAGTCGCCATGAGATTCTTCTTCTTCTTATCTTTCTTTTTGTTCTTCGGGTTAAGCTCTAGATGTGGCATCCAACACTTTTCCTTTGTATGACCATCATTCTTTGGATCTTTGCGCTGGTGTGTTTTGGTCGCCATATTTGTATCTTTTCCCTCTTTCCATTTCTTCTTCCCCTCCTTGGAAGTGTCCTAGTGTTCCTTTTTCTTTGATCCACTTGATTTCCCTTTCTTTAAGCCTATGTTCTCCAGGTATTGTGCCTATATGCAAGCCTCATCCATGAATCTGGCTTGAAAAACATAATTGGCTTCCACAGATTGTTGTATAGACCCCCCAAATACTTGAGGATTACATTTGGGTTCTTTTGGGAGATACTCAACATTATGGCCATATTTCTAAATTTTGTGGTGTACTCTTATACACTCTACCCATGCTTCTTCATGAAGTATGCCATCAGATCCACTGGTCTTATACATAACTGATAGGGTAAAATTGTGACTTTATGAGGGTTTTAAAATCCTCCCACTTAGTCACCGGAGGATATCCCTCCAACCTCAAGGTATCTATGTTGTTTCTCCACTAGGTCAAGGAATGACCCTCTAATTTTAGTTGTGCAAATGAAATCTTCTATTATTCCTCTATATGATCAACATTGAAATAAACTTCTATTTTTTACGCAGTGATTTAGCTTCAAAGAATTGATCTCACCTTGATACAAATTTATATCAAACTTTGCTTCCATTTTGAATAGACATTGTTAATGGTTCACGACATTCAAATTGGGTTGATCCTTTTTGGGTTGTTTTTTGGGCTCATTCTCAGTTTCTTCCTGATCTCCTTATTTCCTCTCTAATCAGACCTCTGATGTAGAACCCCCATCTTCTTTGAATAGTTCGAGCTTATTAGTCAAGGCCTCCATAAATAAGTTTCACGTTACAGTTTATATATGCAACTTGTGCTTCTAGCCACAAAAACCTCTCCTCTATATGATCAGGAGGGTTATTCACAGATTCATTATCCATGACTAGGGTATTACCACTTTTGGCTTACTTGATCTAGATCCTCTATAAATATCCACAATATACCCAAAGAAACATACTCTGATACCTGTATGATCAATAAATCGCCATGGCTATTCCACTCAATAGTTCATCACAAAAAGGTTGATAAAATTATACTTAAAAATATGAAATGTACACTACGAGAGTATTTCTCTTTATATTTCTAGATCTATAAATTATTGTTTATTGTGGATGAATACAAATTATAATTATGCAAAGAATATAAAATAGTGAAATAAAAACTCACAAACCATAATTGACACAAGAAATAACGCATGTAACCTTTTAGGGAGGAAACCTAGCTCGAAGGTGAGGTCGTTCTACTCACTTTCTCTTTATAGAAAATGGTTGCAAGTATAAAGAAGTAATGTCTATGTCCTATGGGTTACTAAATTGTACAAATCTTCTATGTGTGCTCTCTCCCAATCCCTCTTAGCTATTATGCTCATTTATGGAGAAAAATGCACTCGAAAAGAATGGGACCCCTTTCCCTCCTAG
Source organism: Pinus tabuliformis (assembly GCA_031772625.1). Lineage (NCBI taxonomy): Eukaryota > Viridiplantae > Streptophyta > Pinopsida > Pinales > Pinaceae > Pinus > Pinus tabuliformis. The sequence goes on along the minus strand of CM062806.1, from coordinate 518,723,343 downwards.
TGGCTCAGTGATAACATAGCTTGATAGCCTACTGGTGATTACATTTGACTCCAAATATTAACTAAATTTACAATATTGACTCTTATATAGAATTCTTCGTCATGATCATGTGGCTAACCTCTTTTCCTCTGATATGCATTCAAGGTCGATCTTGTGTTAGCAAAAAATGAAATGTCGTTATGTCATGGTAAGATCAGAAGCCTCCCAAAAGTTGTCTCCGCTATCAACGACAAATAATCATTTGACTGGACTGTGTAGAATGGGTTGTTCGCATCCCTCGATGCCCATATTAATGACCACTATATCATTTTCCTTTAGTTGAAGTTCCTCTTTGATAAATTTGGTGGTGTTTACAAATAAATTTGTTGATGTTGATAAATATTGATTCTATCCAGCATCCACTGGGATACCTCGAGAGTGACCTTGGTCATTAAAGACGAGGAGCTTTCGTCTTTAATTTTTCCTGTTAATCGAAGCCCTTAGAGGGCTTCTTCAGCTAGTGGGAATTGAACTCAAAGCCATGAATCTCGGTGAAGTCACAGGGATATATGAGCATGAACCATGTGAGGTTGTTGTTGAATCGATCTTGGAAGCCAACATCTAGGAAAGAATATGTGTTCTATCTTCCACATCCCGAGTGAATCTGAGGCGTATCCTCTCCTAAAATTCTCGAGTCATCCAACTTATCTATGAGATTCCCTTTCACTCAGCATGGAGCAACTTCTCCAACACATTTCATTTGATGCTAGGAATTCTCCCCTTATTATTGCCCACCTATAATACACATGACAAATGGTTGCCCATATGAATGCACCATGTTCATCTCACTATGTGTGTGAATGTCTTGCTTTGATTTTGAAACTTAAATTGATATGACGATGTGAGTTGCATCACGAAATAGCTTTGCTTGGGCCTTTGAGAGATTCAATAAATGAGTCCTTCTCCACTTCCATGATGAGATTGGTCATTAGTGAACAAGTAAGTAGCAATATATACTACGCAATTTCCACACTGCCTTGCTTCTGGTTTACACTTTGACAACAACACGGTTCAATACTTTCAACTGAGAACTTTTGCTTACACTCCAAATTTACACACAAAAATTAGATCTAGATATAGAACAAAAAAAAAACACACATGGAAATCTTCACAAAAACAATACACAATCCACTCTCATATACTAATCTACTTATATAGAGGAGGATTAAATATCATAGTTGTATATCTTCCCGGCTCTCCCATGAGGGAGTTACATTAGAACTGACTTTGATACCAAATAAATTTTTTGAGTAGCAAACATGGTATACAAATTAAACACAAAAACAATATTCATATATTACATTAGAAAACCAAAATACATCCCAACTATATAGTGCTTATGAGATCCAACAAATTCCAAAGTAAGAAATTATTGTTGAGAGAATATCTCAACAACCCAATCCAACCAACAAACTCAATCTACTAATATACTATTGTAAGTTTTAATTCTAAGTTGCAAACTCCTTTTTGAAAAAAAACTTACATATCATAACATTAAATAACTCTTAGCACTTAATAAATCCAAAATTAAAATAAATCTAGACCAGTTAAGAAGAAAATAATATTTTAGATTCAAAATTAAAATAAAACTAGGCTAATTTTAAAAAAAAATTATTCTAGCTGTGTAATTCAAGACTTGCATTTTTTAAACTAATTTACAACTGACATAAAATTACCAAATATGCATTACGCCACAACAAAAGCCATAGAAAAGAAATATGAAAATGCACGACAGCTGTGATATTCCAACCTGAGTGAGCCCAACTTCAAGAAGGTGTTACACGCGTAGTCAATTATTGACCAGCACATATTCGTCTGATTGCGGAATATCCAGAGAATCAGAAATATACATAAAGTCAACGGCTCCTGATTGCGGAATATCCAGAGAATCAGAAATCTACATAAAGTTGGGGGCTTTAGCAGGTTAAGTAGTCTCTACATCTATAAATAAGAGCGATACGAGTACCCGAGGCATAAAACTAGGCTTGGAAGATTGCACGCGTTAGATAGACGAGACAGGAAATACCTTCCATAGACTTGTACCCGAGGCATAACACAGAGTAGTGGTTTGGAAGGTTGTACGCTTTAGATTGAGGAGACCGGAAATACCTTCTACTTCTCGATCTGGCTATCTAAATCTTCTATCATCTTATTTGTCTGTATCCCATTAATTAATGGCCGATGTAACAAACCTCCCTCGTCATCTCACAGTCACTCCCTCCTCTACCTCCACTTCTATGGCTGCATCTCCCAGCACCAGTTCCCATTCCAATTACGAAGTGTTTATAAATCACGGCGGGCCCGATGTGAAGAATACTTTAGCCAGCCATCTCTACTAAAGTCTTTGTGACCGTGGCTTTAGAGTCTTTCTTGACGGAGAGGAAATTTTAAGATCTATTGCAACCTCTTCTGTTCATATAGTCATTTTCTCTCTAAAATAGGAGGAATCTGTTTATATAGCCATTTTCTCTCCAGGATAAGCGGAATCGAGATAATCTATAAATTCCTGAAGATGCAAGAGTCAAATGATACTATTATTCCATTTTTTTTGTAATGTGAAGCCTTCTTGATCTACGGATTAGGATGGATGTTATATACCTAGGGGGGATAATATGGGGTACCAAGGGAGGTACCCAAGGTAATAATGTAATAATGGGATGGGCCATAGTAATAAATAAGGTGGTTAACCCATGTCATGTAAGGGACCACAAGTAGTTAATAATAATGTAATGGGCCCATGGTATTAGTTGATGGTATGAGGAAACCATGGTAATGATGTATGGTATTGTATGTATGAGGCCTATATAAAGGCTAGAGACTCCACATATGGATATGAAGAGAAGTATTCTTGTATGAACAGGCATATGGCTTGTGGAGTGTTCTCCTTCCTTAAGGAGTGAATATATGGTGTTGCCCTACCATAAGGGTTTTGATAATAAAGAAGAATTTCTATCTATTTTGATCTTGTTATTCTTGGGTTATTTCTATTCTCATATATCTTTTGGATCAGATGTACAACAAGTGGTATCAGAGCTACAACAATTGGTATCAGAGCACTTTCTTGGGCACAAAAGTGGAGAATTTTTTTTTTTTCATTTTTGCAGGGTTTCTGGGGCGGCGAGTTTGCAGATCAGATATGGACGTCCTGGAACAAGATCTGAAAAATCCAATTGCAGATCTGTATTCCTTGTGAAAAAATACCCAAATTCAAAAAAAAAATCAGCTGAATCGGAGCCCGGATGAAGGAGATATCACTGATCTAAAAATCAGTGGGGTTGTAGACAATTTTCAGGGCAGCGACTTTGCGGCGCAGATCTAGACGTCCTGGTACAAGATCTGGAAAATCTAATTGCATATCTGGATTCTTTGGGAAAAAATACCCAACTTCAAAAAAAAAATCAGTCGAATCGGAGTCCGGATGAGGGAGATATCGTTGATTTAAAATCAGCACTTTTTGCAGAAATTTTGGGTGACGGCGGGAGAGTAGCAGCGCAGATCTAGAATTCTAGTGCCTGGATCAGGATTTCTATCACATGGGCAGATGCAGAATGATTGCTCCATTTCTAAAAATAGGTCATAATAAGGATTCTGAGCAATATTGACGAAACTGTGACAATTACACATTTTCGCCAAGTAAGTGAATTTTTTCCAAACCATTCATGGCTTCTAGCAAGGATCTATATTTTACAGGAAAAGATGATGGTCCTACTATTGAAGAATTCATACAAATATACAAGTCCAAATTTGGGACAACAGGTTGTTTTTGGAAGTTTCAAATGCTGTCTAACTTTAGAGGTGAGGCTCAAAAATGGAAATTATTACTTGACTACGACTGGTTGAACAAAATTTCAGATGCAGAATTTGAAAAAGTCTTTTTGGACAAATGGTCTCGGGCTAGGAAAAAGGAGAATGAGACACATAAGGGGTTAATTCCTACAGGTATATCCTTATTGCAGATTCATGGATTGCTTCAGAAAGAGAAGATCATTGTTTATATCAATCCTAGTTGTAAACGTAATTTTATCAATGTTGCAAGTCCCAGCAAAACAAATTGCACATACACAGGATGATGATAAGGATGTTCAAATCTATAAGGATTTGAAACTTTCTATGGATAAGTATGTGTTTCATGGTGAATTTTATGCTTCAGAGATGGATAATATCGATGTTGTTTTGGGATATCCTTGGATGGAATCTGTGGGTACTATCAATATTAATGTGCAGAAGAAATTCTTGAAGCTATGGTATAAAAAGAAGAAAATTACATTACAGGATATTTCCATCCATAAACAGGTAGAGTCCACGGAGGTTGACGCACAAGATGTTATAGGGATTGACACATCAGATGATGAGCAGTTGATGGTCGACAATCAAACACAAACAGAGGCTGAAGCAGAAAAGGTTACAGGTGATGATACATCAGAGGAGGGCTCAGTGGTTGAAGTCATATTGAAAAAGAAGACACCACAACAGGCACCACAGCAGGGTGAAGTTAAGCAAAAGCCATCGTGGGTTAAAACTTCAACATATCATCACCCACATCACCCCGCAAGACAATCAAGATGGAAACCAAGTAGTCACATGACGGATAGCGAGGAGAGAAGATCCACCCACTACACATCAACACAGAAGAGCTGCCACGGTCAACTTCCATCTCAAGCGAGCGAGGCACCAGCGAGATCGAGGGTTCACCTTTCTCTTGGATGGCTAGATGCACGTGCATGGTACCAGTGGACTACTCTTTTGAGTAGATCTTATTATTTGTGTTCTTCCCATGCTTCGGGGACAAAACATGCTTAGCGGGGTGGAATGTTATATACCTAGGGGGATAATATGGGGTACCAAGGGAGGTACCCAAGGTAATAATGTAATAATGGGATGGGCCATAGTAATAAATAAGGTGGTTAACCCATGTCATGTAAGGGACCACAAGTAGTTAATAATAATGTAATGGGCCCATGGTATTAGTTGATGGTATGAGGAAACCATGGTAATGATGCATGGTATTGTATGTATGAGGCCTATATAAAGGCTAGAGACTCCACATATGGATATGAAGAGAAGTATTCTTGTATGAACAGGCATATGGCTTGTGGAGTGTTCTCTTTTCTTAAGGAGTGAATGTATGGTGTTGCCCTACCATAAGAGTTTTGATAATAAAGAAGAATTTCTATCTATTTTGATCTTGTTATTCTTGGGTTATTTCTATTCTCATATATCTTTTGGATCAGATCTACAACAAGTGGTATCAGAGCTACAACAATGGACCAGGGGACTGATAGATCGAATCTTGAAATTTCTTTGGTGCCCGTTGGGTTTCATCCTGAGATTTCTTGGGTTCTAAGGGACAAACAATGGAGTCTATGATAAAGCCTTCCGAAATCATGTAAAGAAAATGAGATGCAGCCAAGAAACAATTGAAGGTTGGAAAAAAGCACTGTCTGACGTTTCAACATTAACCGGCTTGGAGCTGGAGGCGTATAATCGGTTAGAACTTTTAGTATCACTGTCTATTATAGTTTTTCGTGTTAGAACTTTTAGTACTCATTTCTGGTTTGTTTTGTTGTGATTAACCAGCGACGAAGACGAGCTCGTGAATGGGGTAGTTCAAGTGGTGGAAGAAAATGTTAGAAAACCGTTTTTGTATGTGGCAAGCTACAATATTTTGAGAAAACAGTGATGCTGCAGCAGCGACACGGCGGGAAGGCCAAGGTTGTGAGGCTTGTGGGTTCTGGTGGTGTATGGAAGACAACCTTGGCTTTAGAGTTCTTTAACCGCAACAGGTCAGCCTACCATCAATCTTGTTTTCTGGGAGATGTGAGAGTCGAAACTTCTTCGCTTACCTTGCAGAATAAACTCCACCAAGGTTTGACTTCACAGGATCTGAGAGTAAGTAACATTGCTGAAGGTATATCGGTGCTTTCTCGTCGTCTCGTGGGTTTTAAAGCTCTCGTAATTTTGGATGATATCGATGATGCCGAGCGGTTAAAAGCATTGTTTTCACCTCTGAAGGAGGCCCTTAGTTCTGATAGCTTAATCTTACTTACATCTCGCAATAGGGATTTTCTTTCAAGTAACGGAGTCTCTTCCATTTACAAGCTGTCAGGGCTCGACAGAGAACAGTCACAAAGCCTTTTTTGCATGCATGCCTTTCAAGAGCCTCAGCCTGGTGCCGGATTTGAAGAAGTGGTTACAAAGTTCTTGGATGCGTGTGATGGATTGCCGTTATCTCTCGAAGTGCTCGTGGGGCAACTTTATCAAAAAGACTTAGAGTACTGGGAAGCCGAATTGCTGAAAATATCAGATTTAGTACTTCCTTCAGATATACAAAGAAGTCTAAAAATTAGCTACGATTATCTTGATCGCCAGGAAAGAGAGATATTGCCTGTTTCTTCATAGAAGAAGATAAAGATCTGGTCATAAAAATATGTGATGGATCTGGTTGGAAACGAAGGTTGAATCTTCAGAACTTGTCATGGCGGAAAAAGTCATTTGGGCTGACACAACTGACCTCCCTAGGAGTATAAACTCGCTAGCGACAAACAAGACAAAATGGAGTGATCTTTCTCTAAATCTACCTTTTACAACATGAAAAGTACAAGTGTTTAGGCTTACCTTATTCCAAAACGCTGTTGTTGTAGTCCGTTCTTGGCAATCCGGATGAGCTCTTCCTTCAAGTCAATTCCTGCAACCACAAACAATCAAACAATTACCGAGCACTTGTATTTCATATAATAAAACATAGATTCAACATGCAGACCAAGGAACACATGAAATAACTCATTAACACAAGCTATTGAGAAAAATAAACCAGTTTGTATTAATAACGAAACAAAGAAACTCTTACAACCTGGCCTTGGTGTTGTGCAAGTTCCTCCCAGGGTCCATCAAGTGTTTTCCTCTACTTTGACAAAGCTCACCCACTTCCAAGTAGAATCATGTAAAGACAATCTCTCCTCACAAAGGTTCTAATGGAAGACCTAAATCCTGCAGCATTTACCCAAAGAAAATGTATAGCTCCAACCTCCTCTCCTTTTGGCTCAATGCCTTTATTTATAGTGCTGTAAAGAGGTTATTCAGGTCCACTATCAATGGGATCATCCCCCTCTATGGGTGGGATAGCTCCCTTATTGATGGGATAAGTCCCCTCTTAATAGAGATACATGAACCAACTGGAGGCGCATCCATTTCATCAAACTGACCTCTAGAATGTTCTAGAAGTAACCACAAGTAACTTTTTCAAGATAAAACTTGCGCATTTTGCCTTTTACAGAAGGACGCACCTGTCCTTTAACATACAGAGCGTCCATGGACGCAGTTTTTGTGAACATGACCTGCGTCCCCGCAGGTAAGGCTAGAGAGAACCTGCGACCCCAGAGATAAACATAGTTTTTACAAGACTTTCTCTCTTCTTTGAGTTTGAGATGGATAACAGAGGCATAAGACTTGCCTAAGAGGGTAGCATGACTGTTGATTTGAGCCATACTAACTGTAAGTAGTCAAGGTGACATTTTTTAGTGTAACAGATTGCCCCCTAAAGTGCGAAGCCTGGAATAGATTGGTGTTTTATAATTCTAGGAAGGGTGAAGCGCTTTATCATTTCAAGGATTGACTTGTGGATGACCTGGTTGGAACCTGCAATTTTCAACACAAAATACATGTATAAGATTATATCATCACTGAGGTAGGCATTCCCATACTCAGATTCAAAACTTTAACTAATGGACTAACTATTCTGATACAGGAATGATCTTGCAGTACATCATTTTTATAGACTTTTGTAGACACAGTATGGACGCAGCCATCTGTTTATGATTAGTCTACATAGACAATGAATACAAAACTCCTCGCAGCCTGGATGGTAGAAACTAGATCCAGGGTCTTCACTTCTACTTCCCGAATTGGTACGATTCTAAACATGTGATTAAATGATTTGATGTCGAACATGTTAGAAACCACTTGATTACCAGTCGATGATGTGAACTGTTAACAAGCATGAGAGAGACCACCAGTAATGTCAATGGTTCTCAAAGTACCAAGCACAACCCGTGAAATGTGAATAGATGTTTTGATGTCGAACACTTCACGGAATCCTTTGATCGAAAGTCAATGATGTAAACTGTCGTCAAAGGCGAGAAACCTGCCATTGATGCATGCAGACTTCAAGGTACTGTCGATTCCTAAGTCATCTTTCTAGATAATGTGTCGATGTCGATAGAAAGCGACTCGTTGCAGGCAAGCCTGCAACACGAAATCATTGTTCAAGTTGAAGAAATGTTGCTGTAAGGACTGACTCAGGGATGGTCAAATGGATGATAAGTATTTTGCAGATGAAAGTTTTGCTTGCAGACCTCTTGAACACATAACGACACAACAGATGGTTTGGTGACGAATAACTCAAAGTTGATCCCTGAACCCGGTTAAAGATTTTCAAAGTGATTTGGTCAACTGTGAGGTAAAAGATTTCCCAACCCAGGTGAATGCAAAAGTGTCGTGTTCAAGAGTGGTAATAAAGTTTCGTTTGAGACAAAAGGTGACAAATAGGTTCATTCTTCTCTCTTTTCCCCCACCATTTCTGGCAAGTACCTCTTTATTTTTAACAAGCTTGAGGAGGATAACATATGCTTGGTTATAAGCTCATCCTTCGGACGAGTCCAACCTAGTTTAAATTCGAACCCTAGGAAGGAGTGGTTCGTTCCTGTTTGTAATTGAACAGGTCCTTTACTGTAAAAGTTTAACGAGCCCAGTATAGGAGAAACTCGGCGTTTTTCATTTTTAGAGAGTCTGAAAAACTTAAGGAAACTCCACGTTGAACTTTTTCGTAAATTTGTGTCCCTCAAGCCCGAAAAAGTATAAAATAATACCTGGGGGAACCGCTTGATCTTGCGACCAAGGAGTACTTTCATAATAGTGTCGTTGACCTGAAAAGTAAAAAGCGATCAAAGACACGTCGTTTTATTTCCTTATCGAGTTTGAAACGACAAAAACCCGGCAATCTTTTCCTGATTTTACGGTCAGAAAAGAGCTAAAAGGGGACCGTCTTTTAATTCCGTTTTAACGAGTGTAAAAGAAACACTCGGCGATCTTTTCATGTTTTAGGAGTCAGAAAAGGGCTTAAAAGATGACTCTGATATTTTTATTTGTGAAAATTACAATTTCCCTCGAAATCCCTTTGCCCTGCACAAAAGCGACACATTACTCATACCTGTTTAAAATAGGCAAAAATACGTCGAAAAACATCTTTTCATGGTAAAAAATGAACTAATTCATCCAAAAAACCTATAAAAAGACCTTTTACCATGTCATTTTTACCGTTTGACTTTGGAGGTTGAAAAAGGAGCTTTTGACAAGAAACTTCCCGTGGTCGCTGCGGAAAATCTGACCGTCGGAATCGAACGCCGCTTCACCCAGGTATTTTACACATCCTACTCTGCATTTCTATCCGTTTAGAATTAAGTTTTAGGTCTCTGTTTCATTTTTTGGGGGGGTTTTGGGTTTAAAATGCGCCTCTCGGCGGACGCAGGTGCCCTTCGGGTGACCTGCGTCCCCCGACTTTTTCTCACACGGGAAAATGGTCGGGGGACGCAGCCCGCCTTCAGGCAAGCTGCGTCCGGACGCCCTGTGCTACAAAGCCGGGGTGCGTCCTCCGAGAATGCGCATTTGAAAACCCCAACTCCCTCAAAAAACCACCAAATTTCTTCAAATCAATTTCTAATTGTCTTTTTTGATATGCAGGGCATTAATCATGTTAGACTGGAGAGAGAGAGAGCACGTAGAGGAAGATGAAGCTGCAATAAACCACCAACCCTCTCTGGATGCCTTAAGAACATGCGGGTTGTACAAATATTGGACCATACCGGGCATGAGGGGCCAGGTAAGATTCTTGGAATGGCTGGTTGAGCGATGGAACGTTCAAGATCAATGTTTTTACATAGGAGGGCACCAGCTCGAGATAGAGCCCTCGGATGTATACTTTCTTACTGGCTTGCCAAACAGAGGTGAGCAACTCAATCTTGCGGGGACCAGGCCGGGTGGCCAATCCCTTGATGATCTCCGCGAGGAGTGGTGCAGACCCGGGACTCGCCATAAAAAAGGCGTAGAGATAAAACACATCGCTCTGCCGGAACTTAGAGTCATTGCATTCACGGTTACCAGAATTTGCGGCGCGGCCGCTTTACACATTGCTTCCGGATCCCAAATGCGGATGGCAGTTGACTGTTACCAAGGCACCATCTTCAACTGGTGTGAAGCTGTGTCGGCTCATATGAAGAGCCAACTGACCAAGGCAAAGAACGGACGACTAAAGACTTTTGGATATGGGCCTATAGTCGTGAGCTTTGCCTTGGAGAGAGTTCCAATGCTGATCCCTCAGCAACTCACTGTTGATGATTTGGGTCCTCAGCAGCCAAAGCTGATTCGATGGGTTGCGGTGATGGCCCGGCATCCTGACGAGGGCGCGGCAGTGGTTCGATTCTCAGACAGTTACTTTGACTGGTTAGAGGGCCAGCTTTTTGTGATACAAGACTTTCCATATGCCGGAATGGATTTCAGAGGTGATCCGGACATGGTTCTTCCACAGGGAGAACAATGGGACGACAGAGGTACTTTTATTTTCACAAGTTTTCTAGTTATGTATTTTTTTATTTTTCATATATATCGTCTCAAACTAATAGTAAAATTTTCAAAATGCAGATGTTGGCCCACAGCGTCCAGCCAATCTCCGGCCTTATGATAGACGACATCCAGCTGCACCGGCACCGGCCCCACAGGACGCAGCTGCAGACGTACTAGCTGAGTTGGAGCATGATCTAGAGCGTCTCACGGTAGACATACCTGAGACTACTATGGACGACATTCCTATCAGGCTTCAGCGTTTTGTAGTTGCAGTCCCTGGACCGTTTAGGAGATTTCTGCGTAAGGTAGCCCGCGCAGTGGTGTCGTACAGAGAGCACCACCAGTGATTGACTAGTCACTTTTTGTAGTCACATGTGACATTTTTGACTTTTTGTACTATCATTTTGCCGATCATAAGGTGTTTTCAACCTATGATCGAAGACGATGTATATATTTTTTGGACACACTTCTATCTATATATATCACTATTACCGGCTTATCTTGTTTAACATGTATGATGAAATGTCTTTAAATTTACTTGCATGATTATTATAAATGTCTGTCCAACACTCGAGAAGCAATTGCATCTGCTAATGTATTCAGGGACCTTGGAATATGTTGATATTCAATGTAATCAAATTCACGTTCCAAGAGACGCACTCTCAAAAACAACCTTAACAACACAGGATTTCTAATGGCATAAACTCTATTAAGCTGTAATACAACAAGTTCAGAATCTAACCTCACAATCAAACGTCGAATTCCAAATGAAATAGATTCGGATAATAATTCAACCACTGCACTGTATTCTGCAATGTTATTCGTTGTTTGACCGAGGCTTACCCCATGCATAGAAACTAACTCGTCAGAGGGCGAATAGATAACCCAAGCTGCGGAAGAGATATTCCGTGTACTACGACAAGCACCATCAGCAAATCCAATGTATGTTTGGAGAGGCGTCGACATCTACAATATCAAGAGTAAAACCAAGATAAGCCAAAATAATGACGAAAAACCACACTCGCTAAGCTAAGCACACTGACTAAACTAACACACTTGCTAGCTAGAAAGAAAATCTAACCTATCTAAAAATTTCTCCATCCATCATTTTAAGCATAATACCTCTTTAGGTAAAGTCCATTTCTGGGTTTACCCAAAGAGTCCCCATCAAAATCAACTAACTCATAAGCCCCTTTTGCTAGCTTTCGCTTTACAATGTAGGGCCCATGCCACATGGGAACGAATTTTCCGGCACCTAGCTTATCGTTAGCTTGATCATATAATAGTACTAGGTCTCCTTCCGAAAAACTTCGAGGAGTTACATTTTTATCGTACTGAGCTTTCATTCGTTTTGCGTGAGTCTCGATAGCTAAAGTAGCGTCACGTCGAGTCTCATCTAATTTAGCCAAGTATAACAACCGTTTCTCCTCTTCGGAAGTAGCTGGAAGTAATTCGACAGCCATTTGAAGTGATGGGATTTCGCATTCAATAGGTAACACAGCTTCTAAGCCATAAACTAGCTGGAAAGGGGTGAAACCTGTTGAATTTTTCACTGAAGTTCGATATGCCCATAGCGCCGAAAATAACATGTTATGCCAATTCGTTCGATGGATACCAATGATCCGTCGAATCATGATGACTAGAACTTTGTTGATTGACTCAACCAAACCGTTGGCTTGCGGATAATAAGGTGTAGAGCTATCGTGGCGCAAACCAAGCTGGCTTGTAAGCTCAGTCATCATGACATTTCGAAAATGGCTCCCATGGTCAGTAATGATTGCTTGTGGGACACCAAACCTAGTTATGATATGATTGAATACGAAAACTGCAGCTGTCTTGCCGCTTGCGTCGAATGTAGGCATCGCCTCGGCCCACTTAGTAAAATAATCAACCGCGAGGATGATATACGCATGCCCCCCGGCCGAGTGAGGGTTACAAGTAATAAAGTCAATACCCCATTTGGCGAATGGACCAGCGGCAATTATAGGGTGGAGAGGAGCAGGTGGAGCGCGCATCTTTCGATCAAACACTTGACAGTTGTGGCATTTTCTGACGGCAAGGATACAATCTTTAAACATAGACGGCCAGAAATAGCCAGCGCGCAACACCTTCTGAGCTGTGGCATACCCAGACATATGACCGCCACATGCTCCAGAGTGACAATCATTCAAAACTCTCTCAGCCTCTTCGTGAGTTAAACAACGTCGAAAAACTAAGTCTGCCCCCAGGCGATAAAGTGTATCTCCAATAATTCTGTATTGCTGGGATTGAAACCGAATTTTTCGACGGTCTTCCTTGGAAGCTTCAGGCCGAAAGGTTTGGGTTTGGAGATAGATGATTATATCCCCATACCACGGATCTACAGTGCTAATAAGAAACAAAGATTCGTCCGCAATGGACTCCTCTGCCACAGTCTCTGTGTCAGCACTCGGGAAATCACACATCAATTCCGCGAAGACTAAAGATTTCTTAGACTTGGACTTCTCAAACTCCAAGTCGAACTCTTGCAGGATGACGATCCATTTAGAGTACTTGCCCCCTAGCAGTTGTTTTGTCAAGATATAAATCATAGGGTTGCAATCCGAAATAACAGTAGTTTTGCGGAGAAGAATGTAGTGACGAAAACGCTGGACAGCTTGAACGGCTGCCAGGGCCAATTTCTCCACATGTGAATATTTTAACTCAGTTGGATTTAAGGTTCTGCTAAGGTAATATATCACATGCTCTGCCTTGAATTCATCTTCTTGAACTAACACCATTCCAATGGTGGAATGCGAAGCTGCGAGGTATAAGAAGTAGTCCTGGTTGTAGTTGGGAGGATGCAATAACGGTGCATGGGTCAACGCGTGTTTTAATGCATCAAAAGATTGTTGGGCAATCTCGTCCCAAAAGAATTGTACGTTCTGTTTCAACAACCGTGTAAAACCTTTAGTGACCTCGGCGTAGTTTGGGATGAATCGGCGTAAAAAGTTTGCTTTCCCTTGCAAACTTTGGAGTTGGCGCAAACTCGAAGGAGGAGGCAATTGGATGATAGCCTCGACTTTCGAGGGATCGACGCGAATGCCGGCTTTGGAAACAACAAATCCCAGCAATCGACCTGTTTCTATACAGAAAACACACTTGTGGGGATTCAACCGAATTCGATAATGCCTACACCTCATAAAGATTGCTCGTAAATGGACAAGGTGATCAGCTCGGTGTAAAGAATGAGCAGGCAAATCATCGAGATAGGGTTGCACAATGTGCTTGATGTCATGAAATGCATAAGACATGGCCCGTTGAAAAGTAGCGCCGGCATTCTTAAGCCCAAAAGGTAATTTGCAATAAGCAAATGTCCCCCATGGACAAATGAATGCCGTTTTTGGTTGGTCGGCAGGTAGAATATTGATTTGATTATAGCCTGAGAAACCATCCATGAAGGAAAACATCTCACTTCCGGCACAATCATCAATTATTTGATCGATATAAGGCGTAGGATAGTTGTCTTTTGGACAAGCTCGATTGATATCCCTATAGTCGATACAGATTCTTATTGTTCCTTGTTTTTTATTGACGGGAACAATATTCGATACCCAATCCGTTAACGGGATCGGATAAATGAAACCTGCTTTCAACAGCTTTTCGACTTCTGCTTTAATTGCAGCTGCTTTTCGAGGGTGAATCTGACGCAACCGTTGCCGAATGGGTTTAGCATCCGGGTAGGTTTTGATTTCATGAACAACAATGGCAGGATCGATTCCTGGCATTTCCTCGTAGGACCAGGCAAACACGTCGCGGAATTCTTGGAATAGGGCCTTGTAAGTTTGGATTTCTTCTTCAGTACATGCGGCACCTATATGAATGTTCTCCTTAATTCCGGGCTTCACTGATATATCAATGGGAATAGTACGAGAAATATTCCCTAAATTCAGCTCTGAATCAGAATGTTTCGTTGGATCCTGAGCGTCTTTGACATATTCAGCGGTAAAGATAGATGAAAAATCATTTTCAAATGCATCGCCCTTAGGTAAAAACGAAGATCTGTGATGGAGATCTTCCCATGGTAGATCATCTACACTTAGGATTTCGCGAAGTTGTTCGTCAGATGACACTTCTTCGGGAAACGTTATCCGTTCTAAAGGTGAGGTGAAAAGTGACTCTTCACTGACCACATTCATTTGGTCGGTTTCGGTTGAATGAAAATCGGTAAAAGACATAAGAGCTTCATAAGCAATTTCATACGGACTCAACGGCATAACATCACCGAGTGAGTCTAGCTCAGAGTCAGAGGGAACATACCAAGGATCATCATAAATAATGTTTTCTGACGTGATCATATGAATTGTTGCAAACGAAGGGTCTACATTGAGTGGAGGGAGAGGAAAAGTTCCCAGTAAACCGGAATCCTTAACTAAACCTACACCAATGTCCTTATAAGGGACTGTCGTTTTACCAACATGTTGGATAGTTTCGGAAGAGGATGGGTCGGATGAAAAGTATGTCAGCTGATCAATAGTCACGATCTTACCGTTATGTGGAAACTTAATGACTCTGAAGACCGATGAAACGACCGCTGTCATAGCATATGACCAACTTCGACCCAAAAGAAGGTTGTAGTCTAGAGGGGCATCAACCACTTCCACATCCAGACTAACGGTTTTACCTTCGACCCCTATAGGCAATTCTTGTAGAATACCAAACGGACGGAACCCACGGCCATCAAAGGCCTTAAGGATGGTGGGGGATTGGTTCAACGAAGGAGAACCAAGCGATCTCCAACATTGAATCGACATAATACACGTAGAAGCTCCCTCATCAATCACAGTCCGATGAATAGGCCTGTTTTTTACTATCACTGGGATTTGGAAAGCCATTTGATGGGGGAGACGTGGTGTACTATTTTCTAGATCAAAGATCATTAGGTTCGGGTCCTGAACATCGACAGCTCCAATAGCCGACAAAAGCAATTTTCGTTGCGCTGGACATGATTGCAGCACTTCGAGTGCCGACATTGCTGAAGGTGAAACAGCTAAGTCTTCAACAATGTTGTAATTCTGGGCTGCTCTCGCATGTGGATTGAAAGCAGACCTTCGAAGTACACCCTTGGCGGGCGGCTTAATCACTAAGTCTGGGTTAGGTTTTTCGATCTGTAGTGGATCGGAACCAGGAGTTGAGGTTGATGGGTTAGAGTGAGAAGATTCTGCTTCTTTACCATCAACAGGAGCCTTACTACCATAATCTTGCGATCGAGTCGCAATCCTGACATGAGACATCATCAAAATGGGTTCTTCACTGGCATTCGAAGAAGAACCTATCATCTTATTCTCCTGCTCTGGAAATGGATTTTTTAACACAGCAGGAGTGGGAGAACCTTTACTATTTTCACTACCTCGGCCCGATGAGGGCAGTCTCTCGTAAAATGATCTTCTTCACAAATGAGACAAGGATAACGAGGTTTGCGCTTTTCGTCATTGGTTTCCGATTTTTCTGTTTTCTCCTTTGGAGCCTTGTCTGCTTTGGCCTTCTTCTTTCCTTTCTTCTTTCCACCGTTTTTTGGTTTGGCCGTAGATGACTCTACGGCGTGAATGTCGGCGGTGAGTTCAGGAGAAGACTCTCCTGTCGGAGAATCAGGCAAAGTGATAATTGGAGTAGTTGAAGCCTTGGAAGACTTCTTCTTGCTCTTCGTAGTCACGATACCAATCATACCATCAGCGGCATGAGATCCCGAAGGAGCAGCAGCGATTTGGTTTGACTTGGGAAGATCCGGAATTTTCTCGTGTAACGTACCCGACTGAGTATAAACTAAGTCAAGGTATTGTGCTTGAGCAATGACTTGCTCCTCAGTAACTACTCCGGCCTTAGCTACATCTTCAGTAATTCTTGGTAATAATGATTTGACAAACCATTCAGCTAAGATTTGGTCCGGGATAAAAACTTTCACTAATCTCCTTCGACGTCTCCACTCATGGATGTGATCAGAAATGTACGTGGATGTCGATTGTTTTAGCGAAGTTAATAATTCTGTACCATTATCGTATCTGACTGGTAACTGAAAATGAGTTAAGAACGAGGTAGCTAACTGGCTAAAGTTGTAAAAAGAGGCCCGTGGCAACTCAATGTACCACTTGGCTGCGAGACCAATGAGTGTACGCTGGAAAAGACGTAAGCGGATGGAATCATCTGAGATGGAATTTGATGCACACCAGAGGTGGTAAGTCATCACGTGATTGGACGGATCCTCTCCAGACTTACCTTCGAACTTGGGTATATCGCTGGGCAACTTATTTGGCATTGGCGGCCAGAACTGAAGATATTGAATTGGATCGTTCGTTAGGCGCGTCAAGTCGGGTAAATCTAAAGTTGCAATAAAAGGTAACTGCCGGTTAGGATCTCTAAAATTCTGAGTCACAATACCAGCCCCAGGAGGAGGATATCCAGGATAACTAGGAACAGGAATCGCATTGGGGATATTATATCCTCCTGGAAAACCAGGATTAACCGGACCGTACTGGGGTTGCTGAGGTTGTTGATAAGTGTACCCAGGATACGGTTGATACTGGTAAACCGGTTGTTGGGCAGCTTGCCCAGGTTGATACTGTCCCTGGTACGGAGGTTGAACAAATTGAGGTTGAGTAGTAACAACCGTACTTGTACCAGGTTGTCCTACAGGCATCTGGACTGTGGTTTGGACTGTAGGTCCAGACAACGGTACAGATGTCTGAGGAGTGGTTACAGGGACAGTAGAAACCGGAGCTGCCGATACTCCAGAAGTAAGCATGGTAGATGAAGCGGTAGTTGCTGCAGCCGTGTGAGGTGGAGTACTAGGTGCAATTGGCGGCTGAGTAACTACCGAAGTTACAGGGGTCTGAACACTTGACTGGACAGGTTGCGGTTGCTGGGGTGGACCAGGAACTACAGGTTGTCCTGCTTGAGGTGCCGACTGTATACTTGGCTGCAACATCTGTTGACCTTGTGACGGATCCCATGTTAACATTCCAGGGTATTGACTCGTAACAGGTTGAGGATACTGAGATCCATAGCCGTATTGAGGATAGGGTTGATAACTGTAAGGTGCAGTCCCATATGATTGCCCTTGAGGTGGTTGATAACTTTGACCAGGGTATTGACCCGTAGGTTGATAACCTTGAGGTAAATACGAATACTGGGGTTGACCTTGACCTTGAGGTTGGTATCCTTGAGGTTGATATCCTTGGGGTTGATACCCTTGAGGTTGCCATCCTTGAGGTTGCCATCCTTGAGGTTGATATTGATACTGAGGTTGACTTTGGGGTACATATTGAGGCTGGGGTTGATACCCTTGGGGTTGATACCCTTGAGGTTGCCCCCCAGACACGAATGAAGTACCTTGAGGTTGCCCCCCAGGCATTAACGAAGGTTGCCCCCCAGGCGGTAATTGGCCACCTTGAGGTTGGTTAACGGGAGTTGAACCTGACATCATATAAACATCACCTATACTCAATGGTACATTACCACTGTTTCCAACTAATAACCCATGATCAACGGGTTGAGGAGATGCTCCCGCAAAGGTACCAGAAAGTGATTGATACCCAGTAGGAACAGAAGGACCACCATGTAAAAATGATTCAGGACTTTGCGTAAACACAGATGACGGACCAGACATATTTACAGGATTATGAATTCCTCCGAGTGGAAAAGGAGTACGAGGTGTAGAAAAACCTACTGAGTTGTCTAAAAAATTGGTTAAAGCAAGGTACCAAGGTTCACTTCTAGGAGGACTGTAAAAGATAGACTCACGCTCCCTTAGATCAAGGGTAATTATATCTTCAGAATCAGAAACACCTATTTCTTCCTCTGGAACAAGTTCTTCTATAGCAATTAACCCAACAGGAAGATTTTCGGTGATAATTCTTTCTATTCTTGGTGAATCAGGAACACTAGGAGTTGGAGTAACAGGTTCGGAAATTTCAGGTTCTTCGCCTGTTTCACTGGCAGATGAAAAACTACCAGCAAGCTCGGAAACTGTAACAGCTTCGGGATTGTAACCTGTTTCTAAACTTTGGTAATCTGGATGGACTACCAAGGAAGATTCTCCTTCTTCAGGTGAACCTACTCTACTGCCACTAGGAGGAGTTACAAGGACCTTTAAACCCTCTAAATTACCCGGACTGTCTTCAGAAGATTCACCCCGCGATTGACGGAGTTTTCTTAACAAATCTAATCCGGTGACAATTTCAGGAGACTGGCCCCCAATTCGACGGGACCGTCTCGGTAATTCCACCACAATTAATGATTTTTAACTACAACACACGAAAACAAAGTAAAAAATTTCAAATCAAACCACCTAAGTCTTCTAAAGAACCAAACAAATTTGAAGCACACGCCTAAATAATCTAGAGTGTCAAAGCACACACAAACAGTATCTTCCGGACCAAAAGCGCTAGTTGGTGATTAGGTCCAACCTCGCAGGATTCAGTACAGAAATGGCGGGTGGAACAGTTACGCCGACAACCTGCTTAATGAATAGACTGGACCAAGTACCTCCACTTTAACCGTCTCGAAGTGAAGCGTACCCCCCAGAAAATCCAAGTGAGTATAGCCGACGTCTGCTCCAGGTACAGTGGGACCTTCCCTCCACCGTCACCTTGGGTAGAATCCTAGATATTATGGCCACTAAGGTTACCAATCACAACAATTACACCTGGGGGAACAGTCTAAACTCCGACAGCACGCAAGGGCAGAGTAACAAGCTCAATCCCCTTACCGGCTCCTTGACAGTAATCCAAGGTTTACCGATAAGTGACCCCTGGCTCCTCGACAATGGTTAATCCGAGGTTTACCGTTTTTAATACGTACTGTCTGGCGTCGTTCCCAACGAGGGAGGAATGATCCCCTCACTGGTTCGGACACGAGCTCGTGCTTCTCCTTTAAGAGGAGCTTTCCCAGAATGTAACTGAAACAATTGGATTTGTTCTACTCAAGATAGACTAACTGTTTGGTTTTATAGTCTTGGAGAGTTAAGTACTCACCTACTCCAAGACCCTAGCCTAAGCTATGTTGGTGCTTCAGAACCCTAGAAAATAAAAGTTACTAGTTCAATTTTAATTTAAGCGTTACTTTTAAGGTTGTTTCTTAAGTCAAAAGGTGATGGAAGTGAAACTAGTGGTGTGTTGACTCGATTCGAAACCACTACAAAATGCACCTAGGATGATTTATCCACTACTTTGCTTTTTCGATGAATTGTTTTAACTAAAAAGTTGAGAGAATGCAATCTTTATAAACGCAACTTCTTAATTGAAGACAATCAAAGAAACAATTCGATTTTCTTTTCCAAGCATAAAAACATAACTTCTCTTTACATGCACGAAAAAACTCTTTTCTTCTTTGAAAAACAAAAATCTACTTGAAACAAGACTTTTTAAAGAAGATGTTTTTGTATTTTTCTTTTAATAAAGCAAATAAAACTAATATAACCAAAAGCAATCTTTAACAACTATCAAAATCTATGAAAATCCACTCATAAGCAAACTAAAGGCAAATTTATTCTAAGCAATTCTAACAAGGTCAAAACTAACAATGATTATTCTAAGGTGTTTTACTTGATCACAATCAAATCAAGGACTAGCTTATTGCAGAACCAAAAACTAGTCAAAACAAAATTCTAATCTTTTTGTTCTTTTTGTAAAATGGAAATCAACACTTTATAAACAAGCAATTTGAAATTTGACCCAAAACAACTTAAATGGCAAGCTGCTCAAACAAGGAGACTTTACGACAGGTCCAACTTCTAAGAGGGTTGACTAACCAGAGAGATCTAAGGCTGGACAACTTTCTATGCTCAAAGTCACTACAGAACCTATCCAAAAATCAAACCCTAGGTCTAAACTTCGTTGAAATCCACTAAAACACTCAAAGCTCACAAAACCAGTTCAGGTGAGAATTCTTGACAGGGTACTAAAGGATCTGGGCAGAAAACACTAAGAAAAACCAAAATCTAAAAGCAATTTAAAGCAAAATGGAATTTTCCTAACTTTTACAGGAAGACGCAGGCCACCCGTTGTCACAGGTGCGGCCCCGCTCTGTGCAGACGGCAACAGCGCGTCCAAGGACGCACTGTGCAGACTGAGAGGGTGCGTCCTTCTGGAAAAAGAAAGAAAAACCAAAACTAACTAAATCTAAAGCTAAGCCACCCAAATACTAATTCTCACAGTCAAAAACCAGAAAATAAAAATGATTTTCTCAAAGCAAAGTTCATATAAAGGAAAAGACTCTCTCATTAATGGATTCCCCAGTGGAGTCGCCAATTTGTCGTGGCGGAAAAAGTCATTTGGGCTGACACAATTGACCTCCCTAGGAGTATAAACTCGCTAGCGACAAACAAGACAAAATGGAGTGATCTTTCTCTAAATCTACCTTTTACAACATGAAAAGTACAAGTGTTTAGGCTTACCTTATTCCAAAACGCTGTTGTTGTAGTCCGTTCTTGGCAATCCGGATGAGCTCTTCCTTCAAGTCAATTCCTGCAACCACAAACAATCAAACAATTACCGAGCACTTGTATTTCATATAATAAAACATAGATTCAACATGCAGACCAAGGAACACATGAAATAACTCATTAACACAAGCTATTGAGAAAAATAAAACAGTTTGTATTAATAACGAAACAAAGAAACTCTTACAACCTGGCCTTGGTGTTGTGCAAGTTCCTCCCAGGGTCCATCAAGTGTTTTCCTCTACTTTGACAAAGCTCACCCACTTCCAAGTAGAATCATGTAAAGACAATCTCTCCTCACAAAGGTTCTAATGGAAGACCTAAATCCTGCAGCATTTACCCAAAGAAAATGTATAGCTCCAACCTCCTCTCCTTCTGGCTCAATGCCTTTATTTATAGTGCTGTAAAGAGGTTATTCAGGTCCACTATCAATGGGATCATCCCCCTCTATGGGTGGGATAGCTCCCTTATTGATGGGATAAGTCCCCTCTTAATAGAGATACATGAACCAACTGGAGGCGCATCCATTTCATCAAACCGACCTCTAGAATGTTCTAGAAGTAACCACAAGTAACTTTTTCAAGATAAAACTTGCGCATTTTGCCTTTTACAGAAGGACGCACCTGTCCTTTAACATACAGAGCGTCCATGGACGCAGTTTTTGTGAACATGACCTGCGTCCCCGCAGGTAAGGCTAGAGAGAACCTGCGACCCCAGAGATAAACATAGTTTTTACAAGACTTTCTCTCTTCTTTGAGTTTGAGATGGATAACAGAGGCATAAAGACTTGCCTAAGAGGGTAGCATGACTGTTGATTTGAGCCATACTAACTGTAAGTAGTCAAGGTGACATTTTTTAGTGTAACAGAACTTGGAGTACAAGTGTATTCTGGAAATCGACTCTAAAAACCGTATAAGAATGCACAATCACCTGAGAGACTTGGGCAGAGATTTCGCTGAAAAAGAACTCCCGAGATGTCATCGTCGTATTTGGCGCCCCACCGACAACCTTTTTCATAATGCGTTTATCCAACCAACTGTATGTGTTTGAATCTAATTTTCAAAGTTATGTGCATAGAAATGTCTGTGAGTTTTGAGTTCTGAAAACTTCGCGAGTATTTTGTCAATATCGTTTAATTCTGCAAGTATGTCCGTATTGTTCTAACAGTTTCAGATGGAAATGCAGGTGCGCGGGATTAACATGGTTCAAGGCACATCTGGCCTTTTATTCCGCAACCCTTTGGAGCATTTTTCCGTTGATATGAGCAAGTTGCACCTGTTGAGGGCCGAAGGTGATTGTTTGGAAAGCTTATCCCAGTTTCTCAGATATTCGGATGAGCTTGTATGGCTTTGCTGGAAGAAGTGCCCGTACACTTCCCTGCCTTCTTGGATTCGAATCAGGAATTTGAGAGCCATACAAGTGTTCAGCGGCCAATTGAAAACATTGTGGCAGTGCGAAATTGCGGTACGTGCAAATTTTGTATTTTTATTTTAAATTTATGTTTATGGGTTTTCCGGGAGACGTTCGATTCCAGATTTCTAAATATTTTGGAAATCTGATTGCTGAACTTAGAAATCTGAGTGTCTCCGGGAATCTGATTGTGAGGAGAGGGGTGAAGCAATTGAACTCTGCAATCCTCATATTAATGCCCAAATCTAAGGGGTCTTGGATAATCAGTTTTTTGATATTTTCGAAATCCGCAATCCTCATATTAATGCTCAAATCTAAGGTGTCTCTAAGGTGTAGGAATTAAGTTAATTATTTGATTTTCACTTCATTGATTTTTAATTTTATATATTTTAGAAATCGAAAACAGAGGAGACAAGTTAATGGTTGATTTTCATTTTATTAATTATCTTTCATCTTTGTTCATCTGTTTTACAATCATATTTGTCTGAGGGAGTTATAGAAAAGTCCACTAATAGTAGTTTTGCCAAGGTAGAGCAAGTCAAAAATTACAAAAAGTTGTAGTTAGTGAGCATAATATTTATGAGCGATTACATAATTTTTATTAGTAACACAGTGGAAATATTCCTAGAATGTTGTCTATAGAGCATGTGCACTATAAAGAGGGGAAGAATTTAGAGTTAAAGTGCTGGCCATGTGTTTAAGCTGCAAGAAAAAGTTTATGGATCGGAGTGAATACTTTTCTTTGAGAGGTCTGTTACTTGATTCTGTTCTCAGTAGATGTGGGTGTATGTAATGTTTCAAAAGCTGTTAGCCAGTTTCTTAATAAGCGCCATAAAAGGGTTGAAAGAGTGATCCCTGTATATATTTTGAATATTTCCAAATTTGCGATATTAAATAGTTTTAATAGTTCCAAACTTGTAATTCAGTTAGGTTTAACTGTTTTTCTAAATATTTTAGAAATCCAAAATATAGGACTCATATTGACTTTCTCTTTTTCACATATTTTAGATGAGAAATCCAATTTAAATGCAATAATATAAAATAGAGGAGTCAAGTTAATTATTGACTCACTTTCTCACTTCTGTTTTTTACATATTTTAGATGAGTAATTGAATTTAAATGTATTAATATTGAGAGATTTTGAGGTAAAAATCACATAAAGAATCAACTAGTGTGGTTCATCGTCTTGAATATGAACCACACTAGATAATTTCTTTATGTGATTTTTACATAAAAATGTCTCAACATTCATAATATGTATTAATATTGTTATGAGTAAATTTATAAAAAAAAAATTACATTTTTAAGTGAAATATGCGAGTATAATAATTAATAAAATTATAATTTTTTATTATTAAATTGTATTTTTGAAATGTATTTATTTAATATTTAAAAAAAATCTATTTGAATTATAAAAATTCCAATAATTAATTATAAAATAAAATTTTATCTATTTAACATAATTTTATCTATTTTATCTATTTTGGTTTGTAAATGTATTATTAAATTAAATAGGCATATTTATTTTAAACCAATGTGTTTAAATTTTCTTAATGTCTCAATATTCAATAGGTGTATATTAATATTAGCCTATACTCATAATAATTTCAAAATACTTATGCTAAGAGGTCATTGCAGGCACCTTTGGCATTGGAGGCACCTTTGAAGTTAGAGTTGTCTGGGTGTGCGGATTTTCAAATGCCCACAGACTCCGTTGTGGATTTAAGAAATGTTCAGCACATTAGCTTGAATAGCTGTTTAAGGTTCGAAATGCTGCCGGCTTGCCTGGGTAACCTTACTCAACTCACACACTTCGACCTGCAGGGGACGAGAATAAAGAAAGTATCATTTCCTAAAGGCTTTTGTCCAGCCCTTCGACATCTCAACGTCAGCTTTTGTTCTCAACTAGTGGAGGTTGGAGAGTTGCCAACAGCACTAACATCTTTGGAGTTGCAAGGAAGTACTGCGTTGGAGAAAATAAATGGGCTTCCTGGTCTTAAAAACCTTCGACTACTGGACATCAGCGGGTGTAATGAAATAGAGGAGCTGCTGGGAATCGAGACGTTGACATCGTTGGAAGCAGGGGTTAAATTTGACAGGTGACCCTACACGTCAAGGAATTTTTTTATGACATTTTTATTTTTAAACTGCCCATCATATGACTTTTAAAATTTATTTGTACAAGTTTCATTTAATTTCAAATTGTACAATAAAAAAACAATAGTTGTGAAATAATTTTCAAACCAAAAACATAATGTGCATGATTTCTCGGTTGGATACAATGACCTTTTTGGTGGCTCCCCCAACAACTGACTTTGCAGACAAGAAGTTGTGTTCAACCTCATTTCGAACAAAACCCAACAGTCTAATGCTATTTACTGCACAAACCTCTCTTGAAAGTCCAGTCCAATTTTTTACAACAAATACAAAACAAAGCTCAATTTTTTACACAACCCACTACTCAGAATTCAGCTGGTTTAATATCCCATTAAAGACAAATGGATTCAATGCATCAAGCTCTACTGAAATTTCAAACATATAAAAGACTTACTGCGCAAAATTCATGGGTGTAAACCCCTTACTCAGAATTCAATCACAATCACAGCAAAATCCTGTGATACCCACTTTCCAATGCAAAACCCAATACTCAAACATTCATTCAATGCGAAACCCAACAGTCAAATATATGGACAGAACTTGGACCGGATTGCACAAAGGGCAGTCAAATTTCAAGTGACTTTTGTAACTCGTGAATTAGTTGATTCTCCCACACTCCTAAATTGAATAGAATGAAGTGCCCACTAAGGAGTGTGGCGGTAGTTAATAGCATAGAACCTTGACAGAAATGCAGGAACATAGAACAAATATTCGGGTTCTGAGATTGAAACAGTAGGAGGGTACTTACCATGCGATTGTCCTCCTTAGGTGTCCACTTTGAGCAACGATTGCACCAACTCCACCTCGTCTATGCTCTGTGAACTGGTTTGTTAAGAATAAAATCGAGCATAGCATATTTTTTTTAATGGATTATTTATTTATTTTTAAACTGCTTCAAAGAACCTTTCACAATTAATTTATAAATTGAACAAGGCTAAAGTTGACTGAGTTGCCCGTGGAATAGTAAAGAGCTTGAACTGTGTAAATGTTCAAAAAGTAGATTCAATATCACCATGTACTCAAACTAAATTTTGGACAGTTTCACCAAAAGAGGTAATTGTCAAAACACCACTATTACAAACATAAAAATAAAAGAAAAAACTTTAAATATTTAAGGTTCTCCTTTCTTTAGCATCTTTCCAGATGTCAAATACCCTATCCCATTCCACCATCGATGAATCAAGCCCTGTTAGAGACACCCACATCAAGGCATCCAATGCAACTAATGATAGCTTTGTTCTTCGAACATCCTTTATTATGTTTTGTCTTGAGAATCCTCTCTCACAAGCAACTATACTTGCAGGAATAGTAAGTATCGCCTGCCATAATTTTGACATGTGAGGAAAATTTGTATGCAACCCTGTAACATAAAAAATCCTCCATGCATCTTTCATGGATGATCCCTCGCAATTAACACGAAGAGTGTCACAAATGGATGCAACTCTTTCAAACAAGCCTCAAAATCAAATGTAGTTTTGTTTTCTTCACTTTGATAATAAGGATGTTGTAAGCGTTGAAATTTTTTTTCGAGCCAACGCTTTGAATTTCGTTCTCTGCCATGAACATCCTCCCAATAATGGCAAGGGCTAAACAATCTTGTTGAGTTGAAAAATGCAAGATCAGGGAATCTTGCGTTCAAATTCTCTACGAGAGCTTGAACATAATCTTTTGCAAGTTGTTTGCAACTTTCTATTGAACCTTCAATACACGGTTTCCATGATTGTTTTTGTATATCAACACAATCAACATATGCATGTGGAATTGCTACAAATCGTAATTCATGCTTGTGAACAAGCCCCTCCTTATCACAAATTTCTAGAAAGCCAAATTTAGAGGCATCTATAAATTTAGATAAATAACATGTGCCATCTGCAAATGTGTTGCTTCTTAAAAACCACCTTTTCAAAGTGTTTACCGTGACATCTATGGCTGCCCCTAAAGAGCTGACATCAATGTACTCTTCTTGGAATTGCTTGTTCGACTTGTTTAATTCACACATTATATCTGCAAGCATATGTAAACAAAATTGTACTGAAAATATTCTTGCCTTATCATACCATGAGTCTTTTCTTTCATTTTTCCACAATGTTAATATGGGAGGCATAAGTACAACAAGTCTTTCAATGACTTGTCCCCTTGAAAGCCATCTAACTCCATGGATTTGAAGAGCTTGAAGAGTTTCAAGTTGCATAAGTTCCTGTAGAACAATAAGTTGACTATTTCTTTTCGTAGAATTTTGCAGCCAAGAATATACCTTATTTGCTAATTTCTCAACAAATAATAATTCAGGTATTTTTTTTGAAGCATCTGATGCAGCTAAGGCTTCACGATGAGCAATGCAATGAACACCTACAAGATTAGGTACATCTTTCTTCAAGAAAGTGATAAAACCATTTTCATTACCAACCATTGAAGAAGCGCCATCTGTGGAAACTCCTATCAATATTTCTGTTGAAAGGCCCCTTGATTCCATTAAATGTTTGATTGCATCATAAGTTGTTTTCCCTCTTCCATCGCAAACATTTATGAGCTTTAAAAACTGTGAAATTGGAGGACCCAATCCTTTTGAGTTTAAAAACGTGGCATAAACCACAAGATGTTTTTCTAAACTACGATCTGTACTTTCATCTAACATCAATGAAAAAAAGGGCTATCTAGCATTTTGGAAGTTTGTAGCTCTTCAAGGTACTGAGATATAGCAAAAAGGAATTCTTTTGCAGCCATGTGATTTGTATATGATGTGTACTCTTTGTTCTTTGGCATATTTGGCGTGTGTAAAGACATTGTAAGCAAACAAAGAGATTCATATTTTGAAAGTGGTAGATCCTCTTGCACCATCCAATATACTAATTTCATAGTAGTGATGACTCTTTCTTTGTTCATATCATCAATGCATGCAATGTGTTCTGTAATAGACTTCGCCTTCTTCTCATTTCCACATATCCACTTTGCCTGTGAGAGTTTATGAATGCTTGAATTAGCATGAACAATTATAGAATCATGCTGCAATGTAGAGCAACCAGTCCCAATTCCCCATGGCCCCATTGCCTTATGCATTTCACAATATATGCATTTCATAACTGTTTTTCCTTCATGCTTTGCCTCTCTCAACCACTTATACTTAGTTTTCCACTGATCACGAAACTCTCTTTTTACTTTCATTTTTCTTTTCTTTTGGGTGCTAGGTTCTCCGTGGTGAAATTCTTCATCACTTTTTTCATTATGCTCCAAGATATCATATTCTTCATTATGCCCCAAGACATCTAAATCTTCATTTAGATCAAAATCATGATCTTCTTTATCAGGCAATGAAGCTTGAGATGTATTAGACCATCCAATTTTTTTTTTGATAGAAAGTTGATTCCCTTTTTTTGAAGACATTTTTGATATATAAGACCTATATAATAAAAATAAAGTATTTAGTATATATGAATTTCATTTCATCAACTAAAACCATATTAAAAAAATAATCTTGCATTGGTATGTTGCTAAAAATCCCAAACGCTAAAAATAAATCTAAATAAATCATTTAATAAAATTATAAAAATACATCTTTAACAAATTCAATTAACTAATCCAACACATGAAATTTTACAACAAAAATCCAAAACTAAACAATATAACAGAGTTGTTACAAGGACATTTATCCAATTCATAAAAAATGATATAACAAACTTTTACATGAATTGATATAAAAAACTTTTACATATACAATTTATTACAGTGAGAAATCTAACTCATCAAATTTCACAAAAAATTTAACAATTTAAATACCACTTCTATTCTAAATACATTCAGAATTCAACAACATATTAATTGATTCAGCATTCTGTCGTTGTCCTATTTACAATTTTGGAATTTTGAAACAGAAGATTTCATTCATGGCCAACCAAAAAGAAACTAAAAAAAATCAGGGATTAATATTAAAAGCAGACGGACAACAGTGCCAGATAAACTAACCTTCACAAAGACACATCCAACTTGGGTCCATGTGAACACATGTGCGCACTATCTATTCCATCAACGCTGGAAATGAGCTATGGGAATTGACAGTTAATATTTACCTTCCAAACTCTACCTTTTCACAAATCCACTTATGGTATATTTATCGACTACTTTCTCACTACCATTCATGTCGCGTGGCTCATAAATTTTCCGCTGAAGGCATCCGAATGCATTAGGCTTCTAGATGCTTATGGAAAGTTGCAGGCTTCGATCTTTCCACCTTACCGTGGCACCTTACCTGTGTGCCTTGTCACACTGGTAATAATTTTAAATTTTCCATCTCTCTATTATATTATAGTTTGGGTTATTCCTCTATTTTCTGTAGTAGGAGTTCAGGTTTTTGTCAATATTTTGTTTAGAGGCCGCACCCGTGGAGGTCAAAAACTGATTAAGTTCTCAACTAGGTTCTATCCAATGTAAGTTTTATAGCCTATATCAATTTCTGGATGTTTTATCGATAGGCTGACTATCCCTTTCGGTTTTATGATATTGTGCTTAGTTTGTAATTTTTTCTTCTCAATTTATGTCTTCCACTAATTCACATTTGACTTCCTAATTTGTTTACTCAATATTATGTAAAATTTGGCACCACACAATTATATCATCCATGAATCACTTCAAGAAATTACCAGCTATAACAGTGTAGTTTTTATTTGTACAGAGAGAGAGGGAGGGATTTCAAAAACCTGGCAACGCAAAATTTAAGTTGGGCACTACTCTTCCACCACGACGATGTATATGAACTGATGACAGACGCTGAAAACTCAACAGAAATCGCACCAGACACACGACGAGAATGCTGTTGGGGTTGATGTTGGTTTTAACTGTGTGTAGCGTCTCTGGCACAAAAGTATCTGTATAGTTGACGACTGGGGGCCTCGGGCATACATTCCTAGAATTGTATTTTTTTAATGAAAATCCAACTGAGAGCTGGGACTCTTCATTGTCCGCGGCAACTGAGCACGCTTACCCGAAGTTTTCTGTTTAAATTTTCGATGAGTCGACCAACCAAACAGCACTACGCTAGGTTAGCAGGAAGTCCTCTGCGACTTACACCATATGCTATATAATGCTCCTCCTCATAACCTCATATCAACTCAGTGGAGTGACTAAGTAGTTGTCGCAGCTTGTAGGTGCTTTTGTTTCTTTTCCCATGGCGCGTCTACTATCATTCGCTGTCATAGTCATCACTATTTTTTCTCTCTTCATATGGAATATTGAGGTAAGACGTTACAACTTACAGGCTACAACACATCATAGATTCACAAGTGATCGGGATTCGGTGGTAAATTGACGATAAAGCTTTAAGCGATGGATTATTTCCCCGCGGGCCGCGACAGGACTCATTAATGGAATCTTGTACATATTAAAGTTTACAGGTGGTAAGTTGGTAACTGGTAACAGTGGTAAGTTTCATTCTAAATGCTCAAGCGGTAAACCCGAATGTGAATTGAATGCGAATTGAATGCAAAATCCGCAGATCTGATAGCCATCCGATCACTGTACTTTGTCAATAAACGCTAAACTTGCAAGTTGCCTCGGCCAGAGTCTGGAGATTATAAATTTATAAGGTTACACTGTTACAGATTCACACCATATTAAAAATGCCATAGTCGTTCCAAAAAGTTCTGAATTATAGTAATTATTATTCAACAATCCAGTCGCTATCATTATTAATATTATAATTATTTCACAACCAAATCGCCACATCGTCAAGATCCCTGTAGGCTGTAGCCTGTAGCAACTCGTGAGATGAGGAGAGAGATTCGTACTGTGTGTTGTAGGGAAAAGTATCCGACTCGGATGACCCTATCCCACTCTAAGGGTGACAGTTCCTTAGCAACAACTGTAAAACAAACTACTGAAGGTTTACTTCTTTATGAAAGCAAAAGAGAATGGAGAAAGCACTAACCGTTGCCTTGCGCTTAATGTCGAATCCAAACTCTTATCTTTGGCCGCTTGCTCCTAGCTCTTTGTTCTTCTGCTCGCCCAGCTACAATGAGATCCTGCACAATAACAAAGAAGGAAACTACAAGAGGCATGCAATCATAACTGGTTCATGGATTAGTGTAAACCAAACATGCAATCATCACAATATATAATTGAAAACAAGAGCACATAGAAGAACCTCAATAGCTTTTATTAATGAAGAAATAAAGGTTCTGAGAGTATTACAACCATTGCAGGCTCCAACCCAGCAACACCTCCCAGCAGAAAGAATTGCTCTTCTTCACCTCTCTCAAACAATCACCCAATAACTCAATAATGAAACCAACAGCATATCATTACTTTGCACAAAATTCCCGCCTCCTGAGCTCATAGGGGAGAGCTCAATATATAGATGAATTGAGAAAGGATGAGTCAGCTTGCAACTGATGTGTAGTTGCCTTGTGTCCTCTCTCTTCAGTTAATCTTTAGTTGATCTTCAGTTCTTGAGTCCACTTGGTGAACCTTGCTTCTACTTGGAGAAACAAAGCCTCTGACTCATCACAAGGCGAAATACCTGATCCAAGTGTCATTTTTGGAAGATTCCAAAGCTATGACTCACTCTGCCACATGTCCAAACTCGCCCAACGCAGGTGGGCTTTGTTCTGCCTGCTTTGCAACGCAGGTACATCATGGAGCAGTTGTGTTTCAGCGCAGAAACCCAGTGGAGCACCTGCTTTGATTTCAGGATTGCTTGTTTTTGAGTGTTTTCAGGTGGAGAACTGATCTGAGAGCTGTTGGTTTGCTGACCTTGTTCCTCTAGGGGTAGGAACATCATGTTTAGGGAAATTTGGATCCCTTGGATTATTGACAATTCATGCTTGTTGCTGTAAGGCACAAAATTGTCTATAACAGATGCCCCCTAAAGTATGAGGTCGTTTATCGGGTGAAATGCTTTATTGAGAGGATCCGAAGTTCATTCAATCTGCTGAGAAGTGTCCTGTAATAAGATACAATACAATACATTATTTTTCATACATTTTTCATGATCTAGCTGAGGCGGGCATTCCCATGCTCAGCTTTATAAATACATTTTGGTACATAGAACAGACGATCGTCTGATGCTAGACTGATAATTCTCTGCCGAATTTATCATCCTTTGAAAAAGGAGGATCATCTGCTGCAATGATGTACATATCAAATGTCTTTATGTCCTGAATATATATCGCAGCCCGGATGGATGAAACTAGATCCGGGGTCTTCAATCTCTATCGATCTTCACTCGAGGTACAAGTCGATCCATGTGAGAATTTCTTGAAGTCGAACATGGAAAGACATCGCTTGATTACCAGTCAATAATGTAAACCGTTAACAAGCGCGAGAGGAATCACCGATAAGGATGATGACCCTCAAGGTACGGCAGTACAATCTACATGGTGGGAATAAAGGACTTGGCGTCGACCACCATGCAAAATCTTCTGGTCGAAGGTCATTGATGTATACCTGTCGCCGGAAGTGAGAAACTTGCCATTGAGGCATGCAAGCTTCAAAGTACTGAGGGGGGTGTTCCTAGATCAACTCCTTGGATAATGAGCTGATGTCGACAAGGAGCGATCCGTCAAAGGAGGGCCTTAACGAATCCCACATCAGTGACACGGAACGGAGCTAGTGATTATGATGAGGTGAAAACAAACTGTGATGTATGATTCAGGGTGGCGGTCATGAAGTGGATGAAGGATAATGTATGGCAGTGGGTGGAACAGGGTTGACTCTTTACAGAACCACATCTCTTGAACATATAACGACACTAATGTGATGGATTGGTAACATTACCCCAATTGTGGATGGTGTGGCGAGGACCATGATTCTGCGACCGGTGAATGAAACAACCCAACCCGATGCGGACGGAGGACAAAGTGTCATGTTCAAGAGCGACTTGCTACCATTAACACTGTGAGGTTCTCCCAATTTTTCCCCAGTCATTGCTGACCAGTACCTCTTTATTTTTGTCAAGCTTGAGGAGGATAACATATGCTTGTTCTATAACCTGCCCTTCGGGCAAGCCCATCGCTATGTTTTAACGAGCCTAGCGATAGGGAAACTAATTCTCGTCTAAAGACAAGTTTGTCGCTATTTAATCATTTTAACGAGTCTAACGACAAGGAAAACTCGGTCCTTTTCATTTTTAGAGAGTCTGAAAAGGTACGAAAAGTTAACTCCAAAATTCCTTTTTCGTCTTCTAATCCCTTAAGTCCGAAAAAGTATAAAACAATACAGAAGGGATGAATTTTCGATTGCTTTAACGAGCCGAACAAAACAAGCGCTCGATCTTTTTGTGCAATAATCCCTCAGGTCCAAAAAGATTAAAATCTAGAGGAGGGATAGCTTTCCAGTCGCTTTAACGAGCTGGAAGGCCAAAACTCGGCAAACTTTTCATATTTTACGAGTCAGTGAAAAGAGCTCAAAGAAGACTCGTTTTTTGAGGAACGAGTAATGAACAGGGATAGCAGCAGATCCCAGGTACAGGTTGGAATTCTCCAATCACGGCAGTGTCACAAGGATGGCTAAGTGAAATCACTCTTCGCAGTTGTTCCTCAAAATGGGTAAACAAACATATGGAGGTGAACGATTGGCCAAACGAACAGATGGAGGTGATGGCATATAAAACACGACCAAGGGCTTTTAATATGGCTTACAAAGGTTACATTTCTCGAGGTTGTTTACCGGTTCATTTTTTCTGGGTGAGCTTGAACTGCTAGGGAAAGATTGCTCACAATCTACGTTTATTTTTTAACGAGCATGAACTTCTGCACAAAAACTGCTCGATTCTTGCGTTTATTTTTTTAACGAGCACGAACATTGCTAAAACTGCTTGATTTATACCAATCTTAATAAAAGGAATGCTTAAGGTGAGGTAATCTTATTTAAGGAGCGATACCTCACTAATTACTCCAATTTGGCAGGTTTTAACTTTTGCCCTTCATCCTTTCTTTATGCAAGCTTGGAAACGGCTAATCCTACGGGTTTAACGGGTTAGACATACAGGTTTAAAGGGAGGACCTAAAAATTAAAAAAAATAAATAGTCGTCCCGTGCTTGCACTCCAAAAGGTTTGCATGCCCCCAGGTATAAAGTATAATTTCGAGATTCTGCCATCTCTTACTTATTATCCGAAAAATGGTTTTGTTTGCTGCCGCAAACTAAACTCTCTTTTCGGCGATGTCTATCATTAGGTTGCTAAGGATGGTGACCACTTGTTGCAGCAATTTCATCTCTTTCTTTGAAGACTGCCCCTACTTATCCTTCAAAACAACTTGTTTTAATGGGTGAGGCTTGACATTCAAAGATGGTGGCTTCTTGTTGCCACAAATAGACCCCCTCCTTAGGAGAGCCCACCTCTTTAGACAAAGGGAGCGACCGCTTCGCTCACATAACTTTGACAAAAGAATTTTATCCTAGAACAACCCTCCCTTCCACTGCCGGACGGGGTACGGACTAGTCCATTCTTCTGCGGAAATTAACTTTATACCCAAGGTTTTCTCTGCCCAAGGCAGGCCAGGGTGCATGCCCCCTGGGTCCCAGTTCTTTCTTTCCGAATTACTCGCATTCATCGGGAAGTAGAACCGGAGGCGGTGGCATTCCTTGAGTGAATAAACCGTTAAGGGATGGTATTTGACTATTTGCAATGCGTGATCCTGGAAATGAAAGTTGGTCTACGAGCTGGACCATTCTTCCTTCGTGCGGAAAACACATGACTCTAAAGAGCGAGGACACTATTGCCTCCATGCAATATATATAGTCTCGTCCAAGGAGTAAGTTATATGCCAAGGGTCCCTGGACGACCATGATGTTCATGCGAACTGACTTCCCTTTCAATGTAAGCGGAACATTGGGGAGAATCCCTAACGGGTGACTGGTTCCTTTGTCAAAACCTGATAGATTTCTCATCTCAGGTAAAAGCGCCGGGCAACCCAGTGCTCTCCAAGCAACAGAGGAAAGGATACTCACAGATGCCCCTTCATCAATGATAGTTCCAGCCATCACCATTCTGTAGATTTGGACTATGATTCTGAATGGGATGCTGGCTGGTAACCAGGGTCTGCCTAGTTGATTCCAATCAAAGGATACAACTAGGTTGCTTGGTGGTGGGACCGAATATACGGCCGGATACGACCCTGACGATGTTCCTTCCTGCGATAAAGGAATGGGCGCATTGCCCTGATGCTCATCAGAGTCTGTGTTGATGAAAAGAATATGGACGGTGTCATCCTTATCCTCTTCAGTGAGGGTGTCATTTGAAGATGGGTCTTCAATGACGGAGTCATTGGACAATGAAACCTCTGAAGGAAGAACCGGGTCAACTGCCGCTTCGACCTTTAGACTTTCGTCTGGTCTAGATTCAGTAGGTTCATTCTCAATGACTGACACTTCAGCTGACCACTTGGGCGGGTCAGCTGGATTTTCAACTATTGAGGGATTAGGCACGAGTTTTTGGTATCCAGGAGGAAGTCGTAACGGTGAAACCGGACGATCTTCTAAAACTCTCTTTGCCTCATCTAAGAATGGACATCGGTGGATGGCATGCTCGCCTTCACACAATATACAGGGTGATCTTGGTCTCCCTCTTCGTCCTTCACTCTCGCTAGTTGACGGACTGCAATCAACATGACTATCAGAGGTTGATGCTACCGGATTGTGCAACCTTGGGGACCAGTCCCTTAGTATCCGGGGAATACAAGGACAATCACGATGGAAGTGGGTCCCTTCGCAAATGACACATGGCGATTTAGGCCCGGTCGGTGCAGTGTGTGGGTTTTTGTCAACTGTCTTTTGCTTGCCCCCAGTCGCCTTCGCCATAGGCTCCTTCTGCTTCTTTTCTTTCTTCTTCTTTTCCTTCTTCTCCATGGGAGGCTGACCTCTGCCGGCTCTACCTCGTGAAGATGAAGGATCAGAGGAAGAATTGTAAGAAGTGGAAGGCTGGTGGGTAGCTCTAGACTGGTCTGACTGTTGATTCGACTGCTCAGGATTAGTGGCGATCTGGACTACATTAGTTGAAAAGAGCCATACAGGTAGGCCAATTGTCAATCCTGGAAGTGACAATGTTGCCATATGAGGCGCACCAACATCTCCCCAAGAGGAGAAGGTATTTGGACTTCCGCCAAGGTTGCCTCCTTGGTTGGTGGGCTCCATACTTTTCAACTGAAAGATCAACGTGGGAATAACAGGTGATTTTGTTCCGCTTAAAATAAATTTTATTAACGACGCTTTTAGACACAAACTTGCTTTTTCATGTTTTAAGAGTCGAGAAAAAGCTAAAGATGACTCTAGTCGCCTTCGATGTTTTAACGAGCCCGAAGTGACAAATGCTCGGATGGACTTTTTCAGTTATAGAGTTTGAAAAAGGCCAAAAGAAACTGCTCTGGAGTTCTAGGCAGAGGGTGTGCCAAACTTTTCGCGAAACCACAGAATACGTTTTACGGTACGGGTGGTCGATCTTCGTGAATGTTGTGTTCACTGCATCGCGATCAATAGGGCGGTCGACACGGCTTCCTATGGATAAAGGATAATTGCCTATAGGGGTCTCCCAATATATACTCGACGGTACGTGGGAGCACAAGTCCGTATTAGTGCCACCGACACTCAGGAGGAATCACCCACCTTCGTAGAGATCGACAGTCACTATGTTTAACGACGCCGGAACACATCTCTACCTAGACCTCTATGTGTTTGCGTTATGTTACAAAGCGTTGTTATGTAAATTGGATTTATTTTAATGTTGATCTTGCTTATCAGTTTGCCTTTAAGGATCACCACGAGATGTATGCAACAACTTCTTGAATGCAGTCTAAGATGAGAAGCAAACTTTTCAATCTTTCAACTTTGAAAACCTTAACTACTGAGGGAAAAGAAAGGCAAATCTTTTCACACAGATCATAGAGCACACACTAAAATGCAAAATTTTCCTAAATCGTCAAGCACACAGTCAAATGCAAAATGCACAATGCATGTATTTTCTTTTCCCTTTCTTAATGTGGATGGATACAAAAAGAAAGTGGTTATATAACTTTGATTTCGATTTAAAGCGAAAGTAAACAAGTTTGTCCAAAATCAAAAGACACCTTAAGATCCACTTTGTTTAATCACTGGAAATATGTGAAATCAAACCAAACTAACGAAAGTAAAATGACTAATCAGCTATGGACAGCAAACAAGCTAACTCTTTAGACCAGCAAAACGCCTAACACAGGTTCAGATCTAAGAGGCCAAAAGCATGACTAGTTTACTTTTCGTTATGGGAAATTGTAAATGAGCAAGAAATACAAAGAACAAGTACAATTTCGTTATATAACAGAGGCGGAATGATGGCAAGTAATATTGGTTTCAAAACAGACACAAGACTGACACTTAGCAGCAAAACTAAGTGAAAACAGGCAAGAGAAAGGAGGAAACCCCAAATGTACTAAGCAAATTTGGGTCAACGCAGGCTCTGCACAGTCAAACTAGCTCTCAGCGCAGGTAGCCAGTTCGGGACCTGCGTTGCAAAGCAGGTAGCCTGTGTACTACCTGCTCTGGAAAACGAGAGTTGCGTTTTCACAGTTTCCGGGTCATAATTTTCTCAAAAATGCACGGTTTTTGCTCAAATCAGAAGCATTCAGTCAAGCATACTCAAAGGGATGATTTAGAAGGTGCAAAGCTATCACTAAGAGCTTACAAGGATCTTTGTAGATCAGCTCTTCAAATCATGAATCTGCTCAGACAATGAGCAAGAGTAGCAGCCCCTCTACTTCGCCTTTGATATAGTCAAAAGCTTTTCGATTTGGTACTCTTTTGTTCAGGAAATGAATAGCAAAGATACTACAAACACAATCAAACGGATACGATCCCCAGTAGAGTCGCCAGTTTGTTGTAGGGAAAAGTATCCGACTCGGATGACCCTATCCCACTCTAAGGGTGACAGTTCCTTAGCAACAACTGTAAAACAAACTACTGAAGGTTTACTTCTTTATGAAAGCAAAAGAGAATGGAGAAAGCACTAATCGTTGCCTTGCGCTTAATGTCGAATCCAAACTCTTCTCTTTGGCCGCTTGCTCCTAGCTCTTTGTTCTTCTGCTCGCCCAGCTACAATGAGATCCTGCACAATAACAAAGAAGGAAACTACAAGAGGCATGCAATCATAATTGGTTCATGGATTAGTGTAAACCAAACATGCAATCATCACAATATATAATTGAAAACAAGAGCACATAGAAGAACCTCAATAGCTTTTATTAATGAAGAAATAAAGGTTCTGAGAGTATTACAACCATTGCAGGCTCCAACCCAGCAACACCTCCCAGCAGAAAGAATTGCTCTTCTTCACCTCTCTCAAACAATCACCCAATAACTCAATAATGAAACCAACAGCATATCATTACTTTGCACAAAATTCCCGCCTCCTGAGCTCATAGGGGAGAGCTCAATATATAGGTGAATTGAGAAAGGATGAGTCAGCTTGCAACTGATGTGTAGCTGCCTTGTGTCCTCTCTCTTCAGTTAATCTTTAGTTGATCTTCAGTTCTTGAGTCCACTTGGTGAACCTTGCTTCTACTTGGAGAAACAAAGCCTCTGACTCATCACAAGGCGAAATACCTGATCCAAGTGTCATTTTTGGAAGATTCCAAAGCTATGACTCACTCTGCCACATGTCCAAACTCGCTCAACGCAGGTGGGCTTTGTTCTGCCTGCTTTGCAACGCAGGTACATCATGGAGCAGTTGTGTTTCAGCGCAGAAACCCAGTGGAGCACCTGCTTTGATTTCAGGATTGCTTGTTTTTGAGTGTTTTCAGGTGGAGAACTGATCTGAGAGCTGTTGGTTTGCTGACCTTGTTCCTCTAGGGGTAGGAACATCATGTTTAGGGAACTTTGGATCCCTTGGATTATTGACAATTCATGCTTGTCGCTGTAAGGCACAAAATTGTCTATAACACTGTGCCGAGTCTCATTGAGTCATTTGACATGATCCAGGCACAAACAATTATTCAACAATCCAGTCGCCACATTGTAACTTACAGCTTACAGGTATAAAAAATATATGACGTAAGGTTAAATATATATATAAAAAAAAATTATAATTTTTTTTTTTTAACTTTTAATTTTTAAACATGCCCGTCATATTGACGTTTTTGAAAATGAATAGCAAATTGCGCATGACGTGGAGGTTTAAAACTAAAAAGTATTTTACAAATAAAAATGTGAAATACGGACATACGAGCGTCAAATTCAACCCCTGGTTGGAAGAGTTGAAAGGGATATTTGAATGTAAAAAGTTGAAGGAGAGTGTACGGAAGTTGGCGAAAGAGACCATGGATAACAACACAAATTTTTTTTTCCTTATATAGGTGTATTTTTTAATTAATAATGGTAAATTATTAACGCAGGTTTATTTCCAATTTAAAAATTTTAAATGTCATAATTTAGTTTGATTCAGTGAGTAATTTTTTTTATAAGTTTGGGCTCACTATATAAAAAAATTACTCACTGAATCAAACTAAATTATGACATTTAAAATTTTTAAATTGGAAATAAACCTGCGTTAATAATTTACCATTATTAATTAAAAAATACACCTATATAAGGAAAATGGAGGATAAATTAGTCCGGACACAAACATCAATTGTTTTCGATATTTCCTTGAAACTACAGAATATGACATAGCTATCCGCAGTGCATAACCACCAAAACAATGGGGTTTTCCCCATTCTACCATTCATAGATCCCTAGTACCACAAACATGACATTCCGACCAAGAAGTCTGGGACTACCACTAATCCCGGTAAAACAGCGCTGCGCTTGTTATTAATTACACAGAAACAGACCAGCATATGGAAACAGAACTCCAAATTTATGTAAATTATACCGCTTAAAATACGGAGCATTCCGAGCTGGTCTGAGGTACATGGACATGGACATGGAGCAGCAATTACATTATTTTAGTTTTTTTAAATATTGATAAATTAAAATAAACGATTTTTTATATGAAAATGAAAAATAGTTTAAAATTCTAAGTATATGTCACACATTATATCTTTTAACATGTAAATCGTACAGATTTTAAATGAAGAATATTATTCGTATATTAAATAAATATATATATATATATTAACATGTATTAAACATATAAATATAATTATATCGGTATTAAAATTTTATATAGAAGAAATTTAATAAGACTATTTATTTAAGTACTTTATAAAAAAATTATAGATGAAATTTAATTGGATCCTGTACTTATAGTTTGTATAGGAATTATAGCTAGGGAATTCAATAAGTCTATTTACTTTTTATGAAATTTAATTGGATCCTGTACTTATAGTTTGTATAGGAATTATAGCTAGGGAATTCAATAAGTCTATTTACTTTTTCAGCTTATGGATCATCATATACAATGAAATTGATCTATTGTGACATTGTGCTTATAGGGTGATTAGTCCAAACATTTAAATAATTGTAATGAGTTTTTTTTAGAGGCAATCTAACTATAGTATTATTTTGTGGATATCACTATAATGTCTTATTAAAAAGAAAAATTGAAACTTCCAGCAACACAATTTTTTATAAAAGAAATATAAGTTACAAGAATCTTTTGCCAATTAGGGTCATATTAATTGGTATACGAGTGCATTATGGTTGAAATTGAAGATACCATCGGCAAAAGAAATAGATTAAGTAGTAAATACAAGCCAAAGAAGTAGGCAATAAATATAAGCAAATGGAGTCTAAAACAAGAACATGTATGGGTGGAGCCATGGAAAGTGGTAGCCACCATTTGTAAACCCAAGAGCAAGAAGATGTTAGAATTGGAGTTTTTCTCTTATGAGAAGCAAAAGCATTCACCAAAACCAAAGTTATACATGCATGAACTCCATAGCAATAAGATTCCACGAAATAAAAATGATAACATTTCTTCTTTTGAACTATCATGATAGGGAAAATACTTTTTAACACTTTTTTTTTAATTTGTGATGATATATAAAAATGACTAATACAGAGGGAAAAAAAAACTATAGTAATAATGACAAGTAGTACATATTATGAAAAATTTCCTTACCCTTCAATTGAAAAAATCTCAAACAATTTTCATTTCAAAATTGACAAATGTTTATTTTAATTTTCATTTGCATGGAAAATAATTTTATGACCTTCTATGACAACCTTTGAAGGGCAATGCCAACTTCAATTTTGAACCTTTCATGGTGGGATATTTATTAGACATGGGAGAGCTATTTAAGTAGGCCAATGTCAATGATCTAGGAGTTGTAGCAATTTAGCATATTTTCTTACTTAACACAATATAGCTTATATAACTTGTAAGGTGTTGCAAATATTTGGTGTCCAACACTTGTTCAATCTGTTCTCTTTTGCCAGTTTGGTCCAACGGTTCTCTTCCTTGTTATAATTTGTCCCCACTAAGTATAAGTGAAAATCATCAACAATAAAAATCAAACTACTGTCTAGCTCCTCTAACAGATCAATCAAATAAGCATTTTCATTTATTATTTTTGAGTTTTTACAAGGATTGAATTTTCCAGTTAAATTATAGAAAGAAAAGGCTTCATTTGACTTGTGCCTTAGTCAAATGAATAAATTCAAATTTCCACATCATTAGGATTGCAGTTAACAGGAGTGACATGGCCAATTCACTTAGTTAAGTATGTCAATTCGAGTTTGTGGGTAGGAGTAGAGTTGTGCATGAGTTAACTGCTAAGATCTAGCAATATAGTGGAGTTACAGTGAAACTCAATTATTTGAGCTCTGGTCATGAATAGAGTCGGTATGAGTTCAGTTGAGTATTTGTAATTGTTGTTAACTCAATGATCTTTCAATTAACTAGTCAACTACTAAAAATGGCCCTAGCCATGCATGGAATTCGAATTGTCTAGTTGAGAGGAGGAAAATGCATTAATGTAATAATCATTATTGTATACTAGTGAGTGTATAGAGTTTGCATGTAGCAGGTGAGAAATTCTCTTGGGATTGCATAAGAAAATAAGAGCTCTTTCTATTCTTGAGGAGTAGGAATTGCGCAAGGAAATAGGAGGAAGCAAGAAGCCTATTTTGGCTAAGTATTGGATAGAGAAGACTCAGTAGGAGATCAATATTATAGTGCAAATTGAGCTTCAAGGATTGAAGTTTTCATTATAATAGATAAGGTTCTCTCATATGATATAATACAAACAAAGGAGGGGTTTTCCCCAGTTGGGTTTCCTAGTAAAAATATTGTGTTCCTGGTGATTGAATGATTGCATGTGTTTCTATTGTATGTTTTCCCTTCTGCATATTGAGTAGAATAAATGTGTGTCTATTGATTTCAGTTTGATTTCATTAGCAGTTGTAATTTTAAGGAATTTCTACATGGTATATGTTGTCGCTCCCAGAGACAGCCTTGGATTGCTTACAAGACCAGTCCCTGGGCACATCTATATTTGTGTGTCTCAAATGATTTACAGGAAACTGGAGACATCACTTATGTGCTATAGATACATATATTTATAAGAAATGGGTTGGTTCATTTATCCAAAGAAATAAGACATATATTTCTGGTACTTTTTCACAGGTTTGGATCTTAGAAATATGCATAAAAATAATGGAGGCCGAGTATTTCAAGGGCTTTGTTAGGCCCCTATACTACTAGTGTAACCCCTTATTGTTATTAGTAAAACCCCCTTATTATATTGATGTACCCATGTAGTGCCCATATTGTTACTATTGTGCCCCATAGAAGCCCACTATTGTTATTATTGTGCCCTTACATTATTATTGTTATTTCGGCTCTGATTATATTATGACCCCTTAGACTCCTATATATAGAAAGGAGGTCTTTTCATTTGTATCTGTTAGGATTCCAAGAAACTCTCCTAGGTTGTAGCTCGGAGATGCCTGGTAACATATAAATTCAACTTATTGTTGCAAATGGATGAATGGAAGGAATGATGCTTGTCCAAGCAGATAACCACTTCTACTTTGCTTAACTCCAGACATGTGTGAACACCCTCAAACTACAAGGATTTAGACCACCAAATACTCACAATTTAAGATTGGGTGAATATGGAGAATACTGACCACACCAGCAGATGCACAAGACCATGTGATGGCTGGCTGTAACCAATAAAGAAGTCTGTAAATCTAATCTACTAATGCACAGACAGGATGACAGCTCTCTAGCACCAGATGACTAGAAACCTGAATGACTTATACAATGATACATACAAGACTTTAACACAGAGATAGGATGACAACTACTCTAATGCTAAACATCAAGAGTTCAAGCA
This sequence comes from Pinus tabuliformis, assembly GCA_031772625.1. NCBI lineage: Eukaryota > Viridiplantae > Streptophyta > Pinopsida > Pinales > Pinaceae > Pinus > Pinus tabuliformis. Next base: position 518,680,432 of record CM062806.1, on the reverse strand, counting down.
TACAACATATCAGGCACAACTTAGAAGAGAAGATAAATGGAAAGTGAGCAATTAACAACAAAAGAAGCTTGTATTAGCTGAAAATGAAGATGAGACGTTGCAAGTGTCAAAATAGTTACAGTCTCCAGAAGTTGAACCTTACATCAAAACATCAACCATCAACCCTGATTATATCTTGTTTTTGGGTATATATAGAGTTTCATTACAAAGGAACTTGGCCATTTTAGGTATGGAAGGGTCATAATTGACCACCAACTGCATTTAGTTGCCTGATGGAGTCTCTGAGTGTGTTTACTTGTCTCAGTGAGTGAATTTGATCTTCTCGGGTGCTCTGTTGTCCTCTCAGGCAGCTGGAGTGTCCATATCCATGAAGTTCCATAACTGCTAAATGCAGCTACATGCTCATGCTCTATCCTTTTTCTCTTCGGCCATACTGTCTGTTAAATGTGGTTGTTGAGGAGCAACTGTGACTGGTACTGATAGGTCGGTCACCTTCGTCCTTCAGGTGCACGGAGTGGTCAAGGAACGTGGGTTGTGCAGTGAATGGACGAGCTGGATGAGGGAGAAAAATCGGCCATCGGATCAGAAGGATAGACGGCGGAGATGGCTTGGCGGAGGGCATTGGAAGAGGTGGGAGCGGTATGAACGTGGGCCGTTGGATCTCAGGCGGACAGATCCAACGGTCATCGGGCAGCGAAAGTGCATGGCGGATATCGGGCGGGGTCATGAGGTGGAGCGGTAAGCGGTATTGATCGCACCGCCTTTGATCGTCGGGCAGTAAAAGGACAAAGGTGTGTGATTCCACTCAGTGCATGACACGTGGCAGCGGAGGAGAGAGGAAAACCACTCTCCATCGCGCGTTAACGTTTCATCGTTTTGTGGGCACGGGAAGAGCGACTGTTGTTGGATCTCCGTAGAGATGATCAGGCAGCGGGGATTTAATCACATGGATTCCTTGGTTGGGTGCAACGGGAGCCGTCAGATCAGTGGGGAAAGTCAACGGTTGAGGTTACGGTGATGTGTTTATGAAGGCGCGCAGTCGTATGGGTGCAATTTTATGAGGTTTTGGGTTTTAGCATTCGAGGCTTAAAAAAGGGTTTCTTATGTGGTTTTTTAATAGAAAAGAACAGGAAAGGGAGATGAAGGGAGGATGAGAAGGGTAAGGAAAAAGGTGAAGACGAACATTATAGGCCTCCTTTGAGCATGACCAATCACAATCAAGCCTATCCCTGACCTTCAAGGACCATAGTTATGTGGCAGAGCTAACACTGGCTCCTTCTGGGGATGAGATCCTCCCTGTGAGGTCTCAAGAACTGCAGATCATTGCCTTTCTTACAAAAACCATATCAGCCAAAATTCCTAGTATTCCATTGGGCATGGAGTCTAATTGAGCCTACACTAAAACTAATAAAACAACATATTTACAACTTTAAGGCCTGAAAACCTTAAACAACATAAATTTTCAAAAACCGCCCATTAACTGGGCCATCAAAAACTGTCTCTCCTTCCATACTTTGCAGCATGAAAGTATTGTTCCCTTGGATCTGAGTGATGACAAAAGGTCCCGTCCATAGAGCATCAAACTTCCCATGGTTGCCTTTCTTCTCTTTCAGTGCATCCCACTTAAGAACCAAGTCTCCAACCTGAAAATTATCTACTTTTGCCTTCCTGTCAAAGGCTTCCTTGATTTTCTTTTGATTTACCACAGACTTTTCAACCAGTTGTTCTCGGATCTGATGTACTTCTGCCAAGTCAGTGATTCTTTTTGCCATGTCCTCTACCTCATCCTGCTCTTCTTGCCAGAACTTTGCCACAGGGAAGGTTAACTGGATTGGGAATACGGCCTCAGTGCCATATACCAGCTTGAATGGAGAAGTCCCTGTGGATTTCTTGGTGGTTACTCTGTCAGCCCACAGTGCATACTTGAGCTTAGAATCCCAATTCTTTTTGTTGTCTTCCAACAGCTTTTTAATTATCCTTATTAGGCTCTTGTTGGAAGATTCTGCTAGACCATTGCCTTGAGGGTAATATGAGGTGGAATGAACTAGCTTAATGCCCATAGAGTCACACATGTCCACCAATTCTTTGGCCCTGAAGGCTGCTGCATTGTCTGTAACTAGTTTATGTGGACAACCAAACCTAGTGAAAATATTTTCATTCAAGAACTTCATGACCACATGATGATCAACCTTTCTGGTAGGGATGGCCTCAATCCATTTAGTGAAGTAATCAGTGGCTACTAAGATCCATCTGTGCTGGCCACTGGAATGTGGATTGATTTCTCCTATGAAATCCAAACCCCACTGCTGAAATGGGCCACTAGCATGTATTGGATTTAAGGGCAGGGACTTCAACTGCTATTTTCCTTCAAACCTCTGGCACCTGTCACAAGATTTAACAAATGAAAAGACATCGGCAAACAAGGTGGGCCAATAATAACCAGCCCTGAGGATCTTGTGGGTTGTAGTTTTCCAATAGTGATGCCCTCCACATAAGCTGGAATGAAACTGCTGCATAACCTCTATGGATTGTTCTTTGTCTAGACACCTCAAAAGAATCCCAGAGGGGTCCCTCCAGTAGAGCAGATTTTCATGAATGCAGTATTTGGCTGCCCTAAGCTTGATAGTTCTGGCTTGGCTTGAACTAAGGCCTAGAGGAACTTCTAGCTTCAGCAAGAATTGAGCTATTGTGGAATACCATTCACAAGAAGCTAGATTTTGTACCAATAACTGGTTTTGCCCTGGTTCAACTATTTCCTCTTCTATCTGACCATCTTCTGAATTCGTGCTTATCAAATTCATGTCCAACATTCTGCAATTTTCTTCAGCCATTAATCTAGCAAGGCCCTGACCTCTGACAAGCTTGGTGGGCTTCAGTTCTATGTTGAATTTGATAAGCTTTGCAATCCATTTAGCCCTTCTTCCATCAGCATCTGGCTGCATTAGGACATCTTTAACTGAAGCAGAGGGCACATATGCAATTACCTTGGAATGCAGAATGTAAATTATGAAAGCTTTCAAAGATTTGATAAGAGCATATGCCTGTTTTTCAATGATATCATACCTCAGCTCAACATCCCTTAATGTTTTACTAAAAAATGCCACTAGATGTTCTGAACCTCCCTCATCTGCTTGCAATAAAATTGCTACAAGGGTGTCACCTGAAGCAAACGAAAATATATGGAATTCCTTGCTATAATCTGGGTTGATCAAAGTAGGAGCTTCCATAATGGCCCTTTTTATGGATTCAAAAGATCTTCTTGCTGCATCGGTCCATTTGATATCTAACCCCTTCTTCAACATGGAGGTGATGTGTTTTACAAGTTCTGCAAAATTTGGGATAAACCTCCTTACAAAATTTATCTTGCCCAGAAAGGACTGGATATCCTTCTTTGACCTTGGGACAGACAAGGTCTGTATTGCTTTTACTCTTTCTGGGTCAATTTTGACACCTGCAGTAGAAACAATGTGTCCTAACAACTTGCCTTCTTGTAGAGCAAACTGTGATTTTTTAGGATTGACTGATATCCCAAACCTTCTGCACTTCAGGAACACTTTCTTCAAATGCTGCAAATGGTCTTGATGGCTGCTGGAGTACACCGTTATATCATCTAGGTAGACAAGGACAAACTTATCCTTCTCTCCCACAAATGCTATATCCATGGCTCTCTGAAAGGTGGCTCTAGCATTCATCAGCCCAAAAGGCATCTTGGAATACATAAAAGTGCCCCAAGGAGTGGTGAATGCAGTCTTTTCTGGGTCATATGGATGTACAACAACCTGGTTATATCTTGAAAATCCATCCAAGAAAGACATCACTCTGGCTCCTGAGACCTTCTGCAGCAAATGCTCCATCTTGGGTAGAGGATAATTGTCTTTCTTAGAGCATTTGTTTAAGTTTTTGAAATCAACACAAAGCCTGATTTCTCCACTCTTTTTCCTCACTACTACTAAGTTGGCTACCCACTTTGAATATCTCAGAGGGACTATGATTTTGGCAGCCAGTAACTTCTTGATCTCTTTTTCAATCAGAGGAAGGAGCAAAGGATTTATGGGTCTCAGCTTCTGCTTGAAAGGGATGGTGTCTTTCTCTAAAGGAATTTTATGTTGGATGATCTTCTTATCATAAGTTTTCAGGTCGCTATATTCCCAGGCAAAAACATTAGCAAATTGCTTCATTAAATTGCAGTACTCAGAACTTTGGGCAGCAGACAAATGAGTGGACAGATTTATATATCTTGGATGTTCCGGGCTCCCTATGTTGTGCTTATAGACTGCAGATTGGTCCTCTTTTTGGTCAGCCTTATAAGACACATCATTTTGGTCAAATAGCTTTTCTAAAGGGACTAGGCCTTTAGGTATGTGATTGTTGGGCAGTTGGAGAATGGTGTTTTTGCCAAAAAAAATTTTAAGCTGGGGCTGGGGGTTTTTCTCCAAGGTTTCATTCTCTTGATCAATTTTCATTTCAGATAATTCATCAATGACTTGCAGAAACCTATTCACCTCATCATCATCCTCAAAAACTTTCCAATGCTGGATATTATCAGGCAAGGATGGTCTATATTTCATCTGAACTTCATAAACTAGTCTAGGAGGCATGGGGGGAATAAAAATGCTAGTAGACACAGCAAGGGAATCAACAAGCTGATTCTTGACTCTAGGGATGTATGAGATACAAAAATCATCAAAAGAGTCTTTGAGTCTCCATACCTCATCTCTATATGCTTTCAGCCTTGGGTGCTTTGCTTGCAATGTTTTGTTTACTTGCTGAATGATGAGATCAACATCTCCAAACACCTTTATGTTTCTGATTCCTCTGTCTTTAGCTGCGTTAAGGCCCAATATCAGAGCCTCATACTCTGCTATATTGTTGGTAACTTGGAAATTTAGCTTAAAAGACAGATGTGTGCTTTTTTTTTTTTGGAGATATCAGCACCACCCCTGCTCCTGCAATTTCCCTTGAACATGCTCCATCAAAGAACATCTCCCAAACCTGACTTCCTTGCTTTCCCTCAGCCTGGACTATTGGTTCCTTGAGCTGCAATGAGGCCTTCTGGGATTCTTCAATTTGGAGAATACATGCTCCAAAATCAGTATCCACAGCATAGATGGGATGATTAGAAGGATTCTTCTCATCACTGATGATGTAGGCCAGTTGTGCTTCTCTGTACAATCTCCTGCTCTCCCCTCCAAAAACTGGGACAGTGGCATAAGATAAATCATTCTACAATGTTCCACCTAGTCTCTTAATCCATCCTCTGGACAGCAGCATGCCAAACTTAGGAGGGACATCTGCTACCACAATGTCCATTATCATGCTCTTCATGGGCAGCTGAGTTAGGGTAATGGCCAGGTCTTTGATTAATCCTAAGCATTTTACCTTTCTTGAATCAAATGAGAATAAATCATGATATGGTCTGGTGATATCAAGGCCTAACTCTTCCATGACAGCTTTGGGCATCAGATTGTGGCTGGCCCCTGTGTCCAGTAGGCAGTTATGGAGGGTTTTGTCATGAATGGTCAAGGAGACATAGAATGATGGGGAGCTATTATCAGAAGGTTCAGTCATTGGGCTAAGCACAACTGCAGGCTTATCATCTTGCAAATTTACATAGTCATGAGATGCTTGTGAGGCTTTCAGCTCAAGGGCATCAAGGATAGGCTTTCTAAAAACTTCACTCTTTGCAAGTTCTATCAGAGGCACATATATTTTTAATTTCTGGACTTCTGATTCAAAGCTGAAAGGGGAAGGGGACTTGTCAAGACCTCTTACCTCTTGAGCTGGTGCTTTGAGGATGACTGGGTCAGCTGCTGGCCTTTTCTGTTTGATATTTTGATGCTCTGTGGGGACAACAGCTCTTTGGACAGGATTCTCCTTGACATTGCTTGTTTTTGACCTCAAATTATATCTTTGTTGTTCATCAGTCTGCAGAACAACTTCTCTGTCCCACTCTTGACTGGTCTGGTCCTGGAGTAATGATTCTTCGTAGGCAGCCAATGTCAAAAAGGCAGCACTGCCTCTGTCTTCCATGCAATGAATTTCATCCTCTTCTTCAAATTGCTCCTCTTCCATGACCACGTTTTGGAAAGGAGCCTTAACCTTTTGTTCTTCACCGGCTTCTTTACCCCTCTGAATGATATGCAATTGTTCATTTGCTCTTCTGAATGGATTTGGATTTCTTGGAGCAAATGTGTTTGGAAGCCTTGCCTTTCCAGAGCTCTGCTCAACCTTCAGCTTGGATATTTCAGCAGCTAATGACTCTATCATTCTAGTCATTTTGTCTAACTTAGGCTCTGAAGACGAAGTAGAGGAAGAAGAAGCCTCACCTCTCTGCCTCCTTCTATCAGCATGACCTTTGAGCTTTTCGGCAGCCATGATATTAGATTCTACCTCTAGGGCTGCATCCTGCATTTCAGCTAGAGTGGCACATCTTCTTTCTCTCAACAGCAGGCAAAAATCAGAGTCAAAAGCATTGGCATAGGTGAGTTTGGCAGAGGTGGGAGTAGGCTTTACTTCAGCTGGTATTTTACTATACATACGATTGAATCTTTTATTGAAATCAGACAATGATTCCCCATTTTCCCTCTTGAGGTTTCCAAACTCGGTATGGTAGTATAGCAGATCTTTTTTATCTCCCCAATGCTTCAAAAACACATCATCTAATGCTTCAATGTCTGCTATAGACCTAGGGGTCAATTCTCTGAACCACTTTCTAGCCTCACCATCAAGGCTCTGGACAAACACTCTCATCCACACATCATCCTCACTGATATCTAGGTTATCAGCATAACTATAAAAAGACTCGAGGTGTTCTTCAGCAGTTACTCCCTCTGTACCCGTGAACTTAGGCATGTATTTCTGATACTCTCCTGTAGGCATGGCATTCAAAGGAACAGGCAAGACCAGGGGTCCATACCTAGCAACTATGATTCTTTCCATCTTTGTGGGTGCTTGTTGGCCTGCCATGACTGGGGTAGGTGGAAGGATACTGGCAGTTTGAGTGGTAGGGAGCAGTGAAATAGATAACAGAGACGACGGAATATGATGGACTGTATGGGAGACTTTCTTTGGACTGAGATCCAAAGGGGAACTAAATGAACAGGGAGCTTTATGAATCTCTGAGGGTATTTCTTCACTAACAATGCTAGGCTCTATATCTTCAAACTGTACATTCTCAGCTATAAGCCGCTCTTGCAGAGATACATAAGATTGTTTAGGCTTACCTGACCCTGATGCTCCTTTCTGTGATGTTTTTCTCTACTTGACAATCTTCTCAGGGTTAGGCACTGGGTCAGCTGGTGATTTCTGAGGATTTCTCCAAGTATGCCTTACAAATTGAGCCGAAACTGTGATGTGGAGTCGCCAAATGTTGGTCCTCCAGTAGAGTCGCTAGATAGATGATTACAACCAAAAATATGTCCAGACTTTGTCTATCATCAAAGCTAGAACTATGTCGTTCTCCCAGGGAAGCTGAGTTTCAATCTCCTCTCCCTGGCAACGGTGCCAATTATGTTAGGATTCCAAGAAACTCTCCTAGGTTGTAGCTCAGAGATGCCTGGTAACATATAAATTCAACTTATTGTTGCAAATGGATGAATGGAAGGAATGATGCTTGTCCAAGCCAGATAACCACTTCTACTTTGCTTAACTCCAGACATGTGTGAACACCCTCAAACTACAAGGCTTTAGACCACCAACTACTCACAGTTTAAGATTGGGTGAATATGGAGAATACTGACCACACCAGCAGATGCACAAGACCATGTGATGGTTGGCTGCAACCAATAAAGAAGTTTGCAAATCTAATCTACTAATGCATAGATAGGATGACAGCTCTTTGGCACCAGATGACTAGAAACCTGAATGACTCATACAATGATACATACAAGACTTTAACACAGAGATAGGATGACAACTACTCTAATGCTAAACATCAAGAGTTCAAGCATACAACATATCAGGCACAACTTAGAAGAGAAGATAAATGGAAAGTGAGCAATTAACAACAAAAGAAGCTTGTATTAGCTGAAAATGAAGACGAGACGCTGCAAGTGTCAAAATAGTTACAATCTCCAGAAGTTGAACCTTACATCAAAACATCAACCATCAACCTTGATTATATCTTTTTCTTCCATTTTAGGTATGGAGGGGTCATAATTGACCACTGACCACATTTAGCTGCCTGATGGAGTCTTTGAGTGTGTTTACTTGTCTCAGTGAGTGAATTTGGTCTTCTCGGGTGCTCTACTATCCTCTTAGGCAGCTAGAGTGTCCGTATCCATGAAATTCCATAACTGCTAAATGCAGCTACATGCTCATGCTCTGTCCTTTTTCTCTTCGGCCATACTGTCTGTTAAATGTGGTTGTTGAGGAGCAACTGCGACTGGTACTGATAGGCCAGTCACCTTCATCCTTCAAGTGCATGGAGTGGTCAAGGAACGTGGGCTGTGCAGTGAATGGACGAGCTGGATGAGGGAGAAAAATTGGCCATCGGATCAGAAGGATAGACGGTGGAGATGGCTTGGCAGAGGGCATTGGAAGAGGTGGGAACAATATGAACGTGGGTCGTTGGATCTCAGGTGGACAGATCCAACAGTCGTCGGGCGACGAAAGTGCACAACGGATATCAGGCGGGGTCATGAGGTGGAGCGGTAAGCGGTATTGATCACACCGCCTTTGATCGTCGGGCGGTAAAAGGACAAAGGTGCACGATTCCACTCGGCGTGTGACGCGTGGTGGCGGAGGAGAGAGGAAAACCACTCTCCATCGCACGTTAACGTTTCATCGCTTTGTGGGCATGGGGAGAGCGACTGTCGTTGGATCTCCGGCAGAGATGATCGGGCGGCGGGGATTTAATCACGTGGATTCCTTGGTTGGGCGTGACGGGAGCCGTCAGATCAGTGGGGAAAGTCAACGACTGAGGTTATGGTGATGTGTTTACGAAGGCGCGCAGTCGTATGGGTGCGGTTTCATGAGGTTTTGGGTTTTAGTGCTCGGGGCTTAAAAAAGGGTTTTTTATGTGGTTTTTAACAGAAAAGCACAGGAAAGGGAGATGAAGGGAGGATGAGCAGGGTAAGGAAAAAGGTGAGGACGAACATTATAGGCCTCCTTTGAGCATGACCGATCACAATAAAACCTATCCCTGACCTTCAAGGACCATAGTTATGTGGCAGAGCTAACAGTATCATCCAAGAATTGTTCATTTGTGTAATGTAAAGGAGGTTGCCCCCTCGAAGAGGATTATTTATAAGGCGTTCATCTATCTTTTCTATCTTTTTGTGAGCTGGTTTCATAACATTTGGTATCAGAGCTTTGGATTCTAGGGTTTCGCTACTCCAAATAGGTCATCGTGACATTTTCACTATAACTTTTTTTCTGCGATGTTTCAGAAGCGAACAAAAACACCCATTTGAGATGAAATCGCGCTGAACCATGGGTCCAAATTTTAGAGCTTTTCGCTCTATATTTGCAGAGATATGATCTGAGGAAGTTGGTCTTTTTGCAGACTCATGAATTACATTCCAAACATGTGACCTTGGGACAATCGTCATAACTTTTGTTTTGAGCATTAGATTGAAATTTCGTAAGAAGTTAGAGAAAGAGGATGGACTGTAGTTTCCTGTGTATATTGTTTAGATCCTAAGGTCGAAACAATGACACATGGCACTTCCTACAATTTTGCTCTTTTGAAAAGGTATATAATCAGGTCATCTTGGGAGATTGTGCATAACTCTTTCTTGGAGAATCTAAATTTGATTAGACTGGTGACATTGGAAAGAGGACACAAAGGGCTACTACAGGTCGAAATTTTAGAACTGGAAGAGCCGAAATTACAGAGTTATAGTCATTTCAATATCAAGCTCCTAAAATTAAGAAAAGGCAATATGAGGAAGTTTGATGACAAGGATCCGGTAAATTGGATACTTCAGATGGAGCAATATTTTGATCTACATGGTGTACCACTGTTACAAAAGGTATGTATTGCATATTCATATTTAGAACCAGATCAATTTTTATGGTATAAAGGGATTTTTTCTTGTAAACAACTTGTTACGTGTTCAATTTTCATGGAGGAAATGATAGCACATTATGAGGATACAAAGAGAAACACCTTCTTTAGAGCAACACCACGACAATTGGAAAGAGTAAAATGGCTTTTTTACATAGTGGAAAGTAAAATTATGGCAACAAGGAAGTCTACCCCTCACAACTATAAAGATGGAAGTGTTGTTTCTCCTAGCCTTCCACAACCTACAAGGGTTACACCACAACAATTGGAAGAAAAAAGAGAAAAAGAGCTTTGTTACAATTGTGATAACAAATGCACTAAAGGTCATAAGTGTGCTGAGAAGAAATTATTTTACATAGAGTATGAAGAGGAGGAAGAAAAGGATCAAGAAACATCAAAAGAAGAGGATATATGCCAGGACCCAACCCCAGAGAAAGAAGAAATGAATCAGACCATATCTTGTAAAGCATTGGCAGGAATTACCACTCCTCAAAATCTCAAGATAGAAGGACATATCAAGAAGAAAAAGGTACAAGAAGTGAAATATCACATCGAGAAAGCATAAATGAATCCAACCATATCTTGTACTTCATTTGTCGGAATTACCACTCCTCAAACTATCAAGATAGAAGGACATATCAAGAAGAAAAATGTTCAAGAAGTGAAAGATCACATCGAGCATCAAGAAATGAATCCGACCATATCTTGTAAAGGATTGGAAGAAATTACCACTCCTCAAACTCTAAAGATAGAAGGACATATCAAGAATAAAAAGGTTCAAGCAATGAAAGATCACATCGAGCATCAACAACAAGTTCTCCAAATTTTAAAGGATAATGCCACTTTGGTGAAAAATCGAATGAAACAACAGGTAGATCAACATCGTAGTGAAAAATGTTTTGATGTAGGTGATTGGGTATTTTTACTGCTACATTTCAAGCAAGCTATTTATGAGAAGGAAATGTTGGCAATACTACATGCACTTAAGAAATGGTGACCTTACCGAATGGAAAGACACTTTAAGGTAAAAATGGATCATGATAGTATTAAATACTTTTTAGAACAACTATTATCTTTAGAAGAATAGAAAAAATGTGTCACAAATATGTTGGGTTATGACTTTGACATCATCTATAGAAAATGGAAGCAAAATTTTGTTGCAGATGCACTCTCAAGAAAGGATGAGGATGTGGAAGCATTGTTTTTTGCTATTTCTATTATCCAACTAGATTGGATAAATGACGAAATGGATGAATGGAAGAAGGATGAAGAAGTATGGCCACTTATTCAAAAGTTGCAAAGGATCCCAATTCAAACAATATTGCCAGAAATTGAAGAGGAAGGAAAAATCATATTGGAACCTAGAGCAGTCACAGAAACAAGAACCCGACAGCTACAAAATCGATCAATTTCAGAGTATCTGAGGATTCCACATGGGAGGACAAGAATTTTATACAGAAGCATCAAGAACTACTCAAGCGTTGAGGACAACACTTTTTGAAGGAGAGGGGCATGTTAGGCCCCTATACTACTAGTGTAACCCCTTATTGTTATTAGTACAACCCCCTTATTATATTGATATACCCATGTAGTGCCCATATTGTTATTATTGTGCCCCATAGAAGCCCACTATTGTTATTATTGTGCCCTTACATTATTATTTTTATGTCGGCTCTGATTATATTATGACCCCTTAGACTCCTATATATAGAAGGGAGGTCTTTTCATTTGTATCATCCAAGAATTGTTCATTTGTGTAATGTAAAGGAGGTTGCCTCCTCGAAGAGGCTTATTTCTAAGGCGTTCATCTATCTTTTCTATCTTTTTGTGAGCTGGTTTCATAACAGGCTTACAGTGTAATAAACTTTTGCAGGGCAGATGAGAGAGGAAAAAGAGAAGGAGAAACCCATCACATAGAGCATAAGGCTTCAAGACTTCTACACTTAACACATAGAGCTTGAGGCATTAAGGATTTCTATACTTATTTGAGTTACAAGCAAAAATAATGGATGAAGGAGGAGTTGAATGATATGATTCATGTGTTGCAGATTTAAAGCTATGACTTCAATAGTCCACATAGGTATATGCATCAACAGCATTGAGACAAGTGAATCTATGATATAATTACAGGCACTTGCATTCACATATCAATACAAATAAATCTATGATAAAGCTTGAAATATTTATAGCAGCTATAACTGCATGAATACAGAGAAGAAATATGAACACAAAATGGGTTTTAACAAAGGGAACACATATTGTAATTCTTGAAGAGGGAACCACCACCATTCCCTTGATATTCTGAAAAATCTGTGTTACAAAGAGATATAGTTTGAAATTAGCATGTAGTGTTTTCTATAGAATTTTTTAACTTTTTATAAGTCTCGCTTTCCCCTATTTATCTAGAGAGGGGAGCAATAAAATTCAGTACATCAAAATATCTCTGGCCTAGTCTCAGTTGTCGAGTCGACTAGTTGTCTCAATCAGAGATGGCTCTGTGGCCCAAAACATTACAAAATTAAAAGCCTCATTGAAAGGAGGCATGTTATAGTACAACAACTAAATGAACATAAGATGTAAAATTTACAAAGATCTCCTTGCCCATCCTATGATCGTCTCGGCTATAGGAGCCATTATACTTAAGGCATGTCTTCCTGCACTGCTTGACCCACCTCTGTATTTTCTGCCTTTAACTCATTCGACGCTGGCTCCCGGACTCGTGTCACTGTGGATGTCTTTGGGATCAGCCCATCCTGTGCTTTGAATTCACCATTTGTTCCTCTTAAAACCATAGTTGTCGACCTATCACACCCTTTAAACCTCTGTCCTGCATTATCGGTGCCTTAATGTGGTGGGTGACATGCATTACAGTGTAACAACACAGTCTCTCAGGCATGGACCTTTTTTTCTCTAAAACAGGCGAAACAGCCACTTTAGATTTCCCCTTATCCCCCCTTTATTATATCCCCTCATGTGGCTTTCCTCATATGACTGGGGGCTAGGACCAGGGGCTTAGCCCTCAGGCACTAAGGCCATCAAACCCGTGTCTGGCAGCCTTTTCCTTTTTTACTTGGAATCCTGCATCCCGATGCTTGATAGCCTTTTACCTTTAGCTTTTCCCTTTAACAACTATGATCGCTGATCTGCGTGGTGACATCATCACTGCCACGTGTCACCCTGTGAGTGGTGACACATGGCACCCGGAAATGGAACCATTTCACCCTTAAACACACTGAAACTGGGTGACACATGTCATTTGCCATGTCATCATCCATACTACCACATCATTGATGACGTCAGCTACCATGTCTTCTCTGAGGACCAATCAGAGGCCGCCACGTAGCCCCTTGGAGGAGAGACAAAAATTTCTTCCTGCCCCTATTTTTTGCAGGCATTTACTTTGTTAATGAATTTCGGTCCTCCCCGATGATTTTGCACTAAATCACAATATCACAATCCCACAAGGTTATTGGGGAGGTAGCCCCTCTGTTCTTGCGATCGTCGATAATGCAGGATTGTGGGATGTGGGATATCCCCACGTGGAGGAGAGAGAAAGGGGCGGCCCTGACTTGGTTTTGTTTCACATTTCCTTTGTTAAAAATTTTCGGCCCTCCCCCAGTGATTTTACACTATATCGCAAGATTGGCCCCCGCAAGTTTTGGAGTTTGTAGTGACTGCAGGACTACTGTGACAGTCGATTTGCGAGATGCGGGATGCCCTCACACTTAGCCATTTTTTTGGTTTTTTGAGCTTTCCAAAGGAAATATTCAATAGGCCCTTAATTGTGATCCAGGAGTCCTTTTTTGGACTTCTATATACCATTGGAAAGATTTTTTCTAAGCACTAGGAAATGGAGAGGGTCTGATTAAGCTCTGAGATCTTCTATGGCCTAGAAAAGTGGCTCCAAACTTCACTGCTCCTAGGAAACCTTGACCAATTGAAACCCACAATGTAGTGAGTGACAACATTGACTCTAACTGGGGACAGTGCCTTGCTGGCAAGGTGTTGAGGACCTGCAGACCAGTAACTTTTCCTTCCATTGGGCATGGAGTCATTCTTAAACAAATACAATTATGTGAAAAAGGACTTTTTTGATAATAAGCTGAAAAATTCAAATAATAATTTCAACACACACACTGGATATTTATAATGAGCAAGAGACAGATATCTCTAATTTTGAAAATAAAATTTTAGGAACTGGCCATTTACAGGGAGTTCCAACAGTTCACCATCCAAGTTTTCTAGCATGTAAGTGTTATTTCCCCTTTCATCTGCAATCTTGAAGGGGCCGAACCATAGCGGATCAAACTTCCCATGTTTAACTTTTCCTTCTCGTCGAACATCCCACTTGAGAACTAAATCTCCTTGCTAAAGAGGATTTTCCTTAGCCTTCTTGCCAAATAGATATTTCATCCTTTGCTGGTTGTTTGACAATTTGGTCTCCACCTGCTCTCTGTTCTCGTGCAACTTGTTTGGTCAATTTAGTGTCCTAAATTTCTCTACATAAATTATCAATCCAGGTATCGTAAACTGATGAAGTGTAGTGCACTGTTTGTGCTAGTTAACCCTTCTTACTTCGTTGTTTTAATATTTTATGTTGTTTTGGGGGTTTTTGGTCTTTTAATTCCTAATGATTTACAATGTAAATTATCAAAACTAAATCTAACTTTCTTAAAGACTGCTCAAAATCTAAAAATGAAAACAGAGCTAAGAAGGAAATGAAAACATAGCTAAGAAAGATATGGAAACAAAGCTAAGAAAGAAATGAAAACAAAGTTTCTATTCTTATTTTACCATTATTTCCAAATCATGAATTAAAACTGAAAGTGAAATTTGCAATTGATGTCTAACTAATTACAGAAATAAAACTAAATGAAATACTTAGTTACCTTCATCTCTCAATTTTGGGAGAAAGTCTCATTGGGATGACATTTAAGTAATTATGTACTTCATTAATCTAAGAGAAAGCAAATACAAAGATGCAGAAATAACTCATTGCATAGATGAAATGTTCAACCACTTAGTTAAGGATGAATTATCAACTTGAAGGGTTTTCCATAAACATTCATTAACACCATGAGTTAGTATTTTAAACTAAAAATGAAATGGCAAAGATAGTAAATGACATTGATCAGTTTAATTGAGAATTTAAACTAGCAAAACAGTGAATGAAGTAAACTATCCAACAATGTATCCTTATCATTCTTCAATCCTACTCTCATCCTGAAACAAGGTTAGTTTTTAATTGAAGAAACAAGATTACACTATTGAGTTCTATCTTCTAAACTACTGATAAGAACTAAAAAGAAATCAAGCTAATGGAAACTACTCTAAATTATAAACACTATTAGTAAGAAAATGATAGAAATTGCATTATAAACATTGCTAGAAAGAAAATGATTATAAACATTGTTTTAGAAAGGAAAATGATGAATTTACAGTTAACAAGAAGAAGAAAAATAAATAAAAAGTGAAACCTTCTTCAGTGAAGGGGCCCTCTGCAACTGATTAGGCTACGCTTGCTCAATCAACTCCAAGAAAACTCCTTCAGATGTTCATAAAAACATGTGGTCTTCTCATATTAAAACAAGGACACAAAACGCCCAAAAATTACAGAGTCTAGAACTTCGATTTCACATTAAAACTATTACTAACTTCTTCGGTCCTTTACACAGGTATTTATAAGAAAAATCATATAACTATTTGTGGAGAAAAGCATGCTACAACCAAACACGTAGAAGACAGATATGCGAAATTTCTTCCTCGGCTGCTGGAGAAATAAATCCAAGACATGGTGGTTGTTGGATTCGTTTGTACAGGTGGCTGTTGGAGTCCATAGGTACAGGTAGTTGCTCCGGATAACGCTTCCCATCATTGTGAAACACATTAATTAACCACAAAACAGAGCCTTGTTACCCTCGATCTCTTTGTGTTTGATTTATCCATTGACCATAGTCTTATGCCATCTTATTTGTCGACTTAGGCTGAATGAATAGGACAGGGTCCATGTCATGATGATTTCAAAGCTACCCATGTGACTAGTTTCTCCTTCTGACACCTAGAACCTGTTAGAGCATGGAGGTAGCTGCGGAACAGCTGGTTAGCTGCGGAACAGCTGGTTAGCTGCAGAATAGGCTGGGTTCCGTAGCTAATATACAAAAATTTATTCAAACAACAAAACATAAAAAGAATAACATGTAAATCACTTAATGTCCTCCTCAAGATGATATATACCAGTTATTAGTGATGATAATGCATATTTCTTATGGAAAAACAAAGAAAAGGAATGAGAAGAGTTGTTAGGGAAAGAGTAATTTTGAGGCTAAACATACCACCACTGCAAAATCATTGCATTTCCCCATGCAATTTTCAAAATGTGAACTTATTTCTCTTATTGCATCTATTCTGACACTTCTGCCAACACATCCAACTTCCTTTTCTTACTTCTCCTTGCACTGACTGCCATCCTGGGCTTCTTCATAAGAAGTTTGTATTTGAGGTTGATAAGTGTTCTGCTCAAATTCCTATTTTTCCTCTTCAGCTTCCTATTTTTCTTGTACCATAATCCTAGGTGTAGCATTGTGTTGTCATGAATGGCTCTATCCAGCTTGTTCTGTTCCCTCAAGGTTTCATTTTCTTTTTGAATATGCCTATTCAAAATCTCTAACTCAAAGATTTCTTGTTTGAGAGAGCTAGTTAGAGGTTCTTGTGGATTGACAGGCTGCTCTAGATTGGTTGAGGATCCTGGATCCATTGAGGTATCCTTCCTCTCTAATGACTCTATGTAGTCATAGACTTGCTGTTGTACTAGATCTATGCTAGGAGAAGCTCTGCTTGGGCTGCCTTCAAAATTCTGTGGAGGAGAGTTTTGTGGACTGTGTTCAAGTGGAATACTGTCAGGAGATTTAACTGGGTTTTCTTCTTCCAAGTTTATGAGCTGGGCTCCTTTTGATGTTACCTTCCTCACCTTACCTCAGAGTCTAGAGCTCCTTCTCATGTTTTGGAAGCTTATGGTTTCTTCTCTTGTGTTCTTCTTCCTTTTCCCTATCTACTTCCTTTTCTTGATTTGATCCCTAATATTGGTCATTCTTTCGGAGAGTAACTGTTCATATTCTTGTGGTGATGAAGGTTTAGGGATGTCTTCATTGGTTTTTTCAGCTCTCTCTTTCATTTTCCCTTTCTGTTTAGTCTGCTTTCTAACCTCTGGTTTAGAAGCTGTCTCTGCATCATCCTTTTGTGAGGAGGTTCCAGATTTGTTTTGAATGTTAATGCTAATATTTCTCCTCCTACTTTTCTTAACATGACTCTCCTTAGGTGACTCTGGAGCATCTTGGAAAAAATTTCTTACCAAGAAATCTTCCCAGGTATCCCCTATACTTTTCAAATGGAATTCAACTAGTATTTTCACTAATCCATGATGATACATAGTTGTTTCTATGGATTCAATTTTCTTTTGGACATTTGTAGCCATCCTTCTTAGACTATTTAGAAGGAACAAGGGAAGGTTGATGGTTCCATTTTCTAAGAAATTCATTAATAAGCGTATATGGTAAACATACATAAACCCAAATCTTCCTTCACATGTAATGAATTTTTGCAATATCAACAGCATATTACCCCATTTGTTCTTGAATGCTGAAATAGGAATTCCCTTCCTAAATACTGTAACATCCATACTTGGGTTTCTAAGGATAACTTTCCAAGATTCACCATGAAATTCCTTGGTTTTAAACCATCTTTCTCCTTGCCTCGACAGTTCTGTTTCTTCTGCTATGAAGGATTCTGTGACTGCAAATTTAATATCTCCTATCTCCACTTCCATGCCATCAAATGACCTTGCAAAAGACTTGGTAATTTCCCTGTGGTAGCCGTCAAATTTCTCAATTAAATTTAACCATCCAGCGTTCTGTAGCATCCCTTTAAGCTGTGGATACCCCTCCATATATTTTACCCCTACGGGCTCTGTTTTGACAATAAGCCCCATATCCCCTGTTTTCGGTTAACCTTCAAAATTACTCTTAATGTCTATAAAACAAGTGCTATTTAAGAAATGAAATCACTGTGTGTATGGAAATGGAATGACTGCATATATATGAAAATAGAAAGAGTGTGTATATATGAAAAAAGGAATGATTGTGTATATAGAAAATGGAAAGGCTATGTATATGAAATGGCTGCGTGTTATAGGAGAGATAAAACTAATGGTTTGCGTGTAATAAATAGACAATAAGGGTTTATAGAGTCGTAGATAGATAGGTCACATCGTCATCTTGACCATTAAGAGGTGGAGTTGTGGAGGACCATTTGAGTACAGGTTAATGGAGTTTGAAGTGGAGATTTTTTATGAAAGAATCATTGAGACCGTTTGTCATTAAAGATGGAAGATATGGCGAAGATACAGTGGTGGTCAAATCAAATGATGGTCGATTAAGGAGACATGTGATTATACATAATATACAAACTTATGTTTTCAAATTGCTTTTTGAAATAAATCTTTGCATTTACCTTTCGAACCTTTACCTTTCGCTTGCTAATTTTTTTTATGTTGATCCACAGGTACCTTGAGCATGTTTGGTCTTCAAAAATTGATTTCCCTGCATACATGATTTTATTATGAGTTTTACGCTTGTGCTTGAACTGATAAACAAATTGTAGCTGTAGAATCAGATTAGTTGCAGAACAGAATCAGCTGCAGAACGTGAAAAAGAAAGTGAAATATGGCTTATGGATCATGAATGAAATGGAAGTGGCTATGTAAGTGAAATGAAATGAGATGTAAGACAAGATGATAAATGAAATGAAAATGGAATGAAAGTTGTAAAATGAAAAATTGAAAATTTATTGATGAAATATGACAATGAGATGAAGTGAAACTGCAAAAACAGAGTGAGGTGAGATGAGATGATGAATTTGAAAAATCTAAACTGCAGAGTGATTGTAGCTTTTTTTCACTACTTATTACAGAAAGAAAATGGAAAATATATGGTGTTAGAAACCTCTGATTTTCACCCTGTATTTTCTGTATAAGTATGTCAATCAATGATTGGTTTTCAACCTTATACAATTTATTTTTTTATTTTTATTTTTATTTATTTATTATTATTATTATTATTTAGCAAAAAATAAAGACTAAGTTAGTGGAGAAGAAGAATTCTTCTTCACTAGCTTCATTTCATTATTGTCTTGGAAAATCTTAATGAACTCCTCTTTTGAAATTGGTTTCTGATATATCTTTAACCTATGACCATTCACAAGAAGAGGAATTTGAATTTCATCTATTGTTCTTATCGTATATCATATGGCCCAAGCCAATGAGTTTGAAAATTCCCTTGAAAATCTTTAAACTTTGAATCAAACAATAGCGCCCAATCTCCCACTTGAAACCTCTTGTCCTTGATATATTTGTCATGCCATTTAGCCCTTTGTTGTTGGACTATACTAGTCCTTTGAACTGCCTCTTGCCTGATTTCATCAAGTTCATTTAATTGCTCCAACCTATGCTTTTGTGCCTCTGATAAATCTACTCCCAATTGGACTGCCATCTTGAAAGTTCTGATTTGGAACTCTATAGGGAACAGGACTTGTTTCCCATAAACAAGTTCATAGGGTGTATGTCCCGTTGTGTTCCTCCATGTAGTTCTATAGGCCCATAAGGCTTCAAAAAGCCTTTCTACCCAATCTCTTCTATGTAGATGCACAATCTTGGTGAGGATTCCTTCAATCACTTTATTTGTAGATTCCACTTGACCATTTTCTTGAGGATGATAAGGAGTAGATTTCTTATGTTTGATCTTGTATTCTTCCACAAGACCCTCCACCATTTTAGATGTAAATTGAGATCCCTGATCTGTCACAATTTCTCTTGGAACACCAAAACGAGTGAAGATGTCTTCAAAAAGAAATTTAAGTACAAATTTTTCATTAACAAAAGGTAATGCTTTGGCCTCTACCCATTTAGTGACATAATCAGTGCATACCAATATATACTTCTTCTGGTTAGATGGAGGATTGATTGGCCCAACAAAATCTAAGACCCACTTTTCAAAAGGTTCAATGAGTACCTGAATTTGTAATGGCATTTCATTTGAGGGAGCAGGTTTCCCTACCCTTTGGCAGCGGTCACATCTCCTGACATATTTTTTAGCTTCTTCGAAGATGGATGGCCAATAATATCCTAAAGAAAGGATTTTATAGACTGTCCTCTTGTTAGCAAAGTGTCCACCACATGGCTCATTATGACATGCCTTAAGAATCTCGGGAATTTCATCTTCCCTGACACACCTTCTGATCATAAGATCTAGTCCTGTTTTATACAATTCGTTAGTGATCCATGAATATCTTGCACTTTCTTAAATAATTTTTCTTTTCTCTCTAGGAAACAAATGTGAAGGTAACTTTCCTATGACTAAATAGTTAGCAATATCTACAAACCAAGGAGTTTGAGTAGTTACTACAAAAATATATTCATTAGGAAACTTATCTTCAACTAGAGAATCTTCTTTGATATTCTGAATCCTGGACAAGAAATCAACAACTGTGTTTTGTTTTCCAGGTCTATCTAGCACAGTAATGTTGAATTCTTGCAAAAGTAAAAGCCATCTTGTAACTCTTCCATTAGTAATAGGTTTATTCATTAAATATCTAATTGCAGAGTGATCTGTATGAACAAAGGTTTCATAGCCTATTATATAGTGTCTGAACTTGTTAATTGCATGAACAACAGCTAAAAATTCCTTTTCAGTCACAATATAATTTAACTCAGTGGGAGTCAAATTCTTACTTGTATAGTAAATGGCATAAGGAATCAAATCCTTTTGTCCCAATATAGCTCCCAGAGCTGTATCTAAAGCATCTGTTGAAATATGGAAAGGGAGTTTCCAATTTGGACCTCTTAAAATGGGTGCTTTAGAAATTTTTGTTTTTAAGGTTTCAAATGCCAACTGGCAATCAAAATTCCAATTGAATTCACAATCTTTGGTAAGCAATTTGAAGAGTGGGGATGCTATTTTAGTGAAATTTTATATAAAACTTATATAATATCCTGTAAATCCTAGAAAACTTATAACACCCTTTTGGCAATTTGGAATTGATAATTTAGAGATGACTTCAACTTTATATTTGTCAACTTTAATCCCATCTCCTGAAATGTGATGTCCTAAAACAATACCTTCTGTAAACATCATAAAAAAAATTTCATGGCTTAGTGAAAGGTTTTCTTCTTTACATCCTTTAAGAACTTTTTCCAAATTCTCCAAAGCTTCTTCAAATGTATTCCCATAGACTGTAAAATCATCCATATATACCTTTACCCAATCATGTATTAGATCAGAAAAAATTCCTAGTATTGCTCTTTGGAATGTTGCAGGTGCATTACATAACCCAAAAGGAAGTACTCGGTAGGCATATGTTCCCCATGGACAAGTAAATGTGGTTTTATCCTAATCTTCAGGTGCTACCTGAATTTGATTATAACCACTAAAACCATCCAAGAATGAGAAATACTTCTTACTTGCTAATGTATCTAACACTTGATCTATAAAGGGAAAAGGAAAATGATCTTTAAGGGTTGCTTTATTCAGTTCTCGATAATCAATGCACACCCTCCATTTACCATTCTTTTTAGGCACAATTACCAAAGGAGAAACCCATTGGCTATCTGAAATTGGGTAAATGAAGTTTACATTCAGTAATTTTTGGAGCTCTTCTTTCACAATCTCTCTAAGATTTGGATTCATCCTTCTCTGAGGTTGTCTGATAGGTCTACAATTTTCCTCAATGTAGATGTGATGGATACAAGTCTTAGGATTAATGCCTTTCATGTCGGTGTATTCCCATGCAAATGCAGTAGAATGTTTTTGTAATGTTTTGATTAGCTCTTCTTGTTGTAGTTTCTCCAAGTTTTTGTTTATGTTCAATGTCCTACCTAGAAAAATTTCAATTGTAGAGCTACCAAACTCTTCCATAGAATAGAGAGACATCTGCCTAGATGACAAATATTCAACATTAGATTTTTCTTGAAATTGCTCATGGTCATATTCTGAAGATGATTCAAAATTTTCCAATGTATTTAAAATTTGACTATCTTCACTAATATTTGAAATAGTAAAGAGAGGTTGAATATCATCTTCATCATCAATCCATTCTTTTTCATCTATTTCTGTGATTGCTTTTGCTGGAGGATATAGAGTAAATTTTTTTGTTGAATTACCATAAAAAATATACATGTCACTAGATCTAAAGCTAATAAAAGCATCAGCTGTGGCCAGCCAAGTTCTTCCTAATATGAGTGGATGTCCTCCTAGATTGTTCTTGGGAGTTGAGATCATGAAATCAATAGGATATTCCCAAGAATCTCAAGATACTGAAATATCTTCTAACACTCCATCTGGTTTGATTACTTATCTATCTACTAGTTGCAGTAAGGTAGGTGTGTAAAGAAGATTAGGAAGTTTGAGATGCTCCATAGTTTGTTTGCTCATGATGTTTATCACTGCCCTTAAGTCAATCAATGTATTTGGAATTTCAACTCCATTGATATGTGTTTTCACAATTGGACTTCTTGGATCCACATATTTTTGTATGGCAATTTTTCCCATCATTCTGTCTGTTATTTTTCCGCCCAGGTGAATTCTTTTTGTTTCCTTTGTTTTTCTTCCTGGTTTCTTTATGCTCAACTCCTTTATTGTTTTGGCTAGAATTGGAATTTCTTTAATGGCTTGTAGCAAAGGGATTTTGATACAGACATTCTTCAATTCATCTAGAAAATCATAATTGGGCAACATAATCTGCTTTTCTACTCCTCTATCAATTTGTAATCTTTCAGGAAAAGGAGGTGTAGAAGTAGATGCTGGTTGCTCAATGATAGGAGTTGTGTTCACTGATTCTTTTTGTTTTTCTTTTTCAATGTTTTGGTTTTGGAGAGATGTTCCCTCAAAACTTTTATTGACCTTTAGAGAATCTTCCTCAAAATTATCTTGTTCTTGAATAACTACAAAAGGTCTTTCCTTTTCTAATATACTACCGAATCTTAGTTGAACATCATTAAGATCTAGAGGAGTAATCATATAAGTTAGAAATTGTTGTCCAAAAACGTTTTTTTCATGTCATTCCATGTTCTAATGGACTGAGTGACTAACCCCATGAACCACTTCAAAGCAGCTCCTTTCAGTGTTGAAGGGAACAACTTAAGTTTTTGAGAGTCTTCTAGATAGTCATAGGTTCTGCACAAGACTTCAAACTCAAATAAGAATGTTTCAGGATCCTCACTTTTTAACCCATGGAAGTTTGGGAGGATAGAAGGTGAGATATTTTTCATTGTGGCATTTGTTTCTTCATCCACTATAGGGAATCCAAAAGAATTATCTATTTTCCTATTTCCTCTGCCTCCTCCGTTATTTCCTCTACCACCTCCTCCAAACAGTGTGAATTCTCCATCTTCTCCTTCTTCTGCCATTATAGTTTCTTCAGGGTTAGTATAGGGTTCAACCTGCAAGGTTACTTTCTCCTCCTTTGGTTCTTCTATCAATGGGATATGGGAGAGAGGTTCTACTTCTTCTTCCTCACCAGGTATTCCTAATTCTTCAATTAAAATGTGCTCCCATGTGGAGGTGAAAAAGGCTACTCTTGTTGTTGGAGATTCAAGATTTTTCTCCCCTAGGACTGACTTGGTAGATGAAGTAGGAGATTCTTTTGATTGGATTTCTGCTCCTGGAACTTCAGGAGTTCTATGGCTGGGAGTATGAGTTTGGGATGGAGGTGTATCTTTTCTTGTTCTTGGTGGAGTGGGTGGTGTTGTAGGAATTGAACTCCTGCATCTAGCTATAAATCTACCCCTAGAGTCTCTTTCTCTATGCATATCATTTTTTTTTAATGTACGAGATAAGGCTACCTAGTTACACTTCCTCGACAACGATGCCAAAATGTTTAGTCAATTTAGTGTCCTAAATTTCTCTACATAAATTATCAATCCGGGTATTGTAAACTGATGAAGTGTAGTGCACTGTTTGTGCTAGCTAACCCATCTTAATTCGTCGTTTTTATATTTTATGTTGTTTTGGGGGTTTTTTGTCTTTTAATCCCTAATGATTTACAATGTAAATTATCAAAACTAAATCTAACTTTCTTAAAGACTGCTCAAAATCTAAAAATGAAAACAGAGCTAAGAAGGAAATGAAAATAGAGCTAAGAAAGATATGGAAACGAAGCTAAGAAAGAAATGAAAACAAAGTTTCTATTCTTATTTTACCATTATTTCCAAATCATGAATTAAAACTGGAAGTGAAATTTGCATATGATGTCTAACTAATTACAGAAATAAAACTAAATGAAATACTTAGTTACTCTGCCTCTCAATTTTGGGAGAAAGTCTCATTGGGATGACATTTAAGTAATTATTTACTTCATTAATCTAAGAGAAAGCAAATACAAAGATGCAGAAATAACTCATAGCATAGATGAAATGTTCAACCACTTAGTTAAGGATGAATTATCAACTTGAAGGGTTTTCCATAAACATTCATTAACACCATGAGTTAGTATTTTAAACTAAAAATGAAATGGCAAAGACAATAAATGACATTGATCAGTTTAATTGAGAATTTAAACTAGCAAAACAGTGAATGAAGTAAACTATCCAACAATGTATCCTTATCATTCTTCAATCCTACTCTCATCCTAAAACAAGGTTAGTTTTTATCTGAAGAAACAAGATTACACTATTGAGTTCTATCCTCTAAACTACTGATAAGAACTAAAAAGAAATCAAGCTAATGGAAATTGCTATAAATTATAAACACTGTTAGTAAGAAATGATAGAAATTGCATTATAAACACTATTAGAAAGAAAATGATTATAAACACTGTTTTAGAAAGGAAAATGATGAATTTATAGTTAACAAGAAGAAGAAAATAAATAAAATGAAACCTTCTTCAGTGTAGGGACCCTCTGCAACTGATTAGGCTACGCTTTCTTAATCAACTCCAAGAAAAATCCTTCAAATGTTCATAAAAACATGCGGTCTTCTCATATTAAAACAGGGACACAAAATGCCCAAAAATTACAGAGTCTAGAACTTCGATTTCACATTAAAACTATCACTAACTTCTTCGGTCCTTTACACAGGTATTTATAAGAAAAATCATATAACTGTTTGTGGAGAAAAGCATGCTACAACCAAACACGTAGAAGACAGATATGCGGAATTTCTTCCTCGGCTGCTGGAGAAATAAATCCAAGACATGGTGGCTGTTGGATTCGTTTGTACAGGTGGCTGTTGGAGTCCGTAGGTACAGGTAGTTACTCCGAATAACGCTTCCCATCACTATGAAACACATTAATTAACCACAAAATAGAGTCCTGTTACCCTTGGTCTCTTTGTGTTTGACTTATCCATTGACCGTAGTCTTATGCCATCTTCTTTGTCGACCTGGGCTGAATGAATAGGACAGGGTCCATGTCATGATGATTTCAAAGCTGCCCATGTGGCTAGTTTCTCCTTCTAACACCTAGAACCTGTTAGAGCATGGAGGTAGCTACGTAATAGCTGGTTAGTTACAGAATAGGCTGTGTTTCGTAGCTAATATACAAAAATTTATTAAAACAGCAAAACATAAAAGGCATAACATGTAAATCACTAAATTTCCTCCTCAAGACGGTATATACTAGTTATTAGTGATGAGAATGCATATTTCTTATGGAAAAACAAAGAAAAGGAATGAGAAGAGTTGCTAGGGAAAGAGTAATTTTGAGGCTCAACACAACTCCACCAGCTAATTTATCCTTCTAGTCAAGGCACTTGGCTCTTCCTCAACTTCTTGTAGCAACTTAGCTACTGGCATTGCTAATTGGATCAGGAAGACATTAACCTTTCCATACACTAGCTCAAAAGGTGATTTCCCAGTGGATCGTTTGGGCATTACATGGTTATCCCACAGAGAAAACTTCAGTTGTGATTCCCAGTTCCTTTGATTTTCAGTGATGGTCTTCTTTAGAACCCTCACCACAGTTTTATTAGAAGACTCAGCTAACTCATTCCCTTGAGGGTAGTATGTAGTAGAATGTCCAATAATGATATTGAATTTATGGCAGAAGTTGGTGAACTTAGCAGATTTGAAGACCTATGCATTATCAATGATGATTTTAAAAGGACACCCAAAGCGGGATAGTATGTTCTCCTCCATGAATTTTATCACCACTGAGTCAGTAGAATTTCTAGCTGGGATAGACTCTACCCACTTGGTGAAATAATCAGTGGCTGTTAAAATCCATTTGTGTTGGCCACTAGAAGGTGGGTTTATTTCTCCAATGAAGTCCAATCCCCACTATCTAAAAGGCTCCTCTACATGCAAAGGAATCAGGGGGAGAGGAGCAAACTTCTATCTTTCAGCAAACAATTAGCATTTCTAGCACGACCTGACATGAGAATAAACATCTCCAAACAGTGTGGGCCAGTAGAATCCCACCTTGAGGATTTTGTGTGATGTTATCTTCCAACTGTAGTGTCCTCCACAGACTCCCCCGTGGAAATCCTTGATCACTTCATGGGTTCCCCCTCCACCAAAAATAGAAGTAATACCCCCACCCGATCCTTCCAGTAGAGAAATCTATTGGATATAATGTATTTATGTGCCTGCAATATCAAAATTAGGTATTTAGATCTATCCAGTCCTAACGAGCATCTTATGAATAAGAGGTAACAAATAATGTTCTTATAACCGGGCGATCCCTCATATTTGGCATAGATATTTTGCTCATCTATTTTAATTCCACTCTGGTGGTCCTCTGGTATGTCTTCCTCTGTGATTAGGCTTATCCCTAGAGCTTAGTAGTTGGATTCAGATAAAATCTTGGCCAACCCCTGGCCATTGATGAGCTTGATAGGCTTTATTTCTAGCTCATATTCTTGTATTTTAACTATCCAACTGCCCCTCTTTCCTTCGTTGTCTCCCTGCACCAGGATGTCCTTGACTACAGTAGTTGGGATGAACACTGTGATTCCTAATTGTGTCACAGATATACAGAATGACTTCAGCACCTTGACCAATGCATATGCATGTTTCTCCAATATATTGTATTTTAGCTCAACATCCCTTAGGACTTGGATGAAAAAGGCAATGGGCTTCTCATAACCTTCTTTATTTTTATGTAACAACACAAAAGAAATGGTATGGGGAGAGGCGAAAGAAAATATGTAAAAAGGCACTCAATAGTCGGAGCTGACTAACACTGGGGCCTCAACCAAAGCTTCTTTGATCCTAGTGAAAGAATCACAGGGGACAAAACTCCACTTAATGTCATTCTCCTTCTTGAGCATGTGTGTGATACCTTTGACTACCTCAGCATAGTTGGGTATGAATCGCCTTAAGAAATTTATCATCCCCAAAAAGGATTGGAATTATTTCTTGTTTCTAGCAAGGGAATAAGGCTGATGGCTTTGACTTGTTCATGATCAATCTTTACTCCTCCTTGCACTACTATGTGTCCAAGAATCTTCCCCTCACTCAGGACGAACTAATATTTCTTAGGATTTAGAGAGAGGCCATACCTCCTACACTTCTTGAAGGTAAGCTTTAAATGGAGGATATGCTCTTCATCAGTCTTAGAAAAGACCGTGATGTTGACTAAGTATACTACCACGAATTTATCTTTCTCACCCATGAAAGTTATGTCCATAGCTCTCTGAAATGTGGCCCCTACATTTATCAACTTGAATGGCATGCAGACGTACATGAATGTTCCCCACGGGGTGGTGAAAGCAGTGTTTTTCTAGTCCTCAAGGTGGAATTCCACTTGGTTATATCTGGAGAATCCATTCATCATGGACATTCTAGTTGCACCCACTACCTCCTACAATATATTATCCATCTTGGGCAGAGGGTAGTTATCTTTTAGAGATGCCCTGTTTAGATTCCAAAAGTCCACACATAGCCTTATCTCTCCGTTCTTTTTCTGGACAGGGACCAAATTGGCTACCCACTCAGAGTATCTTAAAGGTACTATGATCTTAGAATGCAGCAGCTTCCTTACCTTCTTTTAAATGGAGGAGAGTAACAATGGATTTATCGTTTGAGTTTCTGTTTGCATGGCTTTATCCCACTCTTCAAGGGAATATTATGTTGAATGATATTAGTATCAAATGATTTCAAATCATCATAAGACCAAGCAAATACATCTTTGTAAGTTTTGAATAGATCTAAATACCTTTGTTTGTATTGCCAAGGGATTCCTTTGGATAGAATGATCGTCTAGGGTTCCTCCTTTGATCTGATGTTGCAGTCTTCAACTTGCTCATCCTTCTCTGGGGCCATTTGTTTGGAAGCTATGTCATCTTTATTGAAAAGTATTTCTAGTGGAACAATTCCACGAGGGATGGTGTTCCCTTTTAGTTGCAATTTTTTTTCCCAACCACTGTGTCTTTCAACGAAGTGGCTTCTTGTTCTGCTTCTTCTTCTTCTTGATCAATGGCGAAGTGGGAAAACTCCCCAACGACTTATATGAATATTTTCACCTTCTCATCATCTTCAAATACCTGCCAGTGTTTGACATTATCAGGTATTGAATGCCTGTGCTTGACTTCTATCTCATATCTGAGGAGTGGATTTTGTGGGGGCCTGAAAGTGCTTGCAGCTACTGCAAGAGAGTCAACCATCCTGTTTTCTTCCCTGGGCAGAAACTGGATGTTAAAGTCTAGGAAGAAATTGTCTATTAATTCCCACACTTCATTTCAGTACGTCCTCAGCCTGGGGTGTTTGGCTTGGCATTGGTCTCGGATTTTCCTTATGACTAGCTCAGAGTCTCCATAGACCGATAAGCATTCAATTTTCATATTCCTTACCATTTGTAACCTAAGGAGAAATGCTTCGTACTCCACCACATTATTGGTCACCTCAAATTCAAGATTGAATGAGAAGGGCATCATGCTGCCTTCCAGAGATACCAACAATATTCCAGCTCCATGTCCCTCTTTTGAGTTTACTTCATCGAATTACAATTTCCATACTTCATTTTCATTTGCTCGTAAGTGCTCTAACTACCCTGTCAAGTGTACTGATGTTTCCTCTAGGAAGGTCTGATCCTTTTCTAGGAACAGACAAGAGATGTTGTTATCCTTCCCATGCACTAGGGAGTTTCCGATCCTTTACCTAGGGTCATAGTTTTCACAAACCTGGATTCTCTGTACAACCTCCTTGGCTCACCTCAAAAAGTGGTAATGGTGGCATAAGTCAGATCTAGCTTGATAGAGCCACCCACCTTGGAACCCCAAGATCTAGATAAGAGCATTCCAATGCTCAGAGATATATCTGCCACCACTATATCCATTACCACACTCGTCACCAGGATCTGAGCCAGGTTTACCACCAGATCCTTTTTCATGCCTAAGCACTTGACTCTTTTGGAGTCAAAGGAGTACATGTCCTTGTATGGTCTCGTGATATCCAAACCCAGTTGTTCCATTACTAATAGTGGCATGAGGTTGTGTGAGGCCCCGAAATCCAGCATGCAATTATGCAACAAAAGGTCATGGATCACCAGAGTCACATAGAAAGGTGCAATAGAAGCATCCAACTCTTCCACATGTGGCCCGAAAACAACCATGGGCCTCTCCTCTTGAAGGTTCAAACTATCATGGGATGGTGTTGAGGTGACTGGATGCATGAATTGAGAGACCTAAGCTTTGTAATTAGGATTTTAGAGGAGCTCAGTTAGGGGAACAAGAATTTTTACCTTTTCAAGCTCCTTCTGGAGATTGAATGTGGGTTGGGCCTTTTCTGTATCTTGTGGCTCTATTATTTCTTCCTTCCTGCTGGCATTTTTTAGCAGAATAGGTGCCTCCTTTTCTGTGTGCCCCTTAGGATCATTGATCTCCTTATTTGTAGAGACTCCTATCTTGGGTGGGTCAGGATGGAGCTTAACATTTACCTTGTTTGGTGTTGGAGGAACAACTTGGGGAGCAGATTCCCCTAGCTGTTCTGGTTCTCTTGTCCTCTCCTTTGAATATCTTAGATTATACTTATGTTGGGGCTATTCTTGCATTAACTCTACAAACTATTTGCAATAATAATCCATATCTTCCTCATATGCTACTGCTTCTCTATGATGATTGGCCTCTTGGTGAGCCATATTCTCATGTTCTTCTTTAGCAAAACCAGAATATATATTTCCCTGCATCTCCTCTGTATCTGACGATTGTTCGTCGGGACCATATTCCAAGTATAAGGGATTAGGGATCTGATAAAGATGTTCTTTTCTTTCCCTTGGAAGTAGTTGTAGTGGAGGTCTTCTATATTGTGATTTATAACCCCAGTTATTGACTTGAGCATTCTGCTTGGGGAGGTTCTTGTTCTCGATTTCGAGTTTTCCAACATTTTGTGATAAAATCTAGATGAGTTTGTCCAGATCATCCCACTTCGGGTCTAATGAGTCTCCATCTCGACTGGAGGAGGATGCCTCTTCCTTTCCTCTTTTGGATTTAGTAGGTTATTTCTTTACCCTTGACTTCCCTGCCGAAGCCAGATTTGCTTCCACTTCGAGAGCATCGATCTGAAGTTGGTCTAGAGTGGTAGACTTGTTTTCTCTTAGGGTAAAGCTAACGTTAGAGTAAAATTCTCCCAAGAAAACCACACGAGATACAATTGGGGGAGGCTTTCTGCCAACTAACAGGTTATTGAATTGCTTATTGAATATTTTGATATATTCTGAAGTATCCTCCTTCGAATTTTTTCTTATGGCATTAAACTCAATGAGGAGGTACTCATGATTACTCTTTTCTCCCCATTTATGGGTGAAATCATTTTCAAGTTGCTCCCATGTAGCGATGGAGGCATTAGGTATGGATTTGAACCATTTTCTAGCCTCTCTGTTATCACTTAGAACTAAAAACTCTATGCATATAGATGTTTGTCTTAGTCCAATGACAAAGGTCTGTGTCAAGTTGATTTCGTTTTATATTTCTTACTTAGGATTTGGAGTTTTAAAAAGTTTTTGATTCAAACTATACTCGAATCCTATTGGTTCTCCTCCACCATCATTGTTTTATAAGCCATGTCTTGTCTTATCCTAGTCACCGAGTCTTTTAGTGATTTCGCAGCGTAATCCTATTGGCCAGTTTCGCAGCGCAATTATGGTTTAACAATTTCGCAGCGCGTTATGATTAGGCCGTTTCGCAGCGCATCATTAGAATTTTAAACTAACCGCGCTGCGAAATCGGGGATTCGTGCATTTCGCAGCGAATCTTTCCCAAAATGTCAAGTCTGTTGATGAGTCACCAATTGTGTCCTCTCATGTCAGTTTGTGTACCTCTCGTATCATGTTTGAGCGCTCATTAATCACTACTCCACCAATAGATCTGTTGAAATGCACAGAAATATCATTCCCAATGGATTTTACCGTGCATGGACCTTTATGATAATCGTAAGTGCTGCATGAGTGTCAAGTCTGTCTGATGATGTATTTGAAATTTCAAGCGAGGCTGTTTTCAAGCGAGCCTGATTACAAGCGAGGCCGAGTTAAAAAAGAACTGAACTGCCATTTCAACTGAAGTTGTTGGTCATTGTGTGTGTGAAGATTTCAAAGAGAAAAATGGAGAGAAAAGAACACAGATCCGGTAAATGCCAGAGGACTGAACCTGAAGGTCTAGACATAGCATTGAGGGATGAAGGCGTGAAGAAAGCATTCAAAGATGCCGGGTGCTGGAACTTTTGTAAAAAGCTGCAAGGAGGACATGCGCAGGTAACCAAAGAATTTGCGCTAAACTTCACTGGTTTAAATTCAAAAATAGCTATGTTGGAAGTTCAAGTGTCTCCAGAAGCAATATCTGCTATAACAGAGATCCCAAGAGGACGACAAGAATGGTTTAAGAATTTTAAGTTTGATATGAATCCATGTAAGGAGTTTTTAAAAGAGGCATATGTGAATGAAGACCTAACAAAAGCAGTGCCCAGAAACTATGTCAAGAAGCATTATGCCCTTCTTCTCACCTGCATTCAAAAATACTTGACCTGTGAAGGAAGATACAATAAGGTCTATTCTTATCATTTCAAACTGCTCTTGCATTTCACTGGGAAAGTTTCCATAGACATTCCTTTTTACTTATTTTGCAGTTTGAGTAAAATGTGTGATAAGGTGCAGCTGAGGAAAGAGGACTGTGAAACCTCCTTATTTCATCATGGTTTGATTAAGTTGCTAGTTTTAGATGGCCTCCAGAAGATAGGCAGAGACTGGAATTCGTTCATTTTCATGGCTGGATTCCAAAGCAAAACTGGTCTTACTCCACAACCAGTTAAAGAACAACCAGTCAAAGAATTCACAATAGCTGAGCTACAGAAAGAAGCAAGAGCTAAAAAGCAAATCAAGTTACAGCAAAGGAAACCAGTGAAGCCACTAATCATTCAAGAACAACCTGAGCAATCAACAAAGGGAAAAACTCATGATAAGAAGACTGTTCCTGAAACAAGTAGAACTGAAGCAGTTTCAAGAGTAAGGACAAGAAGCCAGATAAACAAAGAAAAGGGCAAAGCCATAGCTGTTGAAGAGAGCCCAACATCCAAGGCAAGCTTGAATGATTTATTACAGGCCATTGAGTTTGAGCAAATTGAACCAGTGCATATTGATTTGACACAGTCATCACCAGAAAGTACCAAGAAGTCTAAGGCCTCAAAAAGGCTGAAGTTCGATGAGCCAGGTGAAGAATTCATTTTCAAACCTAGAAGACCTATTACAAGGAAGCAAGTAAAGGAAGCTCTGCCCAGAACAGAGGAGGCCAAGAAATTGCCCAGAACAGAGGAAGCCGAGAAAATTAAGCAAAAAGACACAAGCAGAATAGTCATCATATCTCAAGGAGGTAATATTATAGCTATAAGGAACCAGTTAGAAGCAGCTAAACATGAGATTGCTAAGGTGAAGAATGCCACTAGGGATTCTGCAGTCAGGTATGCAAATTATCGTAAGGCTGTATGGAAAGAAAGTGAAACCCTAGAAAACCAGTTGGATTCAGTAGTTGATGTTTACACATGGACAGTACCAGCAATCAAAGAGGCCAAATTCGTCAGAAAGATAAATATGCACCTAAGAGCTGAGAATAAAGCTATGAAGAAGAAAATCAAAGACTTGAAGGCACAGCTAGACCAGTTAGCTGCTAAATGAAGTTTCTTTTCAAAGAAAGGTTTGTTCCAAATTTTGTCAAATTTTGCTTAGTTTTATTGTTTTGAGGACATGTAGATCCCTACTATATATATCAAAGGTCAAAGGGAGTTTTCGCAATCAAATGTCTGGGCGGTAAATATCTCAGGACAAAGGCAAGCTGTTTAAACAATTCAGCAGTTTCGTAGCGCGCTACAAAACTGCTGTAGGTGATGGTTTTAACACAGACAAACAGTTTGGTAATATGGGCGGGAATTTTCAAAAGGAAACACCTAAAGGATATCTAAGAAACCAAATGAAGCTATCAAAGCCGTTCAGATCAAGACAGGTGTACCTTTAAAAAGGTGGAATATTTTAACTCAAGTTTAAAGTTTCTGTTATAAAGCCACTTTATCACCGTTCATGGGGTATTAAATGAATTGCATACAAGGAATTTTGGCCTGCACACTTGTTCATCGACGAAGCCTCCAACACATCAGGAACATGGTAGTGTTCTATATTTTGGGATATTAAAGGGCTAGAAGACATGCTGTTGTATATTCGAACAAGTTGTGGAAAACTGGAACCGAAAAGCAAGGGATATCTCCTAACACCACTGAAGCAGTTATAGGGGTCAGCATTCAAGGTCAACATGGAGCATTGATTACCCATCTCAGCCATCTCAGCCAAACTGAAAGAAGACCAGGTGTCAAAGAACGAGGAGGAATTATTATACATGGAAGATAGAGTTAGAGTCATAGTCAAATTAGAACTCTTTAAAACTCCAGTTAAGCACTTTATTGTATTTAATAGTTAGTTGAATAGCAGATAGGTGTCATCAAAAGCAGTTATCGAATTCCCCTCATGCTGGAGGAGGAATCTCGAATTAGGTAGAATAAGAATTCTATATATAGCTAAGACAGTGATGTAATGAGGGTTGGAGATTTTATAAAAACAGAGTACTGTTTTGGCTTATGTAAAAAGACAGAGTTCAGTAATATAATAAAACTGCTTTTCTTCTCAGGATTCATAAAGTGTTTCTATGTTCAAGATGTATGGTTTTGCTTTATCCCTGATCTATTTTACAGTTGCATAAATGTGTAATCACTCAGAATTCACTTATGCTGCTCTGATTTCCTGTACACATTCATGAACTGTGGTTTTATAAGAGTTGTGTTTTGAACATTTAAATGCCACATGCCCTGACTTCTATGTAAAGGCTGTATCATTATTTGCTGAAGTTTTATCGACTCCATAGGCCCAATGGAAACTTATGTAATGTTTGTCCAACCTTCATATTTGTCACTGTTATTTCACAAGAGTTAGCCCTCTTATTTTTAATCAAAATCAATAACCTTTTTGAGAGAGCCCTCTCAGGCTAAGGAGGCTAAACCTTAGTCAAAAGATTGGTTTGAAACAGATACTTGAAGTCTTCCTGGTCAGCAGCCTTCCAGGGTCTGATTTTGAGATAACACTCTCCATCGAGGGATTGCACAAAAAGTCTCATGACCACATCTAGTTGTTCCACGTTTATGTTCTCGGAAAAAGCACTGAAGGTTTCAATGTGACTCTATTCTGAGTTATCATCTTCTTCATTGAACCTAGGTAGATGCTTTAGGTAGTACTAGGGCATTACACTTAAGGGCTGAGGTATATCAAGAGGTGCATACTTGTTTAGAAAAAATCCTGGAAGAGCCATCCAGATTAGCGGCAGGGGATTAAAATTTACTTGAGGAACTGGGGTCAAGACCATAGTGTTTGGAGGGGAAGGAAGATATGTCAGGGCCTTAGGAGTAAGTCTTGAATAATGAGAAATAACGGGCTAAGAACTGGATGAGGGAACTTCAAAGATTGGCAAGATGGTAGCACAATCAGGGGGAGTTTTCTCTTTCCATACTTTCTTGAAAATCAACTTTTCTGGGTCAAATACAGAAAAGTTGCTAGTTTCCTTATTTCATCATGGTTTGATTAAGTTGCTAGTTTTAGATGGCCTCCAGAAGATAGGCAGAGACTGGAATTCGTTCATTTTCATGGCTGGATTCCAAAGCAAAACTGGTCTTACTCCACAACCAGTTAAAGAACAACCAGTCAAAGAATTCACAATAGCTGAGCTACAGAAAGAAGCAAGAGCTAAAAAGCAAATCAAGTTACAGCAAAGGAAACCAGTGAAGCCACTAATCATTCAAGAACAACCTGAGCAATCAACAAAGGGAAAAACTCATGATAAGAAGACTGTTCCTGAAACAAGTAGAACTGAAGTAGTTTCAAGAGTAAGGACAAGAAGCCAGATAAACAAAGAAAAGGGCAAAGCCATAGCTGTTGAAGAGAGCCCAACATCCAAGGCAAGCTTGAATGATTTATTACAGGCCATTGAGTTTGAGCAAATTGAACCAGTGCATATTGATTTGACACAGTCATCACCAGAAAGTACCAAGAAGTCTAAGGCCTCAAAAAGGCTGAAGTTCGATGAGCCAGGTGAAGAATTCATTTTCAAACCTAGAAGACCTATTACAAGGAAGCAAGTAAAGGAAGCTCTGCCCAGAACAGAGGAGGCCGAGAAATTGCCCAGAACAGAGGAAGCCGAGAAAATTAAGCAAAAAGACACAAGCAGAACAGTCATCATATCTCAAGGAGGTAATATTATAGCTATAAGGAACCAGTTAGAAGCAGCTAAACATGAGATTGCTAAGGTGAAGAATGCCACTAGGGATTCTGCAGTCAGGTATGCAAATTATTGTAAGGTTGTATGGAAAGAAAGTGAAACCCTAGAAAACCAGTTGGATTCAGTAGTTGATGTTTACACATGGACAGTACCAGCAATCAAAGAGGCCAAATTCGTCAGAAAGATAAATATGCACCTAAAAGCTTAGAATAAAGCTATGAAGAAGAAAATCAAAGACCTGAAGGCACAGCTAGACCAGTTAGCTGCTAAATGAAGTTTCTTTTCAAAGAAAGGTTTGTTCCAAATTTTGTCAAATTTTGCTTAGTTTTATTGTTTTGAGGACATGTAGATCCCTGCTATATATATCAAAGGTCAAAGGGAGTTTTTGCAATCAAATGTCTGGGCGGTAAATATCTCAGGACAAAGGCAAGCTGTTTAAACAATTCAGCAGTTTCGTAGCGCGCTACAAAACTGCTGTAGGTGATGGTTTTAACGCAGACAAACAGTTTGGTAATATGGGCGGGAATTTTCAAAAGGAAACACCTAAAGGATATGTAAGAAACCAAATGAAGCTATCAAATCCGTTCAGATCAAGATAGGTGTACCTTTAAAAAGGTGGAATATTTTAACTCAAGTTTAAAGTTTCTGTTATAAAGCCACTTTATCACCATTCATGGGGTATTAAATGAATTGCATACAAGGAATTTTGGCCTGCACACTTGTTCATCGACGAAGCCTCCAACACATCAGGAACATGGTAGTGTTCTATATTTTGGGATATTAAAGGGCTAGAAGACATGTTGTTGTATATTCGAACAAGTTGTGGAAAACTGGAACCGAAAAGCAAGGGATATCTCCTAACACCACTGAAGCAGTTAAAGGGGTCAGCATCCAAGGTCAACATGGAGCATTGATTACCCATCTCAGCCATCTTAGCCAAACTGAAAGAAGACCAGGTGTCAAAGAACGAGGAGGAATTATTATACATGGAAGATAGAGTTAGAGTCATAGTCAAATTAGAACTCTTTAAAACTCCAGTTAAGCACTTTATTGTATTTAATAGTTAGTTGAATAGCAGATAGGTGTCATCAAAAGCAGTTATCGAATTCCCCTCATGCTGGAGGAGGAATCTCGAATTAGGTAGAATAAGAATTCTATATATAGCTAAGACAGTGATGTAATGAGGGTTGGATATTTTATAAAACAGAGTACTGTTTTGGCTTATGTAAAAAGACAGAGTTCAGTAATATAATAAAACTGCTTTTCTTCTCAGGATTCATAAAGTGTTTCTATGTTCAAGATGTATGGTTTTGCTTTATCCCTGATCTATTTTACAGTTGCATAAATGTGTAATCACTCAGAATTCACTTATGCTGCTCTGATTTCCTGTACACATTCATGAACTGTGGTTTTATAAGAGTTGTGTTTTGAACATTTAAATGCCACATGCCCTGACTTCTATGTAAAGGCTGTATCATTATTTGCTGAAGTTTTATTGACTCCATAGGCCCAATGGAAACTTATGTAATGTTTGTCCAACCTTCATATTTGTCACTGTTATTTCACAAGAGTTAGCCCTCTTATTTTTAATCAAAATCAATAACCTTTTTGAGAGAGCCCTCTCAGGCTAAGGATGCTAAAACTTAGTCAAAAGATTGGTTTGAAATAGTTACTTGAAGTCTTCCTGGTCAGCAGCCTTCCAGGGTCTGATTTTGAGATAACACTCTCCATCGAGGGATTGCACAAAAAGTCTCATGACCACATCTAGTTGTTCCACGTTTATGTTCTCGGAAAAAGCACTGAAGGTTTCAATGTGACTCTATTCTGAGTTATCATCTTCTTCATTGAACCTAGGTAGATGCTTTAGGTAGTACTAGGGCATTACACTTAAGGGCTGAGGTATATCAAGAGGTGCATACTTGTTTAGAAAAAATCCTGGAAGAGCCATCCAGATTAGCGGCAGGGGATTAAAATTTACTTGAGGAACTGGGGTCAAGACCATAGTGTTTGGAGGGGAAGGAGGATATGTCAGGGCCTTAGGAGTAAGTCCTGAATAATGAGAAATAACGGGCTAAGAACTGGATGAGGGAACTTCAAAGGTTGGCAAGATGGTAGCATAATCAGGGGGAGTTTTCTCTTTCCATACTTTCTTGAAAATCAACTTTTCTGGGTCAAATACAAATGGGGATTTCTATTGGGATGTATTTGAGTGAGTATGAGGCCTTTTAAAAGCTAGGGTTATGAATGATAATGAGGGGGGTGTGGAGTTTCCAAGGTGATGTGAAGGAAATCAGAATAGACTTCACTCACCCATACAAAGAGTGTTCAACTTGTCGTATCCCAAGGGAAAAATCCTTCAATAAGTTCCCACGAAAAAGACGCCAAAAGATGTTCTCGCTCCCAGAGATAGCCTTGGATTGCTTACAATACCAGTGCCTGGGAACATCTACATTTGTGTGTCTCAAATGATTTACAAGAAAATGGAGACATCACTTTTGTGT
Organism: Pinus tabuliformis; assembly: GCA_031772625.1. Lineage (NCBI taxonomy): Eukaryota > Viridiplantae > Streptophyta > Pinopsida > Pinales > Pinaceae > Pinus > Pinus tabuliformis. The sequence goes on along the minus strand of CM062806.1, from coordinate 518,642,144 downwards.
TATACATACATATATTTATAGGAAATGGTTTGGTTCATTTATCGAAAGAAATAAGACATGGATTTCTGGTACTTCCTCACAGGTTCATATCTCAGAAATATGCATAAAAATAATGGAGACCAAGTATTTCAATGGATTACAGCTTAATAAGCTTTTGCAAGGCAGATGTGAGAGGACACAGAGAAGGAGCAACCAGTAATAAGCTTTTGCAAGGCAGATGTGAGAGGACACAGAGAAGGAGCAACCAATCACATAAAGCATAAGGCTTCAAGACTTCTACACTTAACACATAGAGCTTGAGGCATTAAGGATTTCTATACTTATTTGAGTTACAAGAAGGAATAATGGATGAAGGAGGAGCTAAATGATATGATTCATGTGTTGTAGATTTAAAGATATGATTTCAATAGTCCACATAGGTATATTCATCAACAACATTGAGACAAGTGAATATGTGATGTAATTACAAGAACTTGCATTCACATTTCAATACAAATAAATCTATTAGGAAGCTTGAAATATTTCTAGCAGCTATAATTGCATGAATACAGAGAATAAATATGAACACAAAATGATTTTTAATAGAGGTAACACACACTCTAATTATTGAAGAGAGAATCACCACCATTTCCTTGATATTCTGAAAAATCTGTGTTACAAAGAGATACAGTCTGAAAATAGCATGTAGTGTTTTCTATAGAATTTCTGAACCTTTTCTAAGTCTTTCTTTCCTCTATTTATTTGGAGAGGGGAGCAAGAACATTCAATGCAACAAAATATCTCTGGCCTAGTCTCAGTTGTTGGGTTTACTAGTTGTCTCACTCAGAGATGGCTTTGTGGCCCAAAAAATTACAGAATTAAAAGCCTCATTGAAAGGAGGCATGTTACAATACAACAACTAAATAAACATAAGATGTAAAATATACAAAGATCTCCTTGCCCATCCTATGATCGTCTTTGCTGCAGGAGTTGTTCTACTTAAAGTATGGCTTCCTGCACTGCTTCACCCACCTCTGTCTTTTATGCCTTTAATTCATTCGGCACTGGCTCTTGGACTCGTGTCACAGTGGACTTCTTCAGGATTATCCCATCTCGTGCTTTGAATGCACCATTTGTTCCTCTTAAAACCATAGCTATTGACCTATCACGCCCTTTAAAGCTCTGTCCTGCACTATCGGTGCCTTGATGTGGTGGGTGATATGCATTACAGTGTAACAGTGTAGTCTCTCAGGCACGAGCCTTTTTTTCTCTAAAACAGGAAAAACAGGCACTTTTGATTTCCCCCTTAGCCCCTCTTTATTATAGCCCCCCATGTGGCCTTCCTCATATGAACGGGGGCTAGAATCAGGGGCCTATCCCTCAGGCGCTAAGGCCATCAAACCCGCGTTTGGGATCCTTTTTCTTTGTTACTTGGAATCCCACATCTTGGCACTTGATAACCTTTTACCTTTAGCTTTTCCCCTTAACAACTGCGCTTGCCGATCTGTAGGGTGAAGTCATCACTGCCACATGTCACCCTGTGAGTGGTGACATGTGGCACCCAGAAATGGCCCCATTTCACCCCTGAAAACACTGAAACTAGGTGACACGTGTCATCTTCCATGTCATCATCTGTATTGCCACGTCACTGATGAAATCATCTGCCATGTTTTCTCTGAGCACCAAAATGCATGCCTGACCCTTTTTTTGTAGGCATTTCCTTTGTTAATGAGTTTCGGTCCTGCCCGATGATTTTGCACTAAATCACAATATCACAATCTCGCAAGATTATTGAGGAGGTAGTCCCTCTATTCTTGTAATCATCGATAATGCGGGATTGCGGGATATCGCCATGTGGAGGAGAGAGAAAGGAGTGGCTCTAACTTGGTTTTGTTCCACATTTCCTATGTTAAACTTTTTCGACCCTCCCCCAGTGATTTCACACTATATCACAAGACCGGACCCCGCAAGTTTTGGAGTTTACTGTGATTGCAGGACTGTTTGTGACATCTGATTTACAGGATGTGGGATTGCGGGATGCCCTCATACTTAGTCATTTTTTTGGTTTTCTGAGATTTCCAAAGGAAATCTTCAACATGCCCTAACTTCTGATCCAAGAGTCCTTTTTTGGACTTCTATATACCATTGGAAAGATTTTTCTGAGCATTAGGCAATGGAGAGGGTATGATTAAGCTCTGAGATCTTCTGTGGCCTGGGAAGATGCCTCCAAACTTCTTTGCTCCTAGGCAACCTTGACCAATTGAAACCCACAATGTAGTGAGTGAAAATAGTATCAAAGGTATTGAAAACTACATAGAACAAGGTTCTAAATCTTCTCTCTAAAATTTTTTGAATAACAGAGTTTTTGGAGCAAATTTTCTTCAGTGGAGGAACAATTTCTTTCAATGGATTCAGGCTTGAGTATGCATTGGAGGGAAGTTTGAATTTCATTGTTTGGAAAGACAAAATGGAAGTTGTGTTGGATGACAATGGAGTATTGGAGTACACACAAACTAGTATTTCAAAACTAGTAGCATCATATGCACAACAACTGGCTTAGTGGAAGATAGATACTACAAAATCCCAGAGGATTATCCCCGAGGGAGTCAGAGACCATGTGGTTTTGAATTTCCATGGAAGTAAGACTACTTATGAAATCTGGAAAACTCTCACAGAGTTGTTCGAAAGCAATAGTGATTCTAGGAAATTGGCATTGAAAGATAAGCTTCAGAATATTCGAATACAGAAAATTGAAATCAGTCTTCAGTACCTATCTAGATTCACTGAGGAAAGAGATGAACTTAGAGGAGTAGGAGAGATTGTGCCACCATCTAATCTTGTGAGCTTAGCACTCCTTGGTCTTCGGAAGTCCTGACATAACTATCAAGATTTAGTTAATGGAAGAGACAAGCTCCAAAATTAGGAGAGACTTTAGTCTAACTTGGTGCAGGAAGAGATTAAAAGAAATACTAGATATGGTGTCACATCCAGATCTGATGAGAAAGAAGAATGTGCTCGAGTTGGAAAAGGAAAGAATGCCAAAGGTAAGAAGGCCCAAGGCGAGATAAAATCCATCCCGAACCATGGCAAGAATAAATATCCCAGTAAAATTAAATGCTTTCACTTCAATGAGCATGGAAATTATGCAACCAAGTGTCCACATAAGAAATCTGGTAAGGAACATGCAACAATAGTAGGAGGAGATGCTCTCACATCACAATTCGAATTGTATTTCACCTAAATTGCATGCATGATAAGTATTGTATGAGACAGTGTATGGTACTTATACTCTAGTGCTTCATTTCATATGACAGAAAATAAGGATTTCTTCAACGGCCTAGAGGAGAAGGACCTACAATTACCCATAGATCTTGGAGACGATGGGAGATATAGTACCAAAGGGATTGACACTGCCGCCTTTAAGAGGGAGTCATGCTCTCATCTTCACCTAAAGAATGTAATGTATGTGTCTAGCCTAAAGAAAAATCTAATTTTTGTATATGTACTTGAGGACAGAAGATATGATGTGGTGTTCAATAGGGGGAAAGATTATTTGAAGAATGTTTCTATTGGAAAAGTAAAAAAAGAAAGTGTTCAGGTTAAAAATATCTACAAGCTAGAGGTGCATTTCATCATGCAAGCAGCTATACCTCCGAGAGTGAGGTGGGGCAATGTAGAGCCTTAGTCCCAGAGTTGCAAATATTTGGGTAGGGTACATAAGAGAACAACAGGAGTTGTTGTATACTCTCCTCATGGATCATAAACCTTGCTATAGGGGCCCATAATATTTGGTAGTAGAAGGATCATTGTCATTTGATACATCCAAATATTGAGCGACAATGAAAAGGATAGTAGTAGTAAGAGACTCAGGAGACAGTTGTAGCTTAGAGACATAGTTGATTCATTATTTTGGATGCTTCTCAGTTGTAGTTGTTGCAGTAGAAATGACAATAGTGAGAGGGATTGTTAGTTGTGTTATGGTAATCATTCCTCCATAGGAGAAGGATTGGGGTTTTTCACAACCCATTTCTTGCTAAGAGGGAGTGTTAAATTGTAGCAAGAAAAGGCCACATTTGACTTGTGCCTCAGTCAAATGAAGAAATTCGAATTTCCACATTAGCAGGATGACTTGAGTCACAGTTAGCAGGAGTGACATGGCTAAGTCACTTAGTTAAGTCATTCAATTTGAGTTTGTGGGAAAGAAGTAGAGTTGTGAATGAGTTGATTGCTAATATCTAACAATCTAGTGGAGTTATAGTCAGTGAAACTCAGTTGTCTAAGCTCTAGTCATGAATAGAGTCAGTATGATTTCAGTTGAGTAGTTGTAACTATTGTTAACTCACCAATCTCTCAGTTAACTAGTAAATTTACTAAAAATAGCCCTATTCATCCATGGAATTTAAAATTCCTAGTTGAGAGGAGGAAACAAACATCAATGTAATTATTATTGTATACTAGTGAGTGTACAAAGTTTGCATGTAGTAGGTGAGAAAATATCTTGGGATTGCGTAAAAAAATAGGAGATCTTCCTATTCTTTAGGAGCAGGAATTGCGCAAGGAAATAGGAGGAAGCGGGAGGCCTATTTTGGCTAAATATTGGCTAGAGAAGAATCAGGAGGAGATCAATATTGCAGTGTAGTTTGAGCTTGAAGGATTGAAGCTATCATGGTAATATATCATTTTTCTCATCTAATATAGTACAAACAGAGGAGGGGTTTTTCCCAGTTGGGTTCCTAGCAAAAATATTGTGTTTCTTGTGATTGAATGATTGCATGTGTTTCTATAGTATGTTTTCCATTCCGTTTATTGAGTAGAATAAATTTGTGTCTATTGATTTTAGTCTAATTTCATTAACAGTTGTAAATTTCAAGTTATTTATACATTTTCTTCACTTTAATTAGTTGTAAGTGTTAGTTTTTGGTAGCATTGGATGTGCTCTAGCCATGAAAATTGGTGGAGAGGCTAAGGCACATGAGTTCTAAAGAACCGAGAAACAGTTTTGTGAAATTCCACATGGATTCTATTTTATTAAAATAATTAATATTTTTAATGGGGTTCCTAAGTCTAAACTTGGGAAAAATAAAGTATTAATGGCTATTAATCAAAATACAAGTAAGAATGTTCTAGAAAGCGGATCAATTCAAGTTTTCAATCTTAGCCATTTATTAGAGACTTAATCTTGGTCATTGAATTATCAACGAGAAAAGTATAAAAATGATGTTTGGGTTTCATTTAGAAACGCACACAGATAGAACAAATTGATCTAGAGTTCAAAATTTTTGGGGCTAGAAGCTGAGAAGTTTGAACTAAGTGATCATTCTACATCAGAGGGGCAGGGATAGTTCAAGAATACTGGGCAGAGAGGTAGAGAGCCACTAGTGGAGGCAACACAACACCTAGAGGGATTGATGTTGGGCTAGTCTGGTCCCACGCAGGCTTGACACTGAACCAGGGAGAGCCAACACAGAGGAGAAGTTGCCTTCATTCAGAAATTCAGAACTATAGGGGATCTGCCAGAATAGCCAAGAGACAATGCAAGGTTGACACAAAGCCTTTGAGGCTAACACAGGGCCTACGCAGTGCCAGCGTAAAGACAATCGGAGTTTGCCAGTTTTGCTATCGGATCAACCGAAAACTGCTGGATGAAGTGAGGTAATCTCACTTAGTTTTCATCCATTATATTTTTGTATGTAACTGGAATACCGGGAGGGAATCCAACATTGTATTCAGAACTACTGCTTAATAATATAAAACCCTCATAGTTGTTGCACCGGTTCTCCCGCATTAGGTTTTTCTGGGGACTATTTCGACCAAAAATAATGGTGTCCTATGTATCTTGTTCTTTGCTCAGTTTCTTGTTTCATGTAATCAAATTAAATTGGTGTAGTCTGCATAAGTAATTTACTTTAGTATTTTTCAGAAAATAACTTGATAATGTATATTAAAATCAAGTAGGAGAAGTAAATTCAGTTCTTCTGCAGTAGGGGTTCCTTGAGTATAGAAATTTTCACATGGTATCAGAGCATTGATTTTGAAGCAGGAAGAGCATATCCATCATTGAGAAGAGAGGCCAATAGTTTCATTTGGTAGAAATTCGAATCCCCTTGAAGGGATTGCACAATCCTTTCTGGGAAAGCAAAGATTATGAGGAAATGTCTCTCTAAGAGAGTCAATAGAGAGGTACGATTTCCAGTTCGTGAACTTGCAGAGGCAGAGGGAGTGACGTGGAGCCTCCCAATTAACTCACCAAACACATTAAATGGTTAATTCAAGAATCCATGGATCAAATCGTGAGAACTCAAGCCACCAATGGCAATATCACTGAGCATATGATGAATGAAAACACATATCTTTGATCCCCACAAATATTTGAGATTGTGCAAAAACTCGCTAGTTAAACTTGCAACAGCTTCAATACCCATGACTTGATAATACCATATACAAGAGCCACTCCCCTCCCCCCAAGTAGTTATTAACCACCATATATATCCATAAACCACACTTCAAACCAGGACACATGAATATCGTCCCTTTAAACTTTTATGGATCTCAATAATACAACTAAACCACCATAGCAATCAATAAACCAAGTAATCAATAGAACCTAATCCCCCATAGAAGAGATCAAATCTCCTGGAAAGAGCCTTGGAGCATAAATAACAGAGAGAGTGAGAACAAGATACACCTTTCGAGTCTTATATCGATCAATATACATTGACCTAATAAACATATTAGAGGAATAGAAAATTGAAGAAGGTATAAATATTCACTATCAAATCATTGCACCATATAAATGTTTCTCAATCCCTGCTAACCCTTCTAAATGCCTAGCACTAAGTGAAACATGGTAAATCCCTTAAATAAACTTCCCTAATTCAAAAAAACATCATTCAATATGAACTTGAATGACTTGTTTGTTCCATACTAAAATCTTCTCCCTCTAGAATAACCAAGTTATGGAATTGAGTAGACATTGTTTGTATGAAAGTGTGGAAGAGTAAGTTGTGTTATCATCTGCTACTCATTGATGTGGCTATGAGGACATGAAGGAATATAAACATGGGAGCTTTTAGAAGAAGAACTTGCAATATTATTAACTAGAATGACAAAGAGGCATTATTCCCTACTATGCAAGTACGATAACCCATAATGGCATTCAAGTAATATATTTAAGACATATGGACACATTTTCTAAGAATATGGATATACTTTTGCATGAGGTCGTATCAAATTTTCAAGTCTCTGAGTTGTAAAAGCATGTAACAAAAGTAGTGGAGAACTATAATATATGTTTTAAGTGAATAGAACATTATATTGTTGATACTGTTCATTTGATTCATGATGCATTTTCAATTGGGAAGAGTATTTTGGTTAAAGGTGGCTACAAAATTATGTTAAATGTCGATTTTAGAACTTATCCATATATTACTGAATTTGAAGTCAAACCCTTAGGATGAGTTTGAAACTATTTGTGTGATTGAAATGTATTCAGAAAATGTAACCGAAAACTATGTATAAGTAGTGACAAAAATCCATTCCTTCTTGTGGAAAGACCAATTCAAGGATTACTTGCAGGCCTTTTAGGAGTTTCTACACTTAGCTTTTTGGGAAGTTTACAAAGATCCATGGGTTCAATGTTGCTACGAGGTATTAAAAAAAGGCTCCACTATCATGAAAAGGTGAAATCCTCATTGAATGAACCAAAATTCATTAAACATAGTTTCATTTCAATTATTCATTCCAATTTCCATATTTGAGAAAACATTTTTTTTACAAATTTTATCTCATGAATCTTTGTAAAACTAAAACTAAAACTAAAAATTATGAAATGTGTCCAAAGTGTAGAGAATGGAGTTTAAATCCATGTGGGAAATTGAGAGTTTGAAATTAGTATTCCTTTGATAAAGAAATTTAGTAATGATAAAATCAAGGTAGAGATAAAGTCTAAGTTAAAGTTTCAAAGTCACGAAGGAGCCATTTAAATATTGGGTACATGATCAATGTTACTCGACACCCAAAGATTTTAAATTTTGGTCAAGTCATTGCATAAGGGTTCCTTGTTGTCATGAAACCTTTTAAATCACGTGAGTTAAATATTGTTAAAGGTGTCAATGTCATGTCAAGCCAAAGTAAAATATTGCAATGAAGATTCTAGTTAAAAGAATATGATAGTGGAATTTGGTTTGGCCAACTATTGTCACAAGTTTGAATCTATGTCAGAACTAGCCATTTCGACATTAGACAATGTTTACAAGTACCAAACATAATATGGTGAGAAGAACTTGACATAGATAATGCAACAAAAGTAGATTATAGTTGAATGATGACAAATGAAGAAAGGAAATTGTGTAGATGACTTGAAGAAAAGAAAATTTGTGGTAGAAACCCTTACAACAAGAAATTTGTTATAGAGGAAAACTTCCAATAGAGCTTGGGTAGAATTTATTGAGGAAGCTCCATAGTCACAATGTTGGTAGCATTTTTTAGAAGAAAAGATAAGGTGAAACTCTTGAGAGAAAGTGAGAAAGAGAAAACCCCTATAGCTATGACAACTGAAGAGAAGAGGAAGATTAGAAGGTTATAGTAGTAGGAACTAGGAATTCCAAAGGACAAGTTCAAGAGAGGATCTTAGTGAGGTGTTGCGTAGAAAATTGAAACAAATTTGTTAATTTATAGGTTATTTGTAACTCACAATGAGCATCGAGAAGTTCACAAAAGGAGAGAGAGAGAAATGACTATGAATATTTAGGTAAAGGGTTCAAAAGGAAACAACAACAAAGTGAAAGAAGACATAAACTCTATGATAGAATAAGATGTAGAGATAGTTGAAGCAAATTCAAACAAGAGGCAAGGAAATTTGACAAGGATGCAGGAAAGAAAAAGGATGAAGTGAGAGAATATGGACACAACAAAGAAGAAAAAGTGAAGCACTAGAAACATGGTTAACAAAGAAGAAACAAAGGAAGTAAGATATAAATAAAATTATTTTGTGTGGTTTGAGAGGTAGATATAATAAATCCATGAAGCATAACATCCCTTAGAAATGGTCCTTGGATAATGTGTTTTAATAATGATTTTGGGCTGAGATTGAAGACTTTTGAAATTGTATGTACCTAAGCCAATACTAATGAGGTAAAGTGTACTCCATCAAATTCATAGTAAAAACCATTGATGTAAGAGAATTTTCATCATGTATTGTTGTGGTAATCATAGACCACCAGAGGATGTAAAATCATTCTCGGTGTGGGTAGAACCACTAATTTGAGGTAGTCCACACCTAGCATAATCGTTGATGTTAGTGAGGAGGTAGTTAATAAATTTTCAAGTCATGAAAAAAGGGGCTTATGCAAGATCAAAATGATTGTATATGGAGTAGAGAAAACAATGAGGAAAAAGTTTACAAGAGATAGAGGATCCATGGACAGGATTCCATGAAGAGTTTTTGTTCCCCGGTAGTCTAATACAAGAGCATTTAATACAGGGTCATAGGTGAGACAAAATATGAGGATGATGACAATGATGATGGTGATACAAAGTGATTAGTAGGTACATGTATGTAGAATTACAATAGAAGAATGGTTGGTGAACCATGTATGATAAGGAGTTCCCTAGAGAATTGGTGAATAAAATATCTTTCAAGACACATATTCCAATGGATGGTGATTGTTTTATAAGTATTTCAACTTATATTTATGTTTGTATGTAAAAAATGAAGAAGAGAGGATTGAGAAGGAAGAAGGCCAAAGATTGGGGAAAACCAAAATTAAAAAGAAAGGACAGTAAGGGAAAATATGAAGAAACACCTAGTTTAGTAAATATTACTCATGAAAGGGACACCATTCCTTCTTGTAATGTTTAATGAATAATATGATGAAAAATGGGATAATGTAGATCAAATCTAGAAGTCTACGTAGGAATGAGATATGGAGAAATATGATTGAATGTAGGGATGCATATTTGTTATGCGAATCATGGAGATAGTGTGGAGAGCTCATAGGAGATAGTTACAAGGATATTATTGGAGATAGTTAAGAAAATAATTATAACTAATTAGCTCATTATGATGCATTTTTTATGCTCACCTATAGTTATAAAAGGAACCATTTGTACACTAAATGTAACATAAGTAAGAATGATTTAATTAATATAATTTCCCCAAAAGGGGGGGGGGGGGAGGGGGGTGTCGGGTAGGAGTGTGCTCTCGGTGTCCTTGTTTTGTATTGTAATGTGTCGGTTTGTGTTTCTACATGAATGATTGCATGATATCATAATTATTTGATTATACTTTATTTTTTAAATATTTAATATCTTTATTGTTTCAATATTTTATTATGAAATATAAATATTTGTATTCTCTATTCTTACAATTAGATGTCTTTTTCTTTTCTTTTTTATAATCCGACCATAGAATTTTTTGTAACAATGTGATTTCTCCTTATTTAAAATGCACAAATGATTAATTATTATTAAAATTCCCTAGGGCACTCGGATTGTGCAAATTACACAACTGAAACTAATGATTTCAAGAAATATTTGCCAACAAAATCAACTATAAAATCTATATAATTTTTTTCGAAATTGTCTCGTAATTACACTATGCTGATATTTTGTGTTGATCTACTATTAAATTAAATTTATATGTCAAACATTTATTGATAACCTAATTTCATCACATTTTCATGTTAATTTAATAATCATAATAATTATGGAATAGATTCCATTAAAAAAACAAAATTCTTATGATTAATATCATAGAAATAAAAATAGACTTTGGTGGTGGTTATGAAAAGGTTTGTAAGATAGATAAATTATTATTACCATTTAATTATAAGTTGGTGGATATTATAGCACATAATAATTATGAGAAATTAAAATTAGCTATGAGAAATACATAATTACTATCCACTACAATAATAAAAAAGGTGGTTACATTGAAATTCATCCATACTCAATATCATTTTTTCCTAATATGAAGTAACTCATTCTAAATTAAACTTTATAGAAACTAAAGAATCTCAATGCTTTAAAAGAAATAATAACAAATATTTTTATTAATAATAACAATTTATTTTTGATTAGTCTTTAAGTGTGAAAGTAAGCATTGTAGAAATTGCATTATTACATTCTATTATTACCGTGTAAAACTTTCACAATAAGTTATAATTATTTAAAGAGTAGTTTAAAGAGGCCACAAATTCACCCAAAAAATAATGGAAATATCGTCATGATTTTTGCCAAAATTTGACAGAAATTTTAGGAAATATGGGTTACAACTGTCAAGCTTAAGGATTTTGGGTACCCCTCAACAAGTGGGTGGAGATAGGAAAATTACTCAAGGTATCGGTGAAGAAACTTTCAGGCATACAAGCTTATTTTGGGCTTAGTGATCTCTTGATAGATTTTGGCAAGATCGCAGTAGCCTGAGGGTGGAGGTGGTTTAATATTTGGGAAGCCATGCTTGTTTATGTTTTGGTTTTCTTATGTGATCCCTTGACCAGTTTTGGCGAGATCATAGTGGCATGGGGATGGAGGTGGTTTAATCTCCAGGAAGTCCTAGTTATTTATGTCTTGAGATCCCACATTCATGCTTGGAATATGGCACAGGGGTGATTGGTTGAAAAAAAGATTTGGTTCAGCCCAATCTATGATCGGATGGTATGTGGAAGTACCTGAATTGGTTTGATTTTATCTAAGTTAATAAGAGTTATTTTCCTATGGTAATCTATGATAACTTGTAATTGTTATTATGATGATTTGATGGGTATTCTATCATGGTTAACATTCTGGTTAATTGATGGTTATAAGCATGGATGTGTTATGTGGTCCAGCTATGGATTGTTCATGAATTGATAAGTATTTGAAAGGTTGATGAATGCATGGGATAACAAGTGCTATTGCAGCTATTATGAGAGGGAATTAGACCTTCTTGATGATTCTCAGATAAGTTTTATACTCCTTTAATCAGATATCAATTCATGACCTTAGATTACATCTTTACCATGTGTTTTACGAAATGGTTTTGAGGGTTAGGCCTAGTTACATCAAGTTCTTGTTCAACCTATGTATGAATGGATTTTTCCTAATGTTATATATCATTCTATAAAGTCTCACCAAGTTCTGGGCACTGGTTTGGAGGCTAGCCTAAAATGGTGGCTCAAAATTTGGGACCACACCCTATGAACTAGATTTTTTGCCCTATAACTGCACTCTTGCAGGCTTATGCATGTGGTTGTAGGTCATAACCATAACCTTGAAGGCTTGTGCATGTAATTATGGATTCAGGTCACTGAAAAAGTAGTATAACTCAGGGTTTCGACACCAAGAGTGGTCGTTTAGCTCCTGCCTATCCTCTAGCTCCTAAGGAAGGTTAGTAAAGGTTAAGTTTGCCGACTCCACTTCCTTAATTGGGCTTAGGATGTTGGTTCATATTATAGTATCCCTCATCTCATATTTAGCCTAGTAGGCTGGTTAAAAAGGGTAAATTTGGGAGGAGTGTTATAGACATTTTTGTGCCTCGCGTCATGGAGCATGAAATGTCGATAATTACAGGGATCCTCAGTCCCTAAACATGTTGTTCTTACCCCTAAAAGAACAAGGTCATCAAACAACAGCACTTCCAATCAGTTCTCCACCTGAAAACACTTCAAAACAGGCTTATTTTGGATCATGTCAGCTGCTCCACTGAGCTTCTGCGCTGGAATGCAACTGTCCCTCTTTGTACCTGTGCTGGAAGTCAAAATTAATGAAGACTACCTGCGCTGGGCGAGATTGGCCAAGTGGCACAGTCATCCTGCAAGGTGTCAACTGCCCAGGAAGCTTCCAAACTGACACTTGGTTCATAAGATTCGCCCTGTGATGAGTAAGAGGTACTTGATCACCATGTGTAAGCAAGGATCTCCAAGTGGACTCAAGAACTGAAGATTAACTGAAGAGGGAGAGGACACAAGGCAGCTTCATGTCAGTCTCAAGCTGACTCATCCTCTCTTCTTCTCTCCTATATATAGAGCTCTTCTATGAGGTCTAAGGAGGCTGGAATTTTGTGTAAAGCAAGGAGGTGCTGTTGGTTTACAGTTAGAGCTATTGGGTGATTGTTTTACTAGAGGTGAAGAGGAGAGTTCTTGATGCTGGGGAGGTGCTGCTGGATTGGAGCCATCATTGGTTGTAACCTTCTCAGAACCCTGTTACTTCTATCAATAAAGTTTTGCATGTTCTCCTATATACTTGTATTACATTGATGGATTGTATTTACTTGTATATTTGATTCACTCTAATCCATGCATCAGTTATGAGTACATGTATCTTGTAGTTTCCTCTCTTGTTTTGTGCAGGATCTGTATGTAGCTGGACCGGCAAAGAGAGCAAGGAGCTGGGAACAAGAAACAAAGAGAGAGGATAAGGATCGACTAAGCGAAAGACACCAGGTTGGTTAATCTTTTCTTCCTTCTCTCTGTACTTTCATAAAGGAAAACATCAAAGCTTTACTTTCAGTTGTTGCTAAAGACTGTCACCTTTAGAGTAGGGATAGGGTCATCCGCATCGGATACTTTTCCCCACAACAAACTGGCGACTCCGCTGGGGAGCCTAGTATCTTGTTGGTGTTTGTAGTATTTTGCTATTCATTTCTTGAAGAAAAGAGTACCAAATCGAAAAGCTTTTGACTATATCAAAAGCGAAGTAGAGGGTCTGTTACTCTTGCTCATTTGCTGAGCAAATTCAAGATTTGAAGAGCTTATCTAGAAAAGACTCTTTACTCTTTGTGATAGCTTTTCATCCTCTTGATCATCCCTTAGCCTGTACTTGACCTATAGCTTTTTATTTCAGCAAAAACAGTGCATTTTTGAGCTTTTTATGACCCAGAAAACTTTGTAGACGAAACTCTCGTGAGTCAGTGCAGGCTGTCCACAGGCAGTCAGCATTACAGCGCAGGTGCTCCCTTCGGGAACTGCGCTGAGAGTCAAACTGGCAGACTAGAACCTGCGCTGGTCCAGTTAGCCATTGTCTCACTCAGCTTTCCCTTTGTGTCTTGGCCCTGTTTTCACTTGTTTTTGCTGATTGCTTGCTGGTCATTGTACTTGTTGTAAACCACTTCTCCTTGACATTATTCCGCCTCAGTTGTGTGATGAAACTGTGAATGTTCTTTCAGTATTTCTTGTTTTAGTTACAGTTTCCCATTGTGAAAAGCGAACCAGTATAGCTGTGACCTCTTAGATCCTGAACTGTAAAAGTGTCTTTGTGATCTTGTGAGCTAGTTTTATTACTGTTCATGGCTGTTTGAGTTTGTTTGCTCTTCATTTTTATGGTTTGAATCTATACATTTCCTGTGTTTAAACAAGTCTATCATAAGGTGTCTTTTTTATTGTGGACAAGTTTGTTTATTTCTACTTGAAATTAGATTCAAAATTATACAACAGTTTCCTTTCTGTCTTACATCAACATTAAGGATAACGAAAAGAAATACATGCATTGTGCATTTTGCATTTGACTGTGTGCTTGACGATTTAGGAAAATGTGCATTTTAGTGTGTGTTCTATGATCTGTGGAAAAAGTTGTGTCTTTCTTTTCCCTCAGTAGATTAAGGTTTTCAAAGTTGAAAGATTGAAAAGATTTGCTTCTCATTCTTAGATTGCATATAGGAAGTTGTATATATACATCTCGTGGCGAACCTGAAAGGCAAACTATTAAGCAAGATCAACATTAAAATAAACTCAATTTACATAACAACGCTTTGGAATTTAACGCAAACATCTAGAGGTCTAGGTAGAGACGTGTTCCGGCGTCGTTAAACATAGTGACTGTCGATCTCTACGAAGGTGGGTGATTCCTCCTGAGAGTCGGTGGCACTAACACGGACTTGAGCTCCCGTGTACCGTCGCGTATATTGGGAGACCCCTATAGGCTTTTATCCTTTATCCTTAGGAAACCGTGTCGGCCGCCCTACTGATCGCGATGCAGTGAACACAGCATTCACGAAGATCGACCACCCGTACCGTAAAACGTATTCTGTGGTTTCGCGAAAGGTTTGGCACACCCTTTGCCTAGATCTCCAGAGCAGTTTCTTTTGGCCTTTTTCAAACTCTATAACTGAAAAAGTCCAACCGAGCATTTGTCACTTCGGGCTCGTTA
This sequence comes from Pinus tabuliformis, assembly GCA_031772625.1. Lineage (NCBI taxonomy): Eukaryota > Viridiplantae > Streptophyta > Pinopsida > Pinales > Pinaceae > Pinus > Pinus tabuliformis. The sequence continues at coordinate 518,627,042 of CM062806.1, read as the reverse complement.
ATACATCGAAGGCGACTAGAGTCATCTTTAGCTTTTTCTCGACTCTTAAAACATGAAAAAGCAAGTTTGTGTCTAAAAGCGTCGTTAATAAAATTTATTTTAAGCGGAACATAATCACCTGTTATTCCCATGTTGATCTTTCAGTTGAAAAGTATGGAGCCCACCAACCAAGGAACTAACCTTGGCGGAAGTCCAAATCCCTTCTCCTCTTGGGGAGATGTTGGTGCGCCTCATATGGCTACATTGTCACTTCCAGGGTTGATAATCGGCCTCCCTGTATGGCTCTTTTCAACTAATGTAGTCCAGATCGCCACTAATCCTGAGCAGTCGAATCAACAGTCAGAACAATCTAGAACTACCCACCAGCCTTCCACTTCTTATGATACTTCCTCTGATCCTTCATCTTCGCAAGGTAGAGCTGGCAAAATTCAGCCTCCCAAGGAGAAGAAGGAAAAGAAGAAGAGAGAAAAGAAGCAGAAGGAGCCTCTGGCGAAGGCGACTGGGGGCAAGCAGAAGAAAGCTGACAAAAACACACACACTGCACCGACCGGGCCTAAAACGCCATGCGTCATTTGCAAAGGGATCCACTTCCATCGTGATTGTCCTTGTATTCCCCGGATACTAAGGGACTGGTCCCCAAGGTTGCACAATCCGGTAGCATCAACCTCTGGTTGTCATGTTGATTGCATTCCGTCGACTAGCGAGAGTGAAGGACGAAGAAGGGGACCAAGATCACCCTGTCTATTGTGTGAAGGCAATCATGCCATCCACAAATGTCCATTCTTAGATGAGGCAAAGAGAGTTTTGGAAGATCGCCCGGTTTCACCGTTGCGACTTCCTCCTGGATACCGAAAACTCGCGCCTAATCCCTCGATAGTTGAAAATCCAGTTGACCAGCTCAAGTGGTCAGCTGAAGTGTCGGTCATTGAGAATGAACCTATTGAATCTAGACCAGACGAAAGTCTAAAGGTTGAAACGACAGTTGACCCGGTTCTTCCTTCAAAGGTTCTATCGTCCAATGACTCCGTCATTGAAGACCCGTCTTCAAATGACACCGTCGCCGAAGAGTCATCTTCATGCGACACCCTCACTGAAGAGAATAAGGATGACACCATCCAGGTTCTTTTCATCAGCACCGACTCCGATGAGCGTCAGGGCAATGTGCCCATTCCTTTATCGCAGGAAGGAACATCGTCAGAGTCATATCCGGTCGTATATTCGGTCCCACCACCAAGCAACCTGGTTGTATCCTTTGATTGGAATCAACTAGGCAGACCCCGGTTACCAGCCAGTATACCATTCAGAATCATTGTCCAGATCTATAGAATGATTATGGCTGGTACTATCATTGATGAAGGGGCGTCTGTGAGTATCCTTTCCTCTGTTGCTTGGAAAGCACTGGGTTCCCCAGCGCTTTTACCTGAGTTGAGAAATCTCTCAGGTTTCAGCTATGGGAGTAGATGTAAGAGTGAATATGGGATTAGCTATGAAGGTATTCCATGAAATGTTGAGTTCTTTGAGATGGTAAAGAACTATGATTTTAATGAGGGAATGATGAAATAGGCTCTTCATTTGATCTTTGTACTCCCTATTTTGGGAAATTTAGGCCATATTCTCAACACTCTGGAAAATATAGTAGGGTATATTGAGCATTTTTACCCTAGCGAAATGCATTAAAAGTCGGATATGATAAAAATAGATCCTAGAAAATCTACCTTCACATGAAAAATATTTCATGATAATCTTCATCATTGGGGCATATTTTTCAAGGAGGTGTGAAAAAAGAAAATAGCCCCTTCTTTCATTTTGGTACCTTGGTTTCATGTAAGGCTCCTAATAATGCCTCTCCAAATCACCTTGTTTAAACCATTTTTCCCCAACATCTGGGATCCTGGTGGCAGCTAATATATTGGATGTAGATAAAGTGAAAGTTATACCTGTTAGAGTGACTTGGTTCTTTGGATTCTATTAACGAAGAACCTAGTCAACTCAGGATGGTGTTGGACTACCTGAACTTGCTCACAGAAATCATAACATCCTAGCCATTTGAAGGATGTCACAGTCATAAGGGATGCTAAGAGTTCCCTAAGATTTGTGGGCTCAAACCTGTGTATTTGGCCTCCTTTGTGTGTCCTCCTCTATTCCCTGTCTTCTTCTCTATCTATTTATTCTTCCTCACTATGTTGTCTGTATTCCTCCTCTGCTATGGTGTTTAGTATCAAACCCTAGGGAGGTGTAAGGTAGGGGGAATTCAATTGTTAGGGAATAGTAAATGGGGAAGGGTAAATATGAAGATGATGGGTGAAGGGATATTTCTATTGGAGAGGGATATAGGGTAGTAGTATGATAGTTTGGGGATGGGGGAAATTTGTTTGCAATATAGGGGGTTTGGGAGCCTAGGTAGTTGTATCATCTAGGACTTAGGGTTTTAGGACAAAGGGCTAGAGGTTATTTGGGATAAGAAGGTTTAGGGAAAGGGAAGGAGGGTGGAGGGAAGTGTATAAAAGGGAATGAGAGTGGAAGTTAGTTGTTGGGGGAGATCTAGGGTTTAGATATAACAATTAAACCAAATATTGAATAAAACCTTTCAAACGCTTAGGAATTGACTTGAGGAGGAGGAAAAGCACATCCCTTAGTTGTTACTTACTTGTTTTTAGGTTGAAAGCACTTTGGAGGAGCTGAGGAGGTGACTGGAGAATTGATGGAGAAATGCGCAATGCCAATGCAGAGTGTGCAGGACCTCAGGAAAATGTGCGACGCCTTAAGGGAACACACAGTGCCTTAAGGAAATGCGCAGTGCCAAAAGAGAACGCGCAGTACCAGAAGGAAATGCACAATGCCTGCCCTGTTTCTGCTGATTTTGCCCAGAACTTTGAAAAGGATCTCTTGGGGTTTACTCTACCAATGCTAGGAGGCTAATGAAGGTGAGTTTGAAGCCAAGAAGTCCCTTATAGGTGAGTAAATTTGATATTTTTCTTTTCAAACCCACTTTCTAATGTTTCATTTGACCCCTTTTTGACCTTTTTGCTAATTTTCTTTCTGACTTTTTTCTTTGGAGGTGGATGATGCTAAAGTTTTGGCAATGTTCACTGTTGACTTTTGTTTGGATGATATTGGCAATGGAGTTTGAGTAAACAACTAATAATAGTGACTTATTACATATGATAAAAATAAAATTACATAAATAAATAAAAATTATTACATCTCTCTTTTTGAAATAAAATTACAAATTGGACTGAAATTCTTACTTAAAATCAAATTTGGGACTTTAGCAACCATGGTTACATGCTTGTAAACCCTTATTTAATTGAAAAAGGGATATTATTTGCTTCAATCTCATACTTTGTTGGCCTTATGCAGTGAAATGGTGTTTTATTGGACCTTGGAAAATGAAACCTAGTGACCTAATGGGAGCTTGAATGATTGGACTCCAGATGGACTTGACTGACACAAATCATGATGAAACGAGCTTTTATAGTCAATGTATGCTCAGCAAGACACATGAAGGTGGGCCATCAAATATTGAATTTGTGAGAGGGGATGGGGTTTTAACTTGCGCTACCATCAGTGAATAAATTTTTACATGATGACCTAGGTGGAATGATAAAAAATTCAACATGGGACACTAATATGATATAAACGAGGAATTTTGATCATTGATGGAAGTATGCAAATACTGACTCTAACATCGGCCTTATTTGGGGATGGCAGCTCCTTGGAGGTGTCAAGAACATCGTAGACCAAGTGCCTAACCATATGGGCCAATACAGTCAAAAAACTTAAACTGAAATGCATGAGTAAATGCTGACAACTCAAATAACTCAAACTAACTCAAAGCTGACTCAAAACTGAACTGTACCATCAACTGCAAACCCTACTGCAAATTGACACTGAAAAGGATGCTCAGAATATTGAGCTTATTCATCACACCTTATCTACTCTAACTGATCCATAAACAATCTGATCAAGTGAAATCGAAAATCCAGTGTAACCAATCAAGTACATGACTACTTGATTGATGCTTGTGTTCAACTCCACCAGGCATAAAGAAAGATTGAGTAAATGGCAACTCAAAATGAAACCTGAGTTCAAAACCTGTGTTGGTGAACAAAACAATCTCCACCTTTTCTGATGCTTGCAAAATACTGCCCAAGGGGTCTTGGAAATCATGAAGCATTACCTCTTGTGGATCAAAAAAAGGAAGGAAAATGCTTTCAAATATCATGGTTGATTGTTCTTCTTCATTTGGGTTATCCTTCTTAAATGAAAATTAGGCAATGTCATCTTCTATACCATCCATATCCGAGACAATATTTGTATTTTCTTGTAGATCTTCAATTGAGGTAGCCAAATCAGCATCAAGATAAATATTTACAAGTGGTTTTTCATGTATATGAGGAAAGGAATTGTCTAGGATTTGAAAAATTCTATATCTTGATCATTTGAAGGCTGCTGAACATGTTCATCAAACTCAAGACAACAAACCTGTTGTACATTGTTTTTGACCTCAACGGATAAACCATGACTCTCTAGGGTTTCTATACAAGCAAACTCAAAATTATGATCTGCACATATTTCTTCCTAAATTAAAAACTCAGAAGAGGAAAGGAATGAAGGGCAGATGGAAAGAACAACTTTATATATATTTTGATCGCTTGAAGATTGGAAAGACTGCTACAAATTATTATCAACTTCGTATGATGGAAGATCACTATCATCTTTTGAATAATTATGCTCAAGTTCATTGTCATCCAGGGTAGAATCCATGATCTTCTCATGGTGGTGAAAAGGGTTTTCATTCAAAACATCCAAGAGTTCATCATCCATAAAATCTTCATCGCCATAAGCACTTTCCAGATCTTGAATAAAATTCTCAAAGTGATCACAACAATCCTCAATCAAAAGCAAAGAAGGATAGACTTCTCTATACTTTTCAAAAAATACTGAGTGAAAATCCTTGAGAGAATAAATACAAGCAGGAGGCAAGATTTCATACCAAAACCATTCTCTTTCTTCTAATATGGCCATGAACATATTCATTAAACAATCTTCATGAAAATTAATCCTCAACTTACGCACATGCATATGAAAGCTTATTAAATGAAGTGTAGCATCATCACCTTTTCCATCTCTGAATTTTTGCAAGTATGTTTTCCAATCTACCTAAGCCATACGATTTGGAAAGCCAGGAACATGTTCTCGATGCATAGTAGCATACCTTCCACATTGAGAACTCATTTCAATTTCTGGATCCTGCTACTAGTGGAGTCTTTGAATCAAGTAGGGAGTCCAGGTGAATGGTTCAGCATTCATATGTGTCAGATCACTTTTCACCATCAGTAATCAGAACTAATCTTTGTCGCTCTTTCTCAGGGAAGATATGATCTTTCGTGTCCCCGACAATGGTGCCAATATGTTAGCACTCCTCCAGATCTCCAAGGCTGAGGAAGAGTCCAGTTGAGGTAACCACAGACCAATCTTTTGACTTGGTAGCTAGCCCTACCAAGCCGAAGAGGGCTATCTCCAAAGGATCACAGTCAAGAGGGATGGATGGATTAGGGTTTTAGGCTAGATATAATAGCTCAAGTTTTGTTTGATTTGATTTCGTTGGGGTAGTCACTGGATGAGTGAATTAGGTCAGAGAGTGATCTAGGTCAGGGAAAAAGAGAATCAAAATTGCATACATCTGATGGGGCAAGGTAGGCAAGTTACTTTAACACTTTTTAGTATATTTATGAGATGATTTAGATGCTAAAAAGAGCATGTAGATCATGAATTCTTTTTAAACTGAAGAAATGAAACAATCTATGATGATTTTCCCAAAACAGAGCGTACAAGATGAATTCTGCTTATAACACCTTGAAAATCAAACATACTTAGAGTGAAATGGATCATTATAGGTACAAAAAATTCATACAAATGAAACTGAAGAAGAAACAATGTCAAAATACCATGCCATAGGAATCCCACCAAAATAGCTGAAACTCATCCAATATATTCCATGCCAAAGTCTGAAACACTAGCACAACATCCAATAGAGTCCAACCTGTTGAACGACTCAGGAATTACATAATATAGGCCTCAAACCATCTAATCCTAGCCTTAGGGGTCGAATCCATGAGAGGAGGAGCAGTTGCAACCAAAACTAAACTGATAGCTAGAGTGTAGGGTGGTCAAAGTGACTCATCCCTAACTTAAGTAAACTGATTCATTACAAGTCATAGAGGCCATTTACCTAATTTATTTACCCTAGGTAACAGTAAAAACATAATAATTACATCATCATTAGCAATTACATGAGTAAAACATTAATTTTCCATAGGTAAAAATCAGTTTGGAGGGAACCAGTGAAAATCTAGGCCGACTGTCAAACGTGCATCACCATTGTCAAATGTGCAGGGCCATCTTTAAGCTGACTTGTACCTGCCTTCCTAATGTCCAAATCTAGCCAAGGATAGCTCATTGGAAAGCTTATCCTATTTAGTTTCCAAAAATTCCCTTGGTTTTAAAAATGGGCATGATTTTCCCTTCCAAAATTCCGTTCTCCCAAGACTACTCAAATGCGCAATGCCTAGTCCAGAAATGAGGCAGAAACATGATTTTTAGGTGGTTTTTTGCCTTTTTCACCCACCAATTTTTATTTCTAAGGCTAGAAACATGGTTTTCCTATATTTTGTGGTCCTTCTGAATCCAATGGTGGTAGCCATTCCTCCAAAAAGTGTGCATCGCCTAAGGCACTACACGTTTGACCAAAGTGCTTATATGAAATTCCCTCAACAAAGACAGGAAAGACGGATTTACCAAAAATGAACCAAAAGTCTTCAAATTTGGGCAAGAATCTAATGTTTTAGGTGGCTAGGCATGGAGTGAAGCCTCCACAAGTATGTCAAGCTTATTTTTCGCCTCATGGTGAGATAGGGCTTCAATTTTTTCCTTAGCAGCTTTGAGTTTTGCCCTTGCTATTTGGTTTCTTCGACAATAATACTTTGCCATCTTTCTTTGAATGTCAGTGTCTATTTTTTCCTTTTCCAAGAGGTTTTCAAGATGGTTTTTCATGTTGGGTTGTGCTATATTCTTTCCACGACTAGCCCACATAGTTAACCAGGCGGTTAGAGGGGGGACGGAGCACCCCTTCATTGCGCCGATTCTGTAGCATGGGGGGGATCACAGGGGGTTTGAGGCGTACTCGTAACCCCACTTTATGGGGTCCGGGGTAGCGCCCTGGAAAATTTTGGTTTTGGACCCTATGTTAGGTTGGGCGGACCCACCTATGGTTTTGTGCATGATTTTCGCACATGTTTTTGGACACGATGGTTTCAGTCCATGGTATTGGGCGCGATGATTTTTTGGTCCATGGTATTGGATGCTTCAGCATGTATAAATATGTATTATAAAATTGAAAGGAATATAATGAAAAATCAAGCTGGTAGTCTCGGTTTTGGGATCCAGGGGAAAATCTCTGTGTATATGTGTTTTATGTGTTATGCTCTTGCATTGTTTATTTTATGTGTTTTAGAATTCGTATGCAGGTAATTTCTGTACGGGGTTAAAACCTACATTTGGTATCAGAGTTTTTTTGGCTTCAAGGGGACGCCTTTGTTGCTGAGGGGTTTCGCTCGGGCCTGTGGTAGACCCTGTTCAGTGGGAGATCTGCAAGATCGATTCTGGTGGTGAAAGAAGATGGTGAGCAGTGGAAAGATAGAGATCGAGAAATTTAATGGTCAGAGTTTTGAGTTGTGGAAACTCAAGATGGAGGATCTATTGGTGGATAAAGATCAGTGGATTGCGGTAGATCCGGGTACTAAACCAACAGGAGTGTCCAATGAAGAATGAAAGAAGTTGGATTAGAAGGCAAAGAGCACAATACGATTGTGTGTCTCAGATTCAGTATTGATGAATGTATCAGGGGAATCTACAACGAAGGCTTTGTGGGAAAAGTTAGGGACTTTGTACCGATCTAAGTCTCTAGTGAATAAATTGTTCCTGCAGAAAAAGCTGTATAACTTGAGGATGAAAGATGGAGACTCGATGACAGAGCATATGAATTCATTTAATACTGTGGTAAGTCAGCTAGCATCTGTTTATATTAAAATTTTAGATGAAGATAAGTGCATCAATTTGTTGTGTTCTCTACCAAATTCGTGGGATAGTCTGGTTATTGCAATAGGTAGCAATGCAACTGCCTTGTAGTTTGATGAAATAGTCTCATCCTTGCTGACAGAGGAGATGAGACGGAAAAATATGGAGAGCGATAATGGTGATGCCTTGTCTGTATGAGGACGGTCCCAGAACATAAACAAAAATAAGTCATCGTGTGGGATATCTAAATCTATAGGGAGATCTAAATCTCCAGGAAAACCTGTAAAGGTGGTGTGCTGGAAATGTGGAAAAGAAGGGCACTAAAAAATGGACTGTAAATCTAAAGCTCCTGACAAAGGAAAGGGATCTGATGATGCTCCTTCTGCAGAGGCGAAAACTACCTCAGATGAAGGTGGGGATCTGTACTTGGCTTCTTCAAGTACACAGGTAGATCATGAGGCATGGTTGATTGACTCAGGTGCATCCTTTCACTTCACTCCCCATAGAGAGTGGTTATACGAGTATGAGAAATATGATGGTGGTGATGTCTTCTTGGGGGATGACAAGAAGGATAGAATCATTGGTCGTGGAAAATTAAAGTTGAAGCTGCAAGGTGGAAGGGTTAGAACACTTCAAGGTGTTCTGCATATTCCTGCATTAGCCAGAAATATAATTTTTGTTAGCAAGCTGGATGATGCAGGTGTAAAAAAAATGTTCGAGAAGGATACCTGCAAGATGGTTCAGGGAGCACTAGTATTGATGCTGGGAGTTCGGATTGGAACTCTGTACAAGCTGCAAGGTAGAAATGTTCTTGATAGGTGCAACATTTATGTGGTTCCTGAAAGTGGAGTAGAAGATCTAGTGGTATCTGGAGAGAAGACCATGCTGTGGCATCAAAGGCTTGGACATATTGGAGAGAAGGGGCTTTGAATACTTCATGGTAAAGGTATGGTAGAAGGTATGAGTAATAGCTCTCTAGATTTTGATTTCTGTGAAAATTGTGTATATGGGAAGTAGAATCAGGTGAGTTTCCCCTCTGGTAGTAAGAGGGCGAAACATATATTAGAGCTTGTGCACAGTGATGTGTTTGGACCTATGAAGGTTCCATCACTGGGTAAGTCTGTGTACTATGTATCATTTATAGATGACTTCTCAAGGAATACATGGATATATTTCCTTAAGAAGAAATCTGAAGTCTTTGATAGGTTTAAAGAATTTAAGGCTCTCGTGGAAAATCAGACAGAGAAGAAGATAAAGGTGCTAAGGACAAATAAAGGTGGAGAGTTTTGCAGCAAGGAATTTGAAGAATTCTGTAGGAAGTGTGGTATAGCACGACAGAAGACTACTCCATATACACCCCAGCAAAATGGAGTTGCAGAAAGAATGAATAAGACATTGATGGAAAGGGCAAGAAGCATGCTCAGTGGTGCCGAGTTAGGATAGGAATTCTAGGCAAAGGCAGTAGATACTGCATGTTACCTGGTCAACATGTCACCTTCATCAACGTTGGAGGATAAGACTCCACAAGAGGCATGGACTGGTAAGAAACCCTCTCTTTCACATCTGAGGGTATGGATGTGATGCATATGTACATGTTCCAAAGGAGAAATGAACCAAGTTAGATAGTAAATCTGAAAAGTGCATCTTTATTGGGTATAAGGATGGTTTAAAGGGTTATAAGCTTTGGAACCCAATAACAAGTAAGGTTGTGTACAACCGAGATGTAGTGTTCAGAGAGGTGAAATATGCTATTAAACATGAAGTTCAACCAAAGGAACCTGAGAAGATAGAGTTTGAGCTTAAGGAGGAAGAATCAAACTCTACAACAGAGGAGGAATTAGAAGATGAAGAGCCACAAACTCCGGCTGTGAGAAGATCAATTCGAGAAATAAGGTAGTCAGAAAGGTATAGTCCATCTGTTTTCTATCCAAATTTTTCTTTATCTGTTACTGACGATGATCCCAGAACTGTGAAGGAAGCAGTAGATTCAGAGGATGAAAAACTTTGGAAAGAGGCCATGGTTGATGAAATGGCATCTTTGCAAAAAAATGAGGCTTGGGATCTGGTGGGGTTGCCAGCTGGAAGGAAACCCATTGGCAGAAAATGGGTGTTCAAGAAGAAGACAAACACAGAAGGAAAGGTGGAGAAATACAAAGCTTGGTTGGTAGAAAAAGGTTATTCCCAGGTGTCGGGAATTGATTTTGGTGATATTTTTTCTCCTGTTGCCAAGGTAACTTCTATTAGCTTACTTTTATCTGTTGCTACTGCTTTTGATTTTGAGGTAGAACAGATGGATGTGAAGACAACGTTTCTTCACGGGGATCTGGAAGAGGAAATATACATGAATAAACCTGAAGGCTTTGTGGTGAAGGGTAAGAAAGAACTGGTATGCAAGTTAAAGAAGTCTTTGTATGGGTTAAAACAGTCACCAAGGATGTGGTATCAGAAATTTGATACATTTATACAGGGACTTGGCTTCACCAGAAGCAAAGTAGATCACTGTGTGTATTTTAAATTAATTGGTGACCGTGTTATTTATCTGGTCTTGTATGTGGATGATATGTTGCTGGTTGGAAATGACAAAGAAATTATCCAGGATTTGAAGAGCCAATTGTCCTCCAAATTCGACATGAAAGATCTTGGTGCTGCAAAGTATATTTTGGGCATGGAAATTAAAAGAGATCGGGCAAAGAGGAAGCTCTGGTTAAACCAGAGGAAGTATGTCGAGACAATATTGCAGAGGTTTAATATGTAGGATAGTAAACCAGTGAAGGTTCCTATTCCTGTAGGTGTGAGCTTATCTGCTGAACAGTGTCCCAAGACACAAGAAGAGGAAGAGGACATGTCCCATGTTCCATATGCAAGTGCAGTCGGTGGCCTGATGTATGCAATGGTCTGTACTAGACCAGACATTGCACATGCAGTGGGAGTATTGAGCAGGTTTATGTCAAAACCAAGAAAGGAGCATTAGACAGCAGTGAAGTGGGTTTTCAGGTATTTGCGTGGCACTAGTGATTATGGTTTGTGCTAACAAGACTAGGATTAGATAGAGTGTTGGATATTCGTGGCTTTGTTGATGGAGACTGGGCTGGAGATCTGGATCAGAGAAGATCTACAAGTGGGTATGTGTTTAACCTATTTGGAGGTGCAGTCAATTGGATGAGTAAGAAACAATCTGTAGTGGCACTATCAACTATAGAGGCAGAATACATGGCAACCACTCATGCAAGCAAGGAAGTAGTTTGGTTGCAGAGATTGTGTTCAAGTATGGGGTTAGTACATGAAGCTATAAGGATAGACTGTGACAGCCAAAGTGCAATTTTCTTGGTAAAGAACCCCACATATCATTCAAAGACAAAGCGCATTGATGTTCAGTATCACTTTGTGAGGGATATGATAGAAGACAAAAAGGTGTTGCTGGTAAAGGTGGACACTTTGAAGAATACTGCAGATGCATTGACAAAATATGTGAGCTTTGAGAAGTTCTCTTGGTGTAGAGAGACAATGGGTGTTTCAGGGCTAGAAAAATGACTAAGCTCTCTTGTGGTCCCCTGTCGAAAGAAAACAACAAGTGGGATAATGTTGGGTTGTGTTATATTCTTTCCACGACTAGCCCATGTAGTTAACTGGGGGGTTAGAGGGGGGGCGGAGCCCCCCTTCATTGCGCCGATTGTGTAGCATGGGGGGGGGTCACAGGGGGTTTGAGGCATACCCGTAACCACACTTTATGGGGTCTGGGGCAGTGCCCTGGAAAATTTTGGTTTTGGACCCTATGTTAGGTTGGGCATACCCACCTATGGTTTTGTGCATGATTTTGGCACATGTTTTTGGACGCGATGGTTTTCGGTCCATGGTATTAGGCGCAATGGTTTTTCGGTCCATGGTATTGGATGCTTCTACATGTATAAATATGTATTATAACATTGAAAGGAATATAATGAAAAATCAAGCTGGTAGTCCCAGTTTTGGGATACAGGGGAAAATCTCTGTGTATATGTGTTTTATGTGTTATGCTCTCGCATTGTTTATTTTATGTGTTTTAGAATTTGTATGTAGGTAATTTCTGTACGGGGTTAAAACCTACAGTTCACCCTCCCAAGCCAATAATCCTAGTTCTCATTGACCATTTTGGCAAATTGTTCATTTAGGGTTAGCTCATTAGCTAGTTCTGCCTCTCTCTGTTTTTCTAGCTCCAATGCTCTTTTTAGGCCTCTGTTCCTTGGCCTTCTTCTTGTAACTTGTCCCTCGAGTTGGTCAGTATATTCCCCATATGCTTCATCAAGTAAAATCTTGGCCTTTTCAGCCTCCCTCTTTTCCTTGATGAGCTGAATCTCCATGAGCTCATGTTTGGTCTCAAACTTCTTGTTTTCCTGCTTGTAGTATGTGATGATATATTTTTCCCTTTGCAAATTGACTTGGAGCTCATTGATGAGTGATTCCTTCTCTTTGATGACAATTCTTGTGTTTTCACTGTCATTACGCTCGTTTAGGTCAACTAAGTGAAAATCATGCTCTGTCTCATGGAGGTCCTCATCCTGTTGTTGGATCTCTTACTCTGTCACCTTTTCCTTGCCTTTCTGTACTTGCTTTGCTGATGAAGAAGGAAAGGCCCCTCCCACAATCTATGGGGCAAACACTTGCCTATGCCCTCTCTTATGGATATGTGTCAGAGTACCCAAACCGACCCTTTTAGTCTTGCTGACCTCACCATGTTCAATGTGCTCTTGTTTTCTGCTTTCATCTCTATTAGGTGAATGAATAGGCTCATGCAATGGTGATGATGGAGGTGATGGTGAGGCTGACTCATCAGATGAGGATGAATGATGTATGGGCTGAGATGGAGGAATGGAGGTGGATGGATGAGATGATGAAGGAATGGTTTGAACATTTTGAGTAGATGCATGAGTGAATATGGGATTAGCTATGAAGGTACTCCATGCAATGTTGAGTTCTTTGAGATGGTAAAGAACTATGATTTTAATGAGGGAATAATGAAATAGGCTCTTCATTTGATCTTTGTACTCCCTCTTTTGGGAAATGTAGGCCATCTTCTCAACACTCCGAAAAATATAGCAGGGTATATTGAGCATTTTTACCCTAGTGAAATGCATTAAAAGTCGGATATGATAAGAATAGATCATAGACAATCTACCTTCACATGAAATATTTCATGATAATCTTCATTATTGGGGAATATCTATCAAGGAGGTGTGAAAAATGAAAATAACCCCTTCTTTCATTTCGGTACCTTGGTTTCATGTAAGGCTCAATATAATAATGCCTCTCCAAATCACCTTGTTTAAACCATTTTTCCCCAACATCTGGGATCCCGGTGGCAGCTGATATATTGGCAGTAGATAAAGTGAAATTTATACCTGATAGAGTGACTTGGTTGTCTTGGAGTTTAGTAATGAAGAGCCTAGTGTGGTGAAGTAAAATTATAAGTGTGGACACGAACGAATTCTTCTAGCCCGATAATGGGTCTAGCCACAACATATACATTCTATGGAAGAATTCCTTAGGTTAGAATCAATCAAGAGGGCCTACCTCTTGGTCTCTTATCCTGCTTGATGATGTCCTCGTTTTCCCGCTCTAGCAATCTCTCCCTTCCTTCTTCAAGCTCTTGGAACAAGTAAACAACAACAACACACAAACATAATAATAGACAAATTACAATTCAACCTACTTAACAAGTCAAGAAACATTAAGACATGAATATGTAATATTACAAAACATGTAGTAAATCAATCAATAGTTGCATATATTAATATCACAGAGAGATTACAACCATTCGTCTTGACGTTGTAGTCTTCCTCTGACAAGACCAGGTTCCCACACACTTCTGCTAGCATTCCATGATGGCTTCAAACGACAATAGTTTTAAAGCTCTTCCCTTTAGGCTTCACTCCAAACCAAAACACACTTTCTCCCTCACACAACTAGATAGCTACAACTAGTAATAGCTTGCTTATCTACTCCAAACCAAAATAGCATCAACGCTCTGCCACTATAACACTCACACTAACACTAGTTTGTGCTTGGGAAGAAGGGAGATTTATATAGGAAATGTGGATGGGAGATGGATCCTCTTCTCATGGGAGAAGGGCTTATCCCTTGAATTAGTTCCATCATAATAGGGGAAAGGATCCCAAACTATCATCCTCGATCCCATCCAGCCAAACCATTTACCAGACTTCTGTTACAGAGCTTCTACAGCTGGAAGCTTCGGCTCTAATTTAAAAAACTTTCCATAACAGGACCAACGAGATTGGAACACAACTCAGTAACTCTGGTCAATGCGAGGAGTAGTGCTAATCTCTGCACATTAGCACGGGGGAGACAAAGGCCATTAGCGTTGGTCTTGTAAACTGGACAAAAAAAAAAAGTTTAAGGGGAAATGGTGCAAAAGGGAAGTGATTTGCTCATGAAGAGGGACACAATGGGAGTTTCTTCATGAAGGAAAAAGCATGCGAGGTTCACTATAGAGGTCCTCCAGGATCAAGGAACGGGGAGTACAAGGATAGTGAAAAAATGTTGTGTAATAGATTCCCCCTAAAGAGTGAAGGCCGAGCTAGAGTGAGGGATGAAATTCTTTATAAATCAGTGCGAGGAACCGTAGTCTACCATTGGAAAACCTGCAAGCAAGTATAGATACATATACATAAACTGAGATCTTTGTCAAATGATAGATGAATCGTGGCATGGACGCAACCATCCAAAGAATGATCGTGTAAATGGATGCAGGTATGGGCGCAACCATCCGTCAGGGAGGATCATAACGAAACCAAGGTATGGTCGCAGCCATCCAATAATGAGAAGGATCACATACGATAACTCATGGTCTGGTCACAGCCAGTCATCTGAAAGAGACATGCATATCATCATAACCATGTCACATCACTTCACAACCTGGACTTTTGTGATCTAATTCCAAGTACATATTCTAGCATGAAAATAGATTTGTTGATGTCGAACATGCTAGAAAGTCGCTTGATTACCAGTCAATGATGTAAATTATTAACAAGCGCGAGAGAAACCACCAATAATGACAATGGTCCTTAAGGTACTATCAACACAATTCACAGAATGTGAATACAAGAACTGAAGTCGAACACTCGTGAAATCACTTGATTGAAAGCCAATGATGTGAACTTGTCATTGAGTGCGAAGAACTTGCCATTAGGGCATGCAAGCTCTAAGGTACCGGAAAGGAGTCTCTCGGTCAACTTCCTGGATAATGAGTTGAAGTTGACGAAAAGTGATCGTGTCGAAGGAGGGCTATAATGAATCTCACATCATCGATGCGAGACGAGAGGATGCAAAATGATTTTGGATGATACAAAGAATCAGAGGTAAGTGTAACTACAAAAGAACAACTCTTGAACATATCAGCGACACAACCGAAAATTTGGCAACTTTTGGATCCATAGGATCGGTGGTCATGATGACATAGCAGAGATCAGATGGAAAGCAAAATGAATGAACCAAAACCCAGGAAGGTCAACGATACAAAGGAGGATTTACCAACCCGACACAAAGAAAAGAGTGTCATGTTCAAGAGTGAGTTGCCGACACGACTGATAGATTTCCAAATTCCCCACACCATTTCTGGAAAGTACCCCAATTATTTTTTAATCGCAAGCTTGAAGGAGATAGCATATGCTTGCACTGCAAGTTCATCCTTTGGATGAATCCGACCTAGTAAGTTTAACGAGCCCTAGGAAGGAGAAACTCATGTTCGTCATGGTGACGAATCCAATGTCATTTAATAGTTTAACGAGTCTGACAAAGGTGTAACTCGGTATCCTTTTCATGTTTAGAGAGTTTGAAAAAGACACGTAAAAGAAAACTCCACATGGTCCCTTTTCATAAATTTGTGTCTCTCGAGCCCGAAAAGGTAGAAAACAATACTTGAGAGAATTTCTTGACCATTTCAGTCAAGGAGTACCTTTTTCATAAATAGTGCCTCTCAGCCCGAAAAAGGGGTAAACTTATATTGGGCGCACGACGTTTTGCATCCATTAACAAGTTCAAAACGACAAGGGCTCGGCCATATTTTCATTTTTAAAGGGTCGGAAAAGAGCTGAAAGCGGACCCCCCATTTTTATTTTCTTTAATGAGTTAAAAAGGGAAAAATACTCGGCAATATTTTCATATAAGTTTAACGAGTTGAGAAAAGAGCTGAAACATGACTCATCGTCATCGTCGAACATCCATCACCTGTCATTGCACAAGTAAGGTAAAGTGTATTATCGAGTCCTTGAGGCAAAATAGGTCAAAATATTTACAAAACCTGATATTTTCATGAAAAATGAATAAAAAGGGGAAAAGTAAATATATTTTTACCTTTTACCATTTTACCTTTGCAATGAAAATTTTTGACCCACTTTTGCCCTAATTGTTCTAGAGCAGATTGCGGGAGATCTGGGAAGTTAATCGAAGAGTCGCCAGTTCCAAGTAAAAGTCGAAGCCCTGAGCTCCATTTTCATGCTATTTATTTATGTTTTTAGCCATTTTTTTGGATTTTTAGGGAGGTTTTTGAAAATCTTTTTCGCCCTCAGTTGGCGCGATTTCCAAGCATGGAATCACGCCAGCCGAGGGTGATTAGAAAAGCCATTTGCACTGATCGGCGCAACTATTTTTAAAACATTCGCGTCGTCACTGTGGATAGGGAAAAACCCTATTTTCTCAAAAACTGGCTGTTTAATCTTGAATTTTATGTGCCAAGGATGATTATTAACTCAAATTAATGGCTTTTGCAGGAGAGAATAGCCGAAAATGGTGGATTGGAAGGAATGAGAACATGAAGATGTTGACACCTAGGTAATGAATGACCCGTATTGCCTGGAGGTTTTGAGGGCTTGCGAGCTGGTCAAATTCTTCCTTACACCAGGGATGCGGGCCCAGCCCGAGTTGATTCGATACCTGATAAGCCTTTGGGACATTAATCAGGAGATTTTTGTAATTAGCGACTAGAAGATGGATTTGACAACTTCAAATATTACTTCATCACTAGACTGTCTCGCATAGGTGAGCCCGTGAACTTGTATGGGTCACGTTTGATCGGGGCAAGCATATCTTCCCTACTTTCCGAACACTACCCTGAGGCCCTGAAATCCAAGAGTGGGAAGATAGAGATTTCCAGTGTGCAGGATTTGACACTGAGGGTGCTTCAGTTGACTATCCACAAATTGGCGGTGTCCCAGGCTGAACATGAGACTAACATGTCGAAGTTCCTTTATGCTATTGGCTGCATAGCTCCTATGATCTTTAATTGGGCAAAGGCAATGAAGATGAACATCAAGCGCTAGTTGTCTAAGGCCAAGGTGGGGAATCTGAAGCAATTTTGCTTCAAAGCAGTACTTGTGACCTTCTTCCTGGAATGAGTGCCACTGTTCTAGTATCAGTTGATTGAGTTAGATCCTCCTACGCCACATGATACGCGGATGGGCCGCTGGAGTCATTTGATGCCTAGGATCACTGGGGGTCAGCATATGTCATACTGACCTACATTCTTTTCATGACTACGATGACAGAATATCATCGTGGAGGATTGTCCATACAACGGCATTGATTTCTGTGGAGATCTAGGTATGCCCTTACCAGATGGAGAGGACTTCGATGACGAAGGTAAAAAGCCAAAATTTTAAATTTTTAGGTTTTTTAATTGTTTTTGATATACATGTTCTTATAACATTTGTCTTGTTTACATAGGCGTTGGACCAGAGCGGCTAGCTGGGATGTCCCTGATGGCCAGGCACGCCCCCCGCCCTATTGATGTTATTGCCCCTTATCAGGATGGGAGCAACAACGAGGAGGAGATCACAACGAACCTTGAGGGGTTAACTCATGGTATCCCGGAGTATGCTCGGATAGGAGACATGCCCCGTCAGTACCAGAGGCACATGGTGGGAATCTCAGATCGGATTCGCTGACTGTTAAGTTGTGTTGCACGAGTTGTCTCGTGCTACCATGACCACCATGTTGATTAATTCCTGGGTCCAGCACTTACATATTTTTTTAGACTTGCGTGCCACAGATGTATGAGGCTTTCGAGCCGCCGATGTTATTTTAGACACACATATTATTTTTGGGGTTTTGATGTATCAAAGATTCTCACCATATATATATATATATATATATATATATATATATATATATATATATATATATATATCTGTGTGTGTGTGTGTGTTTTATTTTCATGTCTATTATGGTACAAATGGTTTGTCTTATCTTTTACATGTTTCATAAATGTCTATCCAACACATAATTAGCTAATGCATCTCTCAATGTATTCATGCATCTAGGAATATGATGATATGTAATATAACCAAAATTCCTTTCCAATAGATGGATACAGAGATACGTTCGCAATATTTGAGGGTTCCTAACAGAATATTGCCCGTTGAGTTGAAGGACACAAGATGTGAATCCAGGTTGACAACCAATTCTCTGATGTCCAGAGTGATGGCTTTTGACAACAGTTCAATGACCACACTGTATTTAGCAATATTGTTGGTTGTACGACCTAGTAAGATACCTTGAAGGTCAATCAACTCACTTTTAGGGCCATAGATAGCCCATGCTACAGATGATAGTTTCTAGGTACTATGCAAAGCACCATCAGTGAAACCAATGTGAGGAGTTGTAGACATCTGCAAAGCAAGAAAATTATTGTAAATAGGAAAGTTGTTTGAAAACTATCACAAAAAACCATGCTGTGCAAAAATGAGTCACACACTAATGTACGTAAGTAACCATGCAAGATGACTTAGGCATAGTACTTTTTGAGGGAGTCCATGCCGAGATTCGGGTAATCAATCAACTCAGATGAACACTGGAGTTTTACCATTGCCATGATAAGTAAGCATCGACTCGACCAAACAATGGAGTGGAACTCATATAAGGCTTTACTCCCATGCCCCCTGGGCGGGGGACGGTTATGAGTTAGAGGAAAATCGATGAAAATTAAGGTAGGGTAAAAAATCCCGAATCCATGAAGGGATAAAGGTGACCTCAGTTGAAAGATCTTGATAATGTTAGGATAAACTGACACATCAACAAACAATGTAGAAGAGGACTCCTCGAAAGCGATAGACATGACCACCGGGTGAGGCAGGAATGAGGAGCGATGAAGAGTATCGATCCATGGTGGTTCCTCGAGAGACATGATTTCCATGATACCTTCATCAACGAGAAAGGTCTCGACTAAGGGATCATACGATTCCAAAGTGCCAAGCCAAGTGGATTGAGAGTACATATCGAGAGAGGTATTTGACATATGAGAATTAGAGGATGTAGATTCCGAAGCCGAAACAATTTCCACGTAATTGATTTCGGCAGGACTAAGCGACATAACCTCGCCCCAAGCATCAACAAGATCTGGTGTAGGTATGACCCAGGGATCAGATTTGACCTAGATCATGTTGACAGAGGCAACATGTGGAGGTGGGAGTGGAAAAATTCCCATCAAGGCAGAATCTTTGAAAAGACCTATCCCCACACTCTCATAGGGAGCACCAGAGTGCTTGACAAACGGAACATTTCCATCTGAGGAGTAAGAGGCAAAAAATTATAGTTGACCGATGGTGACAATTTTCCCTTGATGGGCAAAACGAATCATGCAAAACAAGGAGGAGGCCACAACATGCATGGCTTGAGTCCAACTTCGGCCGAGTAGAATATTGTAATTGAGATTGGCATCGAAAATTTCTACTTCGACTTGCACTGTCTTGCCTTCTAGGGTGATGGCAAGGTTAGGTAAGACACTGAAGGGTCACGAATCGTGCCCATCGAAAGCTTCCAAAGTGTTTGAGGACTGGTTCAGTTCAGGGGAACCAATAGCCTTCCAACATGTTGTTGACATGATGCAGGTGGAAGCACCTTCATCAATGACAGTGCGGTGGATGGTTTTCTCATTGATGATTACCTCAATAAGAAAGGCAATCTAATGAGGGAGTCGTGGAACATGGTTCTCCATATCGAAACATATCAAATTGGAATCGATGGGATTGATGCCCCCGATAGGTAACAGTAAAAATTTTCGCTATGATGGGTAGCTTTGGAGTACCTCGCGAGCCGACATGGCTGACAGTGCTTGAGCCAAATCCTCAACAATATTGTAGTTCTAAGCGGCTCGGGCATTGGGATTATACAAGGATTTTCACAGCACACCTCGAGAGGTGGCCGTGTAGTGAAATCAAGGTTAGGGCGCTCAATTTGCAGAGGGCCAGAACTCAGGGTAGAAGAAGAAGGTGAAGCTTCTTTCTCTTTCCCAGCAGCCGGAGTTGGAGTTTGATAATCTTTTGATCGGCTAGCCACATTAATGGGCATGCTCATCATGAACACTTGAGATCCAGAGGAAGCAGATCGGGGTCGGTCTACCATTTGGGTCTACTGAGACGAAATGGCTCTTTGAGGACAGTAGGGGTCCCTTTGAGTAGGCGAATAACTTTGGATCATTGAGGACAATCCTTAGTGTACTGATCATCCTCACAAATGCGGCAGGGACACTTTGGTTTCTGTTGCAAATATTCTTCAGCAGACGATTTGGGAGGACCCTATTTCGAGGCATGGACTTTAGCTTTTCCTTTGCCTTTCTTTTTCCATTTCGGGGATTTTTCTACTGCAGTAGACTGAATAGCGTGGACATCTGAGGTTTTATCAGGGCCGGCTGGATTCTGAGATGAACTATTAAGAGCATAATTCAAGATCGACTTCTGTTTGGAAGAAGTTTTAGCAGGGGTCTGAGATATTGAACCAATAACTCCATCAACGGGAGGAACAACTGGTGACTTTGATGCTGCGGGATCATATGATGGCCGTGGAGCATTGGGTAACAGCTCCTATAAAGTGCCATATTGAGAGTAAACTAGATCCAAGTACTGGGCACGAGCGATAGCCTGCTGTTTAGTAACGCATCCACCCATAGCTATATCACGAGCAATTGGGGCTACGAATGATTTGGTAAACCATTCAGTGAGCAACTGATTAGCAATCTCAAATTTGATCAGGTGACATCTACGTCTCCATTCATGGATGTGATCAGAGATGTGTGCCGTGGTATCTTGCTTAAGCGATGTGAGCAAATAGGTGCCAGTTTCACAGCGAACCGACAATTGAAAATGTGTGAGGAAATCCATGGCTAATGAGTTAAAGTCATGGTAATTACTTTGAGGTAGCTTGATGTACTGTTTCGCTACAGCACCCACAAGGGTTCGTTGGAAAAGACGAAGATGAATGGAATTGTCCACATACGAGTTCGACAAGCACCAGAGGTGATATGTCGTCACATGGGCCTGAGGATCTTATTTAGCTTTTCCATCGAACATTGGGCAATCACTTGGTATCTTGGATGGCACCGAAGGCCAGCACGATGAATAAAGGATCGGATCATTCTTAAGGCATGATACATCCGACAACTCGAGTGTAGCCAAGAAAGATAATTGAGTGTTAAAAGGCATGGGAGGCCAATAAGCAGACACATATGGAGGAGCCCATCCCTACTGGTAAAGATTTTGGCCACACAATGGGGGATTTTTTCCATATGGCATCTGAGGCTACCCCCATTGTGGATTACCTTGACCATAGGGAGGATTTTGACCTTGAATACCTTGAAACTATCCAGGCTTAGGTTGCTGAAAATAAACGTATGGGTTAAAAGCTTGTTGAGCCTGTTGACCTGGGACATATGGATAAGGGACCTGTTGTCTTGGAACATAGGGTAGATGAACCTGTTGTCCTTGAACAAGAGGATTCTAAAACTACAATCCTTGGGCATAAGGTTGATACACTTGTTTCCCTTGGACGTAGATGTTTTGTACCTGGTGCCCTTGGCCGGCAGGATTCGGAACCTGTTGACCTAGGATAAGAGGATTTTGGGCTTGCTACTGCAGGACTTGACCTTGAACCTACCCCTGCAAGGGTTGATCTTGTGGTATGTATAAAAGGGTTTCTGCTGCCCTGGTTGGTTTTGTTGTTGCAAGGGTTGACCTTGCTGTTGCAAAATTTGTCCCTGGGTTTGCAGAGGTTGGCCCTGCGAGGGTAGGGTTGAGAGGTGTGTGGAGCATATTTCATCTGCTACTGCCCAGCTTGCTGCAACTGCTATAAGGATTGATCTTGCGGTTGTTGTAGGTGACCTTGCTGCGGGATAATTTTCCCTTGCTATTGCGCGGAGAGCCCTTACTGCAACAAAGGTTTCCCTTGCGGTAACAAAGGCTACCTTGGTTGTTGTAAAGGTTGTCCTTGTTGTTGCAAAGGTACTTGAGCAGTTCCTGAGAAATTACTGAACTAAATTTGGTTGTAGCCAGGCTGGATGTACTGCCCATATTGGAGGGTGTAAGGTTGATTAACCAATCCTTGAGAACCATATGGAACGTAAGGATTTTGGTATTGGACCTAAGCCCCATAGGGCTGCTGATACTGAACATTGCTTGATCCAAATGGACCAATGGGATTCTGAACCTGTTGGTATTGGACATTACTTGACCCAGTAGGATCAACAGGGTTATAAATAATACCGGAAGAGGGCTGGTTTATACCAAGCATGTGAGCTTGTGAGCCGCTTACATTAGTGGCACCTGACACCATAGAAACATTTAGGTTCTACCCCCCAGGCGGTGGCACAATCTAGCCACTTACTAATGGGACAGAGGAGTTGACAGAGACAATCTTTGAAACTACCGGTTGTGATTGACGTGTAACTGGGATTGATGGTACAAGAGTATTCGGAACGGTGGGTTGCACTGGGAATGAAGTAACAACCTGTTGGGAAGTTGTGTTCGTGACAAATGGACTTGACGTAGGCCTGATGCCTGACACCCATATAGGATTATGGTAGAGTGATGAGGCACTAGGTGTGCCAGAAACCAAGTGCACCAAAGACACATAGTTGGGTGGAAAATTGGTGGGAATACGTTCCGAAAAAGGGAAACCCTCGAGAGGAAATTGCAATTGCAATTCTTCTCCCTCAACAATGTGTGGACTAGAAACTTCGGACTCATTCGGAGATGTGATTGGAGCATCACCTTCAGGTTCCATGTTTGAAAAAAAACGACGATGAATGGCCAAAGGTGTACTGGGTGATAGTTCCAAAGGAACACCCAGCTAGTTGTGCAGACTGTAACGATGCTACAGTGATATCTCAACAATGTCAAACAGAGGGTTCGAAGGATAGATAACCAGTCCAAGTTGACCGCTAGTGGTCAATGAGTTCTCTAGAGTTCGAACGGGGTTGTCTGGAGATTCCGGGACAAGATCAACAGATGACCCTATATCGAAAGTAGGCGGAGGATGAGATGACAATGGTTGAATATGGAGAAAAGAAATAGAACCAAAGGGAAAATCTGAAACTAGAAAATTTCTCATGAGATCATGAAATCCAAGAGAAACAAAAAGATGGGATCCCCAATGGAGTCACCAATTTGTGGTGAAGTAAAATTATAAGTGCAGACAAGAACGAATTCCTCTAGCCCGATGATGAGTCTAGCCACAACAGATACATTCTATGGAAGATTTCCTTAGGTCAGAATCAATAAAGAGGGCCTACCTCTTGGTCACTTATCCTTCTTGATGATGTCCTCGCTTGCTCGCTCCAGCAATCTCTCGCTTCATTCTTCAAACTCCCGAAACAAGTAAACAACAACAACACACAAACATAAGAATAGATAAATTGCAATTCAACCTACTTAACAAGTCAAGAAACATTAAGACATGAATATGTAATATTACAAAACATGTAGGAAATCAATCGATAGTTTCATATATTAATATCAAAGAGAGATTACAACCATTCGTCTAGACGTTGCAGTCTTCCTCTGACAAGACCAGGTTCCCAAACACTTCTGATAGCATTCCACGATGGCTTCAAACAACAATAATAGCTTGCTTGTCTACTCCAAACCAAAATAGCGTCAACACTCTGCAACTATAACACTCACACTAACACTAGTTTGTGCCTGAGAAGAAGGGAGGTTTATATAGGAAATATGGATGGGAGATGGATCCTCTTCTCATGGGAGAAGGACTTATTCCTTGAGGTAGTTCCATCATAATAGCAGAAAGGAGCCCAAACTATCATCCTCGATCCCATCCGGCCAAACCATTTACCAGACTTCAGTTACAGAGCTTCTAGAGCTGGAAGCTTTGGCTCTAATTTAAAAAACATTCCATAATAGGAACGACGTGACTGGAACACAGCTCAGTTGCTCTAGTCAGCGTAAGGAGTAGTGCTAATCTTTGCACATCAGCGAGGGGGAGACAAAGGCCATTAGCGCTAGTCTTGTAAACTGGGAAAAACGAAATTTTCAGGGGAAATGGTGCAAAAGGGAAGTGATTTGCTCATGAAGCGGGACACAATGACAATTTCTTCATGAAGGAAAAGCATGCGGGGTTCACTTTAGAGGTCCTCCAGGATCAAGGAACGGGGAGTACAGGGACAGTGCCAAAATGCTATGTAACACCTAGTCAACTCAGGATGGTGTTGGACTGCCTGAACTTGCTCACAGAAATCATAACATCCTAGCCATTTGAAGGATTTTATAGTCATAGGGGATGCTAAGAGTTCCCTGAGATATGTGGGCTCAAACCTGTGTATCTGGCCTCCTCTGTTCCCTATCTTCTTCTCTATCTGTTCCTCACTATGTGGTCTGAATTCCTCCTCTACCATGGTGTTTAGTATCAAACCCTAGGGAGGTGTAAGGTAGGGGGAATGCAATTTTTAGGGAATAGTAAATGGGGAAGGATAAATATGAAGATGCTGGGTTAAGGGATATTTCTATTGGAGAGGGATATAGGGTAGTAGTATGATAGTTTGGGGATGGGGTGGATTTGTTTGCAATATAGGGGGTTTGGGAGCCTAGGTAGTTATATCACCTAGGACTTAGGGTTTTAGGACAAAGGGTTAGAGGGTATTTGGGATAAGAAGGTTTAGGGAAAGGGAAGGAGGGTGGAGGGAAGTGTATAAAAGGGAATGAGAGTGGAAGGTAGTTGTTGGGGGAGATCTAGGGTTTAGATATAACAATTAAACCAAATCTTGAATAAAAATTCTTAGGAATTGACTTGACGAGGAGGAAACGCACATCCCTTAGCTGCTACTTACTTGTTTTGAGGTTGAAAGCACTTTGGAGGAGCTGAGGAGGTGACTGGAGCGTTGCTCGACAAACGTGCAGCACCAATGCAGAGTACGTAGCGCCTCAAGAAAATGCATAGCACCTAAAGGGAATAGGCATCACCTTAAGGAAACACAAATTGCCAGAAGAGAACGTGCAGCACCAGAAGGAAACGCATAACTCCTGCCCTGTTTCTATTGATTTTTCCCAGAACTGTGAAAAGGCTCTCTTGGGGTTTGCTCAATCAGTGCTAGGAGGAAAATGAAGGTATGTTTGAAGCCAAGAAGTCCTTTATAGGTGAGTAAATTTGATCTTTTTCTTTTCAAACCCACTTTCTAATGTTTCATTTGACCCCTTTTGACCTTTTTGCTAATTTTATTTTTGACTTTTTTCTTTGCAGGTGGATGATGTTGAAGTTTTAGAAATTTTATCTTTTGACTTTTGTTTGGATGATATTGGCAATGGAGTTTGAGTAAATAGCTAAGAATAGTGACTTATTACATATGATAAACATAAAATTACATAAATAAATAAAAATTATTACATCTCTCTTTTTGAATTAAAATTACAAACTGGAATGACATTCTTACTTAAAATCCGATTTGGTACTTTAGCAACCATGGTTACATGCTTGTAAACCCTTATTTAAATGAAAAAGGGATATTATTTTCTTCACTCTCATACTTTTCTGGCCTTATGCAGTGAAATTGTGTTTTATTGTACCTTGGAAAATGAAACCTAGTGACCTAATGAGATCTTGAATGATTGGACTCCAGGTGGACTTGACTGGCACAAATCATGATGAAACAAGCTTTTATAGTCAATGTATGCTCAGCAAGACACATGAAGGTGGGCCAACAAATATTGATTTTTTGAGAGGGGATGGGGTTTTAACTTGGGCTACCATTAGTGAGTAAATTTTTACATGATGACCTAGCCAGAATGATAAAAATTTCAACATGGGACACTAATATGATATAAAAGAGGAATTTTGATCACTAATGGCAGTATGCAAATACTGACTCTAACAGGCTCTATAAACCTCGAACCTTGATAAGGATCTATTGGTTATATGGCTTGGACTTAGTCTACTTCAAATGTCATAGTCTCTCATTTGAGATCAATAACAACATAATTCCAAAATGACCAGTCTATCACCAACAAGGATGGATAAGGACCGTTATCACCAAAATTATCTATAACCTTGAAGTTTGCATATTTCTTCACGCCTGTAATATCAACTTCAACATCTTCAAGCCAACTAATTGCAAGTATAAAATATTGATTAGCCATGTGTAGCTAGATAGGTTAGAACACCAACTTGGGCTTGGGAAACACCTCCCATTTTTTTCTTAGCAAGATATTTACATCAGACCCCAAATATAACATAAAATATTTAATTTGGTATCCTATGATTTGGACATTCATGCGAAACCCTCTACCTACTCTTCTCTTATTGAGACAGACACATCTTGAGTGACGTTCAAGTAAATTGGCAGAAATAGGTCAATCCCAAAACTTTTCATCTCTAATAATAGTTTTAAGTTTTTTCCAGAATTGGCTGGACAACTTCTCATCGCTCATAATCTGTAAAAATAATTTCAACCACTCCATAACTAGCTGGGATGTATCCTGCAAAGATCAAGGGATGCTCATCTGCCCCTTTTATCGTTGGTCTACTCTCAGAATGTAAGATGAAACCAGTCGCTTGAATATTTGTTTTGCATCATTGTAGTATTCTCTCTACTATATAGGGTTATAATATTTCTTTAGGGACGTAGTACATATTATAGTATGTTTCTCTGGTACTTCTTTATCCTCTCTAGTCCTCTTATCTCCCCTAGTTACAATGTTGATAGTTGGCTGATGAATTGAATTAGGTACTCTAGGTTTATCATTAATCAAATATGCACCTCTTCAGAGATTACACTCTTCCCAATGAGAAATTAGTTTTGTACAGTCCTCAGTGGCATGAAAATTTACAAAATAATAAGAAAACCAAGGCATCCTAGGTAATGGATAATCACGAGCAACATGGCCCTCTGGTCACAGTTGTAACAAATGAACTGGACCTCTTCCTCAAGTTCTCCCCCCTCTTTTTCCTCCACCTCCTCGTCCTTGAGGAGCTTCATTTACCCAGAATGCAGTGTGGTCAAGGCAGTCAGCTAGAGCATCCAAATATCTACACCAATCTATATGGTGAGTTGGAGACCCACATAACTCATAAAACACATTGTTTGGAACATTATAGTACTTCTAAAATACAAGACAAAGGAAATATGCATTACCATAAGTGCAACAAATTTCACATAGTGGTAGATGAAGCTTTTGATCACGAAACGAATGATATTATGTATTCCCCTAGTGCGGTGCATGCGAGGAAACTTGCACAACTCTAGTTGAAGGTCTTGGTGGTGGTGGAGGTGGTCCAAATGGCATGGTATATGGTTATTCATTTCACATATGTGGGCATTTAGTAGCATGATGCCCTTCAACATGACATATATTACACCAAACATCTGGCCACAAAGGTCGTGCACGATGTATATCCTTCAATCACTCTGTCAAATATGTAATTTGATGTTGTAAACCAATGATGGTAGGATCACTAGAAGCAACACCTCCTATATACTCGTGAGGGCACCCCACGAATGATTCAATCTTCATGGATTATTTGAGTGCATCTTGGAAGGTGTCAATCTTCTATTGCATTAATGGGGCTTTTGGTTATGGAAAATAGAGATTTAATAAACCAATCTCTTTAATGATTAGGTTCAATTGGATAACTCATTTTTCAATCACATCCTTAAATTGTTGCATGCATTCCCATGTAGTTTCTCCTTCATGTTATTTAATATCCCACAATTCAGATAATCCTTTTTAGTTTTTCTGAGGAAGTTTAAACTCCTAGATAAACTACTGTTTAACCTGGTCAGGAGTGGGATTTTGATTCAAGCCAAACCATTTAATAAACCACATTAGTGATCTATCTCTCAATTTCTTTGGAATTCAATAATTATATCTACATCTAGGGTCTGTCTAGCCCTCCATATGGCTTCACACAAGTACTAGTGTTGTTCTATATCCTCATTCCCTTGGCCTAAAAATTTAGGATACCGAGTGAATGATCGTGCTATATTCTTGGCCATCGCAGACTAACCAAGAAGAACCAATACAAACCCTTATGGACCATGTTGTGAATAAACTGATAAACTAATCTGAAAAACAACCACTGGAACTACTAGAAGTACTAGTTATGTATGCACTATGAACTATCTGAAATTTTAAAGTTTTAACTAGCTTTGAAATAAAACAAGCAGGGTTCTAATAGAATATCAGGGGGATGTCAGAGAGAGAACTAACCATGTTGTTATATTGTGGGTTGTTATACTATGGATTGTTACTTGAGGGGAATGAATCATCTTCTGAAAATAATCTTTTCATTACAAAATTCATTTCATCGTCTGGAGGAGTACTTTGATCTATCACTGTGACTGATTGTCTAGGAACTCCCAGTGGTCTGACCCCTTCTGAGTCTTAGTGGGCCCCATTGCTTCCATTAATATTTCCTACTGTAATTCTTCCAACTCCTCCTATTTGGCTAGAATTTATTGCGCTACCTATCTTTGTACCTAACAACTTCAGGCTACTTGTCCCTTATTTTCACAACCTTGGACTACTTAACACCTCTCATATTTTGTGTAATTCCCTTTGTCATATCCTAATTTCAAACAACTTATTTTCCCACTACTCATTAGCTATCGTTGCTATCCTATCTTCCCTACAATATCTAGTTCTCTGCAACCCTTCTGTAGTCATCGCAACTCCCCCTCATGTTCTGTAACTGAAAAACATCTCTCCCTTAAACTTTACCCCCATTACCTAGGGTTTTAGGATGCCATATTTATCTGTTGAAACAAAAGTAAGTTTTCTTCTACCATCAAAGTCTTAATCCATGGAGAGATTTCTTTCAAAAATATTCCACGCAACCCATATTTGAATACTACTTCATATTTAAAGAAGGATTGGTGATATTCGAAAGAAAATTCGATGATATAACCCTCTAAAGTTGCTTGAACCCAAAAATCTACAACTCTGGTCAATTCATTATCAAGTTAGTGCAAAGAAACTAAATCTATAGTAGTCCAAGTTCTACGAACTCGAAGGAGATTCCCAATCCCTATTTTAATCTTTGATCTTCTCAATCAATTATGTAGTTCCTTAGGAAAATTGCACCAAAAAATTTCATGGTGGTCGAATGTAGGTTCTGCATATAATACTTCCTTGTTAACACACTTCAAGTTTTTCTTTCTTAGTTGAGCTTGTTGTAAGATAAATGAGTCAATATTCTCATACCACCACTCTTGGATATCACCTTTGAGAATCCTCAACACCACGATCTACATCCTCTAAAAGTACATAGGTCTCGAGAACAAAACCATTTGTTGGTGCTAAATTTCAATTAGAAGACCGAGGATTCAACTGCTGGTTGCCAACAAAAGACTTTGTTGTAGCCTAGTGCAATGTCGACCTTGTCATTCCTTCGCAAGGGAGAAACATCTCACTAGAGGTGTGCCAAGACATTCAAGGATAAAGGGGTATTAACATATAGTGTTGTGGATGGACTAACATATAACTAGTTCATTATTTAAACAATGAAACAACATTCACTCAATTATTTAGGAATATTCATGTATCTAAGACTAAATCATTCACAAAAGAAAATATCACACAATGTGTTAAACCAACATAATGAAATTTTAAAGAGGTTAGTTGAATCATAATTATTCCATACATATAAACTTAGAATTGATCCCTGCAAAACCTTCTTTATTAATAAGATCACATATTTACATTACATATCAATGAGAGTGCGCAGGATCTTTCAAGAATATACCAGAGAATATTACAATAGAACTCAATTACTATCAAAAGATAAACAAGAATTTCTATGTTCAGGGTTTTGTGATCCATAATGATTTAAGGAAAGTCTTTCGGTAGAAATCACATAAGAGAAATTTTTGGTCGACGCGTTTCAAACCAACAAGTGTGGTTCATCATTAGGACCAGATGAAGAGGCAGACCATGTCAAAGGCTTAAATAGAGAGCAATGTAGAGACATAATTTCAAGTAACGACTATATTTGAACAATAATATTTAAATTACGATATCAATTTATTAATATATTAAAAACAAATATTATTAAGTAAAAACTATATTAAACATCGCGTTTTTGGAAAATAATATTTAAATAATGATATTGGTGTATTAATTTATCAAAAATATTAATAAGTAACGGCTAGTTTTTGAAAAATAATATTAAAAAAAAATAGGTCAAACTCTAAACAAGGAGGGAAGTCAAAAAAAGGATTCAAGACTCTAATCCAGACTAGATCATTTAATAAATAAAATAATTAATGGAAATAGAATAAACTAAATTTAAAATAATTAATGGAAAAATAAATTATATATATATATATATATATATATATATATATATATATATATATATATATATATATATATATATATATATATATATATATATATATATATATATATTCAAAGAAAAGTAATCAATAAATAAAACAGGGTCAACACTAAAATATGGGGTTGAGGCTCATTAAACAAATAACAAAAATACTAAAAGGAGTTAAGAACGAATAGGATGATAAAATACATAAAAAACACGAAGGATCAATAAAATAAACTATAATGAAGAATAAATAAACAAGAAATATTATAAAAAGAATGCCAATACCTACATAGATAAACAAAAAAACAAAATAAATCCCAAAAACAAGCCTTAAAAACTAAGAGGACATGACAGGGGCCCAACTTCTACTAATATTCCAACCATCATCTCTATTCAAATTATTGGGTCTTTTTTCAATTTCTAGGGCCTCCCTCAATTTACGATGATGGAAATGACTAACCTTAGCAATGACTTGGGCCTTCTAAATGCAGATGTGATGCTTAGATTTATCTGCATGCTCTGTTAAAACAAAGGAGCAAGTCCTGCGATGCTTGATGTCAACGCCATGCTCATGAATCCTTTGATTAATTGAGTGACCAATCTCACCAATGTAGGGAATCCCACAAGAGCATGGGATAACGTAAACACCCTTCATATTCTTGGGGTCCACTGGGTCTTTTACAGATCTAAGGGAGCTCTGGATGGTATTTAAAGGCCTAAAGGTTGAAGCCACCTTATGCTTCCTTAGGATCCTCGCAATATTTTCAGTGGTCCCTTGTCTCTACATTGCTCTTTATTTAAGCCTTTGTCATTGTCTGCCTCTTCATCTGGTCCTGATGATGAACCACACTTGTTGGTTCGAAATGCGTCGACCAAAAATTTCTCTTATGTTATTTATATCGAAAGACTTTGCTTAAATAAACATGAATATTTGGAATTCATTCCAACAAAATATCAACATAGTTTGCTCTCTATTCCATTCTCATATAATTTCTTGTAGCCTTTTATAGATTTGTTTCTTCGATCCCACTTACTTGATTTTGTCCACTTTGAAAAAATCCAAGTGCTTTGTTCCATATAATATTGATCCTTACAAAGCTATGACTTCAGTCCTTCTTCCATGGATTTATAAAGTCCTAATATAACCACTTCCTTCTTCTAATCGTCACTTTCTTCTTTTATTATCTCACTTTATGGCTTGTTTAATCATCTTTATTTTCCACTCCTACTGATCATTTCCACAACCTTTTTATGATCAAAATGTAATCAAAATTTACCAAAAACTAAGGACCCAACACTCATTAAAAGAAGAATTAAAATAATTCCAACCATAAAAAAACCACCCTTAGAGAATCAAATCGGATATTTCCCCACCAAAAACTAAAATATTGAATAGACATCACCCTGCAAGAACCTTTCTCACTCCAAAGAAATCCTCAGTTACCAACCACGGGGCCAAAGAAAAAAGAGCATGTATGAAGGCTCTGCCATTCAATGGACATTTGTCCCACCAATGTGGCAACGACACAAACAAGTCATGAATAAGAGATTCTAGAGAAATGTTCCCCCAACCAAATAGCCATGGTGAGGGAAAAGGAAAATTCCAAAAAATATACTTTAGAGCCCTGGACGATATCCATATTAATGAGGGTACTCAAACATGGCCACCAAACTCAACATTAAGTAAATTAAATTCTTACTCCCTAACTCACCAAAGAAATTAAATGGGTCATTCAAAATTCCATGGATCAAATTCTGAGAACTCAAGTCATCAATGGCAACATCACTACCATATGACGAATGAAAACATGGATCTTTGATCCCCATAGATATTTGATATTCTGCAAAAACCCGCCAACTCAATCTGCAACTTCTTCAATACCCATGACTTGATAATCCCATATACAAGATCCCCCCCTTAAGTAGCCATTCACCACCAAATATATCCATAAACCACACTTCAAACCATGACACATGAATATCTTCCCTTTAAATTGCTATGGATCTCAATACTGCAACTAAACCACCATACCAATCAACAAACCAGGTAATCAATAAAACTTAATCCCCCATAGAAGAGATCAAATCTTCTGGAAAGAGCCCTAGAGCATAATAATAGAGAAAGTGAGAACATGATACACCTTTTGAGCCTTATATCGATCAATATAAATCGACCTAATAAATATATTAGAGGAATAAAAAACTGAAAAAGGTAGAAATATACACTATCAAATCATTGCACCATATAAACCTTGTTGAGTCCCTACTAATCCTTCTAAATTCCTAGCACTAAGTGAATCATGGTAAGACTCTCAACTAAACCTCCCTCATTCACAAAAAAATCATTTAATATGAACTTGAATGACCTATCTATTTCATACTAAAATCTTCTCCCTCTAGAATAACTAAGCTACGCAATTGAGTAGACATTATTTGTATGAAAGTGTGGAAGAGGAAGTTGTGTTATCATCAGATGATTAATGTGGCTACGAGGACATGAAGGAATATAAATGTGGGACTTTTTAGAAGAACAAAATGCAATATTGTTAACTAGAATGACAAAGAGGCATTAGTCCCTGCTATGCAAGTACGATAATCCATAGTGACATTCAAGTAACTTATTTGGACGATGCTCCAATTATGCGGAGAGGAAGGGAGAGTGATGGAAATTCTGTAGCGACCAAAACCCGACACATGCTAGGGTTATGCAGTGACTAGTTCTACCTTACCTGTGACCTGAACTAGCCTGTCTATCCTCCTGACGTTGTTTACCTTTTGATCACCGTTCACATGCTCTCCCCATTTACCCCGTCCAACACCTGAGCATATTCCGTGAAGCCGTGTATTGTGCCCACATCGCTTTCTTTTCTGCAGTTGTTGGTCCCTCACAGCGACAGTTACCTGATTACGGAGGCAGTTGGTGTTATCCCTGGAGCAGTTATGGAGACAGAACTTGTAGACTATTCTGAATACCCCCTCGAAGGCACTACCATTTTCGGAAGGCACACAAATACTGAGGGATTTTTCCCATTTAGCAAAGAACTGACAAAGGTTATAGTTCCGCTTCTGTCGATCATGGGTCCTTCATGTTCAGTCATGAGCCTTCCAAAAGCTCCGCCCTTCTGGATGTCATTCGCAACTCCTTTGCTGTCGCCGACTTCACTACAATTTGTGGCTCGGTGCATCAGCCCGGACATTGCTACCTACACCTCCGGTTATCCTCCACTCTAGCCATCTGCGGGTTCTCATTATCCCTCACACTCACCCCTTGGTGTGACATCGACCCATTTGGATCCCCCCATCTCGGCTCCGACATCATATCCCCCATCTGGCAGTTTCACGGACATTCCCCCTCTCCCCAACACTTTTCACTCTGGCCCTAACCTAAATCCTCCAAACCCTAACCCTAACCCTCCAAACCCTCCTTGAAGCAGACCACAGGAGAGCGCATCCGTCGCGGCTCAAAAATCTAGGAAGAGACATAGGTGCGTAAAATCAAAGGCATAGGAGGTTACCATCAATTGGGAAGAGGATTTCCAGTGGGGCGAAGCCATGGACATGACTGAGCGAGTCCTGGTGGGAAGATTCAGGGGAAGGAGCTACTCGGCGGCGAGAATCAAACAATGGGTTGCAGAGATATGGGGACAACACTTGGCAGATCTACCATTTGTTCAGACGTTCGTCTGTGGCTGGTTCGCCCTACGTTTTGCATGGGCTGAACATACAAACTAGGTCCTGTCCTCCTTCTGGCATATAGAACAGGCCCCTGTCATGTTGCGACGATGGAGTCCGCTTTTTGATCTTGATAGAGAGCAGCTTGGGGAAGGGCCTCTATGGGTATGCCTCCCTAGATTGCCGCTATAATTCTAGTACAAAGATATCTTCAGACGCATTGGGAACACCCTCGGCACCTTCCTGGAATATGACAGGTCGTATCTCACCTCGGGGGTCATGACATATGCAAGAATTTTGGTTCACTTAGATATCCGAGGGGGGTTGCAGGAGAAGATCACCCTGTGTTGGAGGAACTACACTCGCATACAGATCCTTGACTATGAGGGGGTACCATTCTGATGCAGGTGTTGTCACAAAGTGGGTCATCTCTACAAGGATTTCACCCTGCTGAAGAAATCGAGGTCAGAGAAGAAGGGGAAGACTGTTCCCACAAAGCAACAGACACTGGCTAGACCATCCCCTCTAACTGAGGATTCAGAGCACTCTGACCCTGAAGCTACTGGTACTAGCCTGACCCCGACATCATCAAAGAATCATGGAAGTGCACCTCTCCAGCCTCCCTCTCCACCTCTGACAAGGGTAAGGGCAGCTATAGGCACCGCGGTTTCTTCGGGTATGTCTCTCTCTGAACCATCCTCTATTTACTTTTCGCTTTCAGTTGTTAGTTTACATAATTCTGTGGGGTTACAGTGCAATGTTGGTATGCCTTCTCCCCCCAGACACCTTTCTTGTCCTCTGCCCTCCCTCCACCCTATTTTCTCATCTACCCCACCTCCCTTCCAGAGATTGATTCAACTGACACTGCTCCTGAATTTGCTCCCCTCCCCCACAGATACCACCTCCGCTCCCTTTCCCGCACCCAGGCCCCTGACACCATCGACATTGGCTTGGTTCCTTCCCCCACCCCTTCTAAGCTCCCTAGAGGTCGGTCATCCTCCCTGTCCAAATCCAAACAACAGGCAGGGGAGGAGATCACTTTGGGGAGGCAATCTACACTTAACATGGTCCTTAGAGCACAGAACTCCCTAAGTGAGTCTCCCCCATGAAGCTGCTCTCTTTCAATTGCAGGGGG
The DNA here is from genome assembly GCA_031772625.1 of Pinus tabuliformis. NCBI lineage: Eukaryota > Viridiplantae > Streptophyta > Pinopsida > Pinales > Pinaceae > Pinus > Pinus tabuliformis. The sequence continues at coordinate 518,591,569 of CM062806.1, read as the reverse complement.
ATAGCTAGCCCTGAAAAGAAGCTAGCTATTCGTAGGCTACTAAAATCTGAATCTGTTGATGTAGTTTCCCTTCAAGAAACCCTAGGATCTATTGATGCCATATCTATCCTCCTACAGTCCATGCTTCCAGGATGGGTCTTCCATGCCATCGACGTTATTGGTCGATCAAGGGGTATTGCCTTGGGATATAACCCCCACTCTATCAAGTTAAATAGCATCTGGGGTGGTTATGGGTTCATTAGAGTAGACATATTCTCATTTGAGTTGGGTACAAAGATTAGGTTGATAAATGTCTATGGGCCTTGTCACTATCGAGAGGTCTTCTGGGAGAACCTTCTGTCGTCAAACATTGTGCAATATGACAATATAATCTTGGGAGGGGATCTTAATTTCTCTCTGGGCTACTCGGAATCTTGGGGACACCATGCCCAGGTCGACCCCCTATCTGCCTTCTTTGAAAACATCTTGGAGACTCACAGTTTCATTGACATTCCCTCTGCAAAGTTGGTTCCGACCTGGAGAAATAAAAGATGTGGAGATGATAGCCTTGCCAGAAGGCTTTATCGATTCATTATAAAGGAACGATTCCTGGAGGGTGGCTTCTCTTATCGACAGTGGGTAGGCTCGGGTGGATTATCAGATCACCTACCTATATATCTTGATATTAGGGGTGGCATAAGTAAGCCGAGAGCCCCCTTCAAATTTAACTCCTCCTGGCTCAAGGATGCCACCTATACTCGGCTGGTCACAGACTTCTGGAACTCTCACCCTCTTGCTACTGGAGGGCACACAACTGAAGGTTTTGTTAGCAATTTAAAGGAGCTAAAGAAGTTATCAAAAATATGGGCCCATAATAAGAGAATTCAGGAAGAACAAGATCTAAGAAACCTTGAATATGAAATTGCTGATATGGAGGAAGAATTAGGAGGGGTCTTTATATCTAGGAAACAAAAAGATAAGCTCACTGCCTTAATATCTAAGAGGGGGAAGATTCTTAAGGAAAGAGAGGAAACCTGGAGACTGAGAAGTAAAGAAATCTGGTTGTTGGAGGGGGATGATAACACTAAATTATTCCACAAGTTTGCTAATGGAAAAAAGGCAATCAATACCATATGGAAGTTCAAAAATGAACAGGGAAATGAGGTGGATACTTTTCATCAATTGGACAGCCTTGCCACCTCTAATTTCAAGAGAATCTATCAGGCACCTCGCAATGCCACCATAGCTGAAGTCATAAGAGTAGCACAACTCTTCCCTCGCTTCGTTGACCAAGAGGATGCCATGGAGCTTAACAGAGAAGTTACTCTCGGGGAACTGGAAGCTACCCTAAAATGGTTTAAGAGGGACAAGAGCCTAGGGCCTGATGGATGGTCGGTGGAGTTCTATTTGGATTTTTTTGAAACTCTTGGAAATGACCTTCTCAAGGTCATAGAGGAATGTAAGATATCTAGCCGTATGCATGGGGCCATCAACTCCACATTCATTGCCCTCATTCCCAAATCTGACAACCCATCCACTTTCAATGACTTTTGCCCCATCTCCCTATGTAACTGCATATATAAAATCATCTCAAAAATCATTGCAAATCACCTCTGACCCATTCTCTCCACCCACATCTCCTCTAAACAATTTACTTTCCTTCAAGACTGCTAAATTCATGAAGTGGTTGGAACAACCCAGGAAGTATTACACTCTATCTAGATGAAGAAGATTAAAGGTATGATCCTCAAAGCTGATCTTTCAAAGGATTTTGACTGAGTAATCTGGCTATATATCAAAATGCTCCTTACACATTTGGGATTCCCTTATGGGTTCATCAAATGGATAATGTGCTGTATCTCAAATATCTCCTTTAGTGTTCTAATAAATGGAGCAGCATCCCCTTTTTTCCATTCTGAAAGAGGCCTTAGACAAGGATGCCCTTTGTCCCCACTACTTTTCTTATTAGTTATGGAAGGGCTCAACAGACTCATCAAAGATATGCACCTTAGAGGAAGGATCATGGGAATCAGGATCACTGATAGGTGCATGATAACACATCTCCTCTTTGTTGATGATGTGTTGATTTTCCTAAATGGTGGAATTGGAGATCTCACTACCTTGCAGCAGACCATCACACTCTTCCAAACTGCAACTGGTATGGTCATCAATAATTCGAAATCCACTCTCACTATAGCTGACTGCTCACCTCATGAGGTACAGTATGCTTTACACAGATTTCCTTTCACATTGCTACAGTTGGATGAGGGTCTCAAATATCTGGGCTACAGGTTGAAACCACTCGGCTACAAAATAGCTGATTGGACATGGTTGATATCAAATTTAGAATGAAGGCTTAATATTTGGTATCACAAGTGTCTCTCTAGGGCCGTAAGACTAGTTCTCATAAAAGTTGTCCTCAAAGCCACCCTGGTTTATTGAGCATGGATACCAAGAGCAATCCTTGCTAGAATTCAAAATCTATGTTGTAGGTTCCTTTGGAAAGGAAAAAAAGAGGGGAGGATATTTGCATGGGAAAAATGGGATATGCTCACTCTCCCAAAGAAATGGGGTGGTTGGGGGATAAAAAAATTGGAAGACTTCTCCTCGACGTTGGTGACCAAACTAGGATGGCAATTAATCACTTCACATAGTCTCTAGTCCAAGGTGGCATCCTCCAAATATATCGAGCCTTTAAGCATAATGGATTGGTTGAGATAGACTAGCTGGAACAGAACTGGTATCTCGATCATCTGGAAAGAATTTCTAAACTCCTTGCCACTGATTCGAGAAGGGCTCACCTGGAAAATCCAAGCTGGCTCATCTGTCCGCATTGGGCTTGATCCATGGATTGGGTGTGGAAATGCACACAAGTTACCAGATGAAATCAAGCAACATCTCAACAACTCTGGCATCACACACATCAATCACATTGCGGACATAGAGAGATCCACATTTCTCCATCAAGCATGGAAATCCGCACATAGTCTCCTCATACCTCCTCAATGGCATCACTACTGGATAGACTACACAACGGCCTTAACAGAATCACATATCAGAATAACAAAAGGGGAGGATGAGATTATATGGGCACATGCTAAAAATGGCTGATACTCACCAAAAGATGGATATCTATGTCTGGCAACTATACACAAACCTCCTCTAGTGGATACATGGTGGAAAGGGATGTGGAAGCTTAAAGCCCCCCCCATAACCAGACTACTTATGTGGTCAATCCTGAAGCATAAAATCCCCACTGGAGATAATCTGATAAAGAGAGGATATCATGGGCCCTTTAGATGTTGTTTATGCAAAGACAACATTGAAACGGTGGATCAACATTTTCTCTCCTGTCCCATTATTGCTCTACTCTGGACTTCTACACTTGAGAACATCCCTTCTCAGTGCTCTTGGAGGGGCCGGTCTATCAGGGAGGTGTGGAACATTTGGTGGTCATCGACATCCCCATTGAAAACCAAGAACCTACCCCTCCTTATCTGCTGGGAAATTTGGATTGCTCGAAACCGTCTCATATTTCAGGATCTCTCCCCTCACTAGCCCTCCATCTCTGCCAGACTACTGGTAGATTACAGGAACATACCCGAAGATTAAGGAACTTCACCCCCAAGACATATCATTCTAGAAAACATAGATCACACCCAGCCTTGGGCATATTTTGATGGATCAGCGCAAGATGATGGGTGTGGGGGTGGTGCTTCCCTTTACCTATCTACTTCCCACCACTTTCATATATAGATGGGGCTTGGAGGAGGCACCAATAACTTTGCAGAGCTCATTACATCCAAATATCTTATACAATTTTCTATTGAAAAACATTGTAGAAACTTACAATTGTTCGGGGATTCAAAAATTGTTTGTAGTTGGATCAATAAAACATCTATCTGTCATGCTTACACTTTGCGGCCCATCTTGGATGAGGTCCATAGATTCATCACTATTTTTGACAGCTTTATATGTCATCATATTTTCAGGGAACGAAACACACTTGCTGACAAATTATCCAAAGAGGCAGCGATCAGGCCCCGTGATACATGGTTGATACAGGAACAAAGGAATGTAGAACACTTTCAATTTTATCATCGACCTTTTATGGACCTTGCAGTATAGGCTCAACAGGAGCTTGTCTATTTTTTTTTGTTTCTAGTTTATATTATCAGACTTTATATTATTAACAGCTATATGTACAGGCACATACTCTCTGTGTAGAGTAAATTTTGAAAAACATTACAGAAACATATTTTGAGGATAGAGTCTCCCTGCGTGGAGAACTCATACATTTTTGTTTTTTTCTTAACATGACAGGCTTATAGCCCTTATCATGCATATGCGATCAGCATTTACAACATGTAATTTTCCAAAATATAATGAAAATTACGATTTTTTTCAAGGGGAAAAAAACTTATTTAAGACACATGGACACATTTTCTAAGAAGATGGGTATTCTTTTGCATGGGCCATATCACATTTTCAAGGTTCTAAGTATTGTAAAAGCATGTTACAAAATTATTGGAGAACTACAATAGATATTTTAAGTGAATAGAACATTATAGTATTGATACTATTCATTTGATTCATGGTGCATTCTCAAGTGGGAAGAGGATTTTGTTTAAAGGCAGCTAGGAAATTATATTAAATGTCAATTTTAGAACATATACATCTATTACTAAATTTGAAGTCAATTCCTTGGGATGAGTTTAAAACTATTTTTGTGGCTGAAATGTCTTCAGAAAATGCAATCGAAAACTATGTATAAGTAGTGAAAAAAATTCATTCCTTCTTGTCTCAAGACCACGTCAAGGATTACCTGTAGGCCTTGTAGGAGTTCCTACACTTATCTTGTTGGGAAGTTTACAAAGATGCATGGGTTCAATGTTGCTATGAGATGTAAAAAAAAATCTCCACTATCATGAAAAAGGTGAAACCCTCATTGACTGAACCAACACTCATTAAATATATTTTCATTTCAATTGCCATATTTGAGAAGGCAATAATTTTACAAATTTTATCTCATGAATATTTGTGAAACTAAAACTAAAAATAAAAAATTATGAAATGAGTCCAAAGTGTAGTGAATGGAGTTGAAATCCATGTGGGAAATTGAGAGTTTGAAATTAGTATGCCTTTTGTAAAGTAATTTAGTAATGATAAAATCAAGGTAGAGATAAATTTTAAGTTAAAGTTTAAAAGTCACGAAGGAGTCATTTAAATATTAGGCGCATGATCAGTGTTACTCGACACCCAAAGTTTTTAGATTTTGATCAAGTCATTGCATAAGGGTTTCTTTTTGACATGAAACCTTATAACTCAAGTGAGGTAAATATTGTTAAAGGTGTCAATGTCATGTCAATCCAAAGTAAAATATTGCAATGAAAATTCTAGTTAAAAGAATATGATAATGACATTTAGTTTGGCCAACTATTGTCACAAGTTTGAATCTATGTCAGAACTGGCTATTTCAACATTAGACAATGTTTGCAAGTACCAAACATAATATGTGGAGAAGAAATTGAAAAAGATAATGCAATATAATCATATGATATTTGAATGATGACGAATGAAGAAAGGGAAAGGTGTAGATGACTTGAAGAAAATAAAATTTGTGGTAGAAACCATTACAACAAGAAAGTTGTAGCAAGAGGAAAACTTCCAACAGAGGTTGGGTAGAAGTTATTGAGGCAGCTCCACAGTCACGATGTTGGTAAAAAAATTTAGAAGAAAAGAGCAGGTGAAACTCTTGAGAGAAAGTGAGAAAGATAAAAATCATATAGCTATGACAACTGAAGAGAAGAGGAAGCTTAGAAGGTTCTAGTAGAAGGAACTAAGAATTCCAAGGGCCAAGTTCAAGAGAGGATCTTAGTTAACTGTTGTGTAGCAAGGTGAAACATACTTGTTAATTTATAGGTTATTTGTAACTCACAATGAGTGTGGAGAAGTTCACAAAGGGAGAGAGAGATAAATTACTATGAATATTCAGGTAAAGGGTTCAAAAGGAAACGATAACCAAGTGAAAGAAGGAATCAATTCTATGATATAATAAGATGTAGAGATAGTTGAAGAAAATGGAAACATGAGGCAAGGAAAGTTGACAAGGATGTAGGAAAGAAAAAGGATGAAGTGAGAGAAGAAAGATAGAGCAAAGAAACAAAAGTGAAGCACTGGAAACATGGTTAACAAAGAAGAAACAAAGGAAGAAAGGTATAAATAAGAGTATTTTGTGTGGTTTGAGAGGTAGATATAATAAATCCATGAAGCATAACATCCCTTAGAAATGGTCCTTGGATAATGTCCTTTAATAATGATCTTGTGCAGAGATTGAAGACTTTTGAAATTGTATGTACCTAAGTCAATACTAATGAGGTAAAGTGTACTCCATTGAATTCATAGTAAAAACCATTGATGTAAGATATTTTTCATCATGCATTGTTTTGGTAAGCATAGGGCACCAGAGGATGTAAAATCATTCTCGATGTTGGTAGAACCACTAATTTGAGGAAGTCCACACCTAACAGAATCATTGATGTTAGTGAGGAGGTAGTCAGGAAATTTTCAAGTCATGAAAAAAGCAGCTTGTGGAGGATCAAAATGATTGTAGTTGGAGTAGAGAAAACAATGAGAAAAATTTTACAAGATATAGAGGACCAATGGACATGAGTCCATGAAGATATTTTGTTCCTCGATAGTCTAATACAGGAGCATCTAATATAGGGTCATAGGTGAGACAAAATATGAGGATAATGACAATGATGGCGGTGATGCAAAGTGAGTAGTAGGTACAACTATGTAGAATTGCAATAGAAGAATGGTTGGTGAACCATGTATGAGAAGGATTTCCCTAGAGAATCAGTGGATACAACAATTGTCAAGCCACATATTCTAGTGGATGGTGATTCTTTTATAAGGATTTCAACTTATATTTATTCTTGTATGCACAAAATGAAGAAGAGAGGACCGAGAAGGAAGAAGGCCAAATATTGGGGAATGCCAAAATTAAAAAGAAAGGAAAATAAGGGAAAATATGAAGAAATGGCTAGTTTAGTAAATATTACTCATGAAAGGGAAATCACTCCTTGTAATGTTTAACGAATAATATAATGAAAAATGGGATAATGTGGACCAAATCTAGAAGTCTACGTAGGAACGAGATATGGAGAAATATGATTGAAGGCAGGGATGCATATTTGTTGAGAGAATCATGGAGATAGGGTGGCGAGCTCATAGGAGATAGTTATCGAGATATTATTGGAGATAGTTAATAAAATAGTTATAACTAATTAGTTCATTATGATGCATTTTTTATGGTCACCTATAGTTATAAAAGGGACCATTTGTACACTAAATGTAACATAAGTCGGAATGATTCAATTAATATAATTTCCCCAAAAGGGGGGGATTGGAGTATGCTCCCAGTGACCTTGTTTTGTAATATATGGGTTTGTGTTTCTACATGAATGATTGCATAATTTCATAAGTATTTGATTATATTTTTTTTTAATATTTAATATCTTTATTATTGTTTCAATATTTTATTATGAAATATAAATATTTGTATTCTCTATTCTTACTATTAGATGCCTTTTTCTTTTCTTTTTTGGAATCCGACCATAGAATTTTTGGCAACAATGTGATTTTTCCTTATTTAAAATGCACAAATGATTCATTGTTTTGAAAATTCCCTAAAGAACTAAGATTGTGAAAATTACACAACTCAAACTTATGATTTCAAGAAATATCTACCAACAAAATCAACTATAATTTTTTTTTTGAAACTATCTTGTAATTACACTATGCTAATATTTTGTATTGATCTACTATTAAATTAAATTTGTATGTCAAACATGTATTAATAACCTAATTTCATTACATTTTCATGTTAAATTCATAATCATAATAATGATGGAATAGATTGCATTAAAAAACAAATTTCTCATGTTTAGTATCATAGAAATAAAAATAGACTTCGGTGGTGGTTATGAAACGGTGTGTAAAGTACATAAATTAATATTACCATTTAATTATAAGTTGGTGGATATTATAGCACATAATAATTATGCTAATTAAAATTAACTATGAGAAATACATAATTACTATCCACTACAATAATAAAAAATTCTTAATTCTTAATAATACATTTTCACTTGTTAATCTTTTAATTTTCCTAATACCATGTAATTAGAAGGTGGCTACATTGTTTTGACGACGTTGGACTTGTTAAGATTTAGGGGATCTCCTGATAAGAAGTCCTAACTAGACCTCAAACTGTTTGGAGTAGGATTCCTAGAAGTGGGTGGTAGTGTAATGCCTTGATCGTAGTAGTGCGAAGAGGTAAGTAAGATAACTTTGGGTGAGAGCAAGTATGTGACCCTGCGGAGAGTCAAGTTTGATGCATGGGGGTTCTAACACATGGAGGGGAAAAGGAAGTGTGCCCCTTAGAAGCCTGTAATAGTACACAACTTTCAAGGAACACATGAGAAAAATGACATCACAAGCTAAAATGCGAAATAGTCAAAAAATTAAAGTGACGGGTTAATCCAACAACACACATTCAACAAGATTCATACAATTGCATAAAAAATAGTTCATAAAAAAATGCATAAGTTAAACAAAATACATTGCTAAAGAAACTAGAATAGTCCAACTACAATAACAACATATGCATGAAAGCGTGTTGGATCTGATATTATTATTATAAGTGAAAGTTTCATCCATACATACACCATTAACGACCACTAGCCCCAATAGTTGAACATTACAGTCAAGAACACCTGATCTTCCAAAGAAGTATACTCGCTCTACGTTATGGAGAAGCTAAGGCTTGTCACAATACTTCCAAGCCTTTTCTAAGCATAAGCCTAACCAAAAGCTTGGCTCTCAAAAGCCCCTTTTATGATTTATGAGGTTCTATTTATACCAAAGGGTGGGGTGACCCTTGACATTGCCCTTTGTGACTCTTTAACTTTCCTCATGACTCCTCAACTTCTTTACAAATAACTCATTACATAACATGATGACATTTCACATTCCAATAATGACACTTGGAATTTGACTTACAACATATTTATAAATAATATTACATTTCCCACATGTACCCATGTGAGACAAAATAGGCTAGAGACAGCCTAACAAGACAAAACACTATGACATTAAAGTTTGAGGAAAGACCAACTTTTCAACCTCCACTTGGTGCTTCTCAGTCACATATTGATGCCAAGCTCGGTACTGTGTGATGATGTCCCTAAACTGTTGGATGGTGTCTTTCTGATAGTGGACACTTGCCTCCATAGAATCCAGGTATATGGTCTTGGAACCTGTGTCCAACTTGTTCTGAAGCATGTGCAGCATGGTGTTGACCTTGAAAACACCATCGATGTACTTCTACATGTTGTGTGTGTTCATCTCTAAGTCTTCCCTGGTGGCCTCTTTCCTTAGTTGCTCCATGTACTCATCAATCTCTAGCGAGACTTGGTTCTTGGGTCTAACCTCAATGAGGGAACCGATTGATGAGATCCTGTGTGTTCTCACCATAACATCCAAACTGGTGTACAACTGTGCATATAAGGCATGTATGCTGCTTACGAATGCGGCAAGCTACTCGTAGTTCTAGGTCACTATCTGAACCTTTGCTTTCTCCATCTCTTCTTGTGGCTTCATCTTATTTGCTAAGTGAAGTGGGGCCCCTTTGTACTGCATTATCCACTCCTATACATGGGAGATGGCAACATGTATGTTCTTGAGAGTTTGGACAAACTGTTTTCTCCGCTGTTGTAAGCCATGCACACAAACAACTGCTTAAATATGCACAATGACAAATCTATCATAAAGCTTCCGCATGGTATTCTCAAGTGTTGATACTTCATAAAGTATCACTTTCCTCATCTCTCCCATTGCAGAAACTACACTCTACTCTCTAAGTTGTTCTACCTCTTGCCTGGCATCTTGCAAGTTCTTTTCCAATTGTTCATTCTCGATCATCGGGTACTAAAAATTTGAGTCTGTTGCTCCCGCATAGGCCAAGATGGATTGGGAAATGGCAGTTGGATGTTTCCTGGTGTCTGACACTGTCACCCTTTCCTTGATAAATAAAGGTGATGCGTGATCATCTGGAAAGTGCTTCCTCCGCGCCTGTACAATATTATTCCACAACTCATCAAATGATAGATTGTACACATCCATGACTAGATCATCATCAAGGAGAACAAAATCTCGTTTCTTACTCAAGGTTGGTTCTGACACTAGAGGTGGTGGAGACTGAGAGATGACCTGTGGTTCTCTCAGCATCATGTAAGTGCCTTCATTATATGGATCCTCCTCCAACTCCATGTTTTTCACTTCAATCAATCGCTCAATCTATTGAGCAAGCTCTTAATCCTGCATCTGTTCACTCTCCTCCTCTGTTGCTGGTTGTTCCAACTCTTCAACCTGTATGGGTGTTGTTCCCTCCATCATCACACCTTTCCTTTGTTCTTCTTCCTGTTTCTGCTTCTCTTCTTGTTCTTTGCTCCTCAGCTCTCGTTCTTCCTTTAATTCTTGTTATGCTTGTTGTGATCTCAGTTCTGCTACTTGCAAGCTCTACTTTTCTCTCTTCCTCTGCTCTGCTATCTGTGTCCTCTGCTTCCTTTTGCTTCTGTTTCCAAAGCTGAATGCATAAAGATTGAATATGCTTTCACTCTACAACTTTGTTCTCCCTTTATTATGTCAACAACTTCCTCTTTCCCTGATCTTGTACTCGTTTTCTACCTTCTGCCACTACTGTTGGACTTGCTTCCATGTTAGTGTTGACTCCTTTTCTATGAACAATTGAGTTTCTGCATATATTGGCGAGTAAACTAACGCTTTCTTATTGCTTCCCCATTATTGATTTCAGTGGTATCTCTTGAAGAAACTCTCTTTGGTGCCATGGTGCAATCATTGTTGGAGAGAAGCGCTTCACGAATGTGGTACCTGTGGGACAGAAAGGACACTCATGGCAAGCAAACATTAGGTCTTACAAATCTAACTTCACAGCATGATCAAGTATAAATCAGGGCATTTGATGAGAGGGATTGCATAATTTTGACTGACAGGGGTGACTGACTCACTATGGGAACTGTGTATTGCCAAATCTTAGCAGTCAGTGTGGAAGCTTGATGACTAGAATTGCGTAATGTGCAGTTCATTCTGGGCCAAGGCCTGGGAGATATTGCGCATTGCACACTCTCAGTGGCCAAGCTGGGAGACTAGCTCCTAGAACTACGCAGTGCGCTATTGGAGGCAAGCCAGGACAAGCTCTGCACAATTCTAGAAGCCAAGGTAGAGGCCTTGAGCTCCCAGATTGTGCAGTGCATGCAGTGAAGTGTGAGATCCGGGCAAGGGGAGCCCAAATTTTCCCATGGGGAGTCTGAAAATGAAGAAGATGTGAAGGATGATGTGATGTTAGGTGAAGATCTAACTAAGTGTTGATGCATGCATGTGAAACAAGTGTAGTAATTGATTAAACTGAAGGAAAATGAAGCATGTGAAGAGAGTCACCACAACAACAATCATTGGTGAAAAAATGAGAAAAATCATGCGACACTTGGGAAAGACAATCTACAACTTGAAACAACACTTCTACAAGCTAAAACAAGTTAAAATGTCAGTAGTCGTTTAAAGAAACTATTAGGATATTTCGACACATAGGAAATAGTTAAGTATAACTTGGTCTAGTGTAGACTTAGGTAAAGTGTGTTTCTTTACTATGTACTTTTGTAACTTACAATCCGACGGTCATGATATGTTCTAGACATGAAGTGATCTGACGGTTCATTCTCTCCTCTGTATTACCGACACTTGATCTGTGGCTTAACACCTGATTAGTCCATGATCTCTACTTAAAGAGCATGGAGGGTCATTTATAGGGTAACCGTTCATGAGAGAAGCTTATGTAAATTTTCTTTCTTTTATTAATAAATTTCTTGAAATGGTCGCATTGGCTCAGGTCGTGGACTATTCCCCTCTGTGAGGGTTTTAACCACGTCAAGAATATTGGTGTATTGATCTATGATCTGTTTGTGAGCGGTGTCTTTTGGTGTTCTATCTAAGGAACTTACCCTGTAAATTCCTACATGGTATCACAACTATTTGAGGGTCGCATCCATTGGTGATCCAAATCAGAAGCCGGTACAATTGAATCTGACTGTCGTTTCCCAGATCTATTGTTTTTTATCACTTTCTGGCTGAGAGGACTACTCTATTGTGTTAGGAGCATCTGTTATAGTGAGGAACCCCTTTCGTTTCATGCGAAAAGGTTTACAGTAGCCCTAGCTATGTCATTTTTAAGATCTAGAGGTATACATCATTTATTTGCAGTTATAGTTATTTATCTCTCTGTTTATTTCGGTTTATTTAGCTCTTTGTTTTTTTATTACCGGATCTATACCTTTCATTTCTATGTATGCTCTTTGCTCTACGACTCTGTGCAATCTGGGCAAATCAAAAACAAAAAGGAAGGATTTTTCTCATGTGTATGATCTTTTCCACCTCGCTTTAGCGTGATCTCTGAAAATCAGAAACTTTGAGGAAAATATTTAGGTTATAGTGAAAGCTAACTTCAAGACATAAGGTTTGGGTTTTTTTGCATGTCCGTGTTGAGTTGTGTGGTTTTGTTTTTGTAGGAAAAAAGGGATTTTCAAGTAAGTACGCACCCCAAAGGTTCAGTGATCAAAAAAAATCCCTTCCTATTTTCCAAAAATTACTAACCTTTTAAACTAGCTCACTTGGTCCAAAGTTACTTTATGAGAATAGAGGTCTTGAGTTCAAGTCTTTCTTTTTGTTGAGTTACTTTTTCAAAAAGCACATGTAACTTATGTTTTAAAGTTACTTTATGTAAAAGTGTTCTCACCCATTATAAAAAGTGAGTCACTTATAATTCTAAAGTCTCTTTATCTCTTATTTAAGTTACAATTTAGTGATTAGCTCGTAAAATACCATTGTAAAAGTGACTTTCACTTATTTATAAAAGTGGGTCACATAAAATATTTTTTTGAAAGTGTGCTAATTAGATTAAGCTTGGAAAGGGAGCGGGGGGAGGCGGGGATTTTTTTAAAAAATATAGCATTATCATTCACTTCCACACATTCACGCACTTCGCCGACATCTTCAACAAGTTTTCTTCAAAAAGCCATAACTTCTTCATCCAGAAGCCGTTTTCAGAGCTGTTTTTTTTTAATCAGCCTATTTTTTTGAGATTTTTCCATTGAAACACTTAGTTTTAGAATTTACAGTTTCAGTTTCTATTAAAATGGAAATTCCATGCCAAGTTATTCTTGACAACACCAACTACTTCCAATGGTGGTCCTACATTGTGGATTTACTTAGAAGTAAAGGTCTTTACAGAATAGCCTCAGGCCAAGAAACTAAACCTAAAGATGAAGATAAGGCAGCCAAATGGGAAAATAGAGAAGATCAAGCACGTGCGTTGATAGGGATGTCTATTTCTCTAGACCTTAGATTCCATATCGCAGAACTTGATACCCCTAATGAAGCAATGAAACAACTCACTAAAGTTTTTGGAATTAAAAATGAAATTAGAGCCTATCAACTCAAAAATGAGTTTCTTACGTTGGACCCAAATAATTTTTCTTCCATTGAAGATTTTTTGTCCAAGTTCAAGACCGTTAGACTTCTCTTGGAAGGTGTTAAGGTTAAGAAATAATATGGTAGCCTTATATATTCCATTCTCAGTAAGTTGGGACCAGCCTACTCTGTGTTTTTTTCCACCTTCCATTCTACTAGAAAAGCATTTATTTCTCAAGGACAAGACTACAAGTCCCCCTCTTTTGATGCCTTTTGTGATTATTTAATAAGAGAACAAGAAAAAATCTTACATCCTAAAAAGAATGGTCCTAAACCAAACAGGGGTCCTAAGAAATTTCAGTCTCAAAATGAAAAATCAATTCAACAAAATGATAAGGTAAATAAAAACAAAGGGAAGAAGACTGATAGGCATTGCAAATTTTGTAATCGAGATGGCCAATTAGAATCCAAATGCTTTAAGAAGATGGAATCCTTGGAAGCAGCAATGAAGAAGCATAACATCCATTTGGAACACTCTTCAACTTCAACTTCATCTTCAAGAGTTACACTTTTTGCATGTGGTTGTCAAGCTCTCGGTCTAGTTATGCAATAAATGTATCTTCTTCTTCTCATTCTCATGAGTGGCTCATTAATTCTGGAGATTCTTATAACATGGCCAAAAACAAAGACATGTTTTCTACTTTAAATGATTGTAACACCAAAAATATATTTGCTGGTGATAATAGATCTCTTAGTGTTGTAGGGACTAGAACTATTCATCTAGACAATGGTCAATTTAATGATGTATTATGTGTTCCAGCCTTATCCTACAACCTTCTATCTGTATATCAGATAACTCATTCAGGTGAAGGTAAAATCATTGAATTCTCACCTCATGATGTTGCAATTAAGGACCTAAGAGATCTTAGGCAGATTTTAGCTACTGGCATTGTTGATGATTCTACAAGGTTGTATAAGTTTAACAACTTTGGGTCATCAACTCTTCCCTGGGTATTTGTTGCTCATAGTGATGAGGTGAGCAAAATTTGGCATGAGCGATTTGGTCGCTTAAACTAACGCTCCCTTCAAAATCCATGTAAAGAAAATATGGTGACAGGTCTACCTATGGTATCTTGCAGAGATGGTGTTTGTTCTGGATGTGTACTTGGAAAACATCATCGAGATAGTTTTGAAAAACGTGCCTCTTGGCACGCTTCAACCCCTTTACAACTTGTGCATAGAGATTTATGTGGTCCACTTCCAGTTGTTTCATTCTCTAGCTAGAAGTATTTCTTAACTTTCATTGATGATTTCTCCAGATGCACTTGGGTATACTTTTTAAAACTCAAGAGTGAAGTATTTAACATGTTCTTGGCCTTGAAGGCCTTTGTTGAGAAACAATCTGGACATCAAATTCTTAAGCTAAGATCTAATAATGGCGAAGAATATGTTAACAACAAATTCATCAACTTTTGCACTGAGCATGGAATTCAAATGCAACATATTGTTCCATATACTCCACAACAAAATGGTGTAGCTGAAAGGAAGAATCGCACCTTAAAGGAAATGGCTAATTGTATGCTTCAATCTAAAGGACTTAGTCTTAATTTTTGGCTAGAAGAAATTAAATGTGAAAATTACATAGTAAATCACACTCCTACTAAGGTTTTAAAGAATATCACTCCAGAAGAAGCATGGAGCTCAATTAAACCAGATGTAAGTCACTTTCGTGTTTTTGGATGTGAAGCATGGGCTCATATTCCAGATGAGAAACATAAAGCTTTAGAACCTAAGAGTGAAAAATGTATTTTTGTTGGATATTCTTAAGATGTCAAAAGATATAGACTTATTCCACTTAAGTCCAAAAATGTTATCATTAGAAGGGATGTAAAGTTGACTAAAAATATATTGCCCTACGAGCATAGTTCGACGGATGTGCCACCTCTCTCTATCCCTTCTACTTCGGAAAATATT
Source organism: Pinus tabuliformis (assembly GCA_031772625.1). Classification (NCBI taxonomy): domain Eukaryota; kingdom Viridiplantae; phylum Streptophyta; class Pinopsida; order Pinales; family Pinaceae; genus Pinus; species Pinus tabuliformis. The sequence continues at coordinate 518,576,065 of CM062806.1, read as the reverse complement.
TCTTCTTCATATGATGACAGCGAGAATGACAATCCTCCCCCACCTTCTTAGGATCCTCCTTTAGCTCCTCAGCTTCCAAAATGGGTTCATGCTACTCGAGATGCAGTAAGTGCTCTTGTAGGTGATCCTACAGATCAACGATGTACACGTTCTCAGTTCGATAGAGCCTCTTCTTTACTGGCTCAAGCTTCAACGAATTATGATCCTACATCTTTGTAGAAGCTTCAGGCCATCCAGATTGGGACGCAGCTATGAATGAAGAATATCGTTCATTATTGGAAAATGATACATGGGATCTTATTCCTTTTTCAAAGGGATGAAAACTTGTTAGATGCAAATGGGTTTAGAAAACCAAGTTTGGACTAGATGGAAAAGTTGATAAACATAAAGTTCATCTTGTTGCTAAGGGTTTTTCACAAGTTGAAGGCATTGACTAAACTAAAACCTTCTCCCCTATTCCCAAAATGAACTCTATCTTCCTTGTTCTTTCCCTTACTGCCTCTTTCAAATGGGAATTCCATCAGATGGATGTTAAATCAGCCTTCTTGCATGGGGACCTGAATGAAGAAATCTATATGGAAGAACCTCCTGGCTTTATATAAACAAACTCTAGCCTTGTATGTTGGCTTAAGAAATCCCTTTATGGTCTCAAGCAAGCCCCTCGGGCTTGGTATGTCAAAATGGATAGCTTTCTTTTAGATACTGGCTTTTTCAGGTGTCATTTGGACAATCCTGTCTACACCAAGAAAGTGGGTAACTCTCTTATCGTTCTTGTTATTTATGTTGATGATCTTATCCTTACTGGTAGTGATCCCAACCTTATAAACCATGTGAAGTCTAGCCTTAAAAAGCATTTTGAAATGACAGACTTAGGACACTTGCATTATTTTCTTGGTCTTCAAGTCTTGCAATCCAAGGAAGCTATTTCCCTTTCCCAGTCCAAGAATGCCTGTGATCTTCTACACCACTTTCACATGGAAGACTGTAAGCCAACCCCTTCCTTTCAGTCTAGAGCCAAACTTTCAGTCAATTGTACTTCCCCTAAAGTTGATGCTACCTTATACCGTCAGCTTGTAGGAAAGCTTTTGTATCTGACCCATACTCGTCCTGACCTTTCCTTTGTTGTTGGCCTTATTGCTTGGTTTATGTAAAACCCACATGAAAGTCATTGGAAAGAAACTAAATTAATACTTCGTTATGTTTAAGGTACAGTTCAGTTTTGGATTCATTACAGTGCAGAAGCATCTCCTCTATTGGTTGGTTTCACTAATTCTGATTGGGATGGTGACCCTGATGATTGGAAGTCTACTGCAGGTTATGTCTTCACTCTTGGTTCTGGACCTATTACATGGGCTTGCAAGAAACAAAGTACCATTTTTCTTTCTTTAGCAGAAGCAGAGTATCGTGGCACCATAGAAGCTAGTAAGGAATCCCTATGGCTTCGTCAGATCCTATCAAAAATTGGCTTTCAGCAGCAGCATCCAACTACACTTTGGTGTGATAATCAAAGTTCCATTCAACTATGCAAAGATCTAGTCCAACATCAGCGCAACAAGCACATTGAACTACACATGCACTTCATAAAAAAACTCATTCATGACCATGTTCTTGAAGTGCAATATTGTTCAACTGATGATCAAGTTGCAGACATCTTCACAAAGGCTCTCACAGAGGTGAAGTTTACTAAACTTTGATTTATGGTTAGAGTTCAAGAAGTTGTCACTACGGGGGGATAGGCTCTAATGCCTCCTTCCTTCTCCTATTGTGTCATATTTGTACATCCTTCAATCCTATCCAAGTTGTTCTTAAGGGGGGATGTTAGGATATTTTGACACGTAGGAAATAGTTAAGTATAACTTGGTCTAGTGTAGAGTTACGTAAAGTGTGTTTCTTTACTATGTACTTTTGTAACTTACAATCCGACGATCACGATATGTTCTAGACATGAAGTCATCTGACGGTTCTCTCCTCGGTATTACCGACACTTGATCTGTGTATTAACACCCGATTGGTCCATGATCTCTATTTAAAGAGCATGGAGGGTCATTTGTAGGGTAACCATTCATGAGAGAAGCTTATGTAAATTTTCTTTCTTTTATTAATAATTGCCTGAAGTGGTCGCATTGGTTCAGGTCATGGACTGTTTCCCTCTTTGAGGGTTTTAACCACGTCAAGAATACTGGTGTATTGATTTGTGATTTGTTTGTGAGCAGTGTCCTTTGGTATTCTATCTAAGGAAATTACCCTGTAAATCCTCCAGAAACAAGTGAAACATCATTCTCACAAGCTAAACAACAAAATGTGACAGAAAAAATGGCAAAATATGATAAAAGAAAAACTCACCCGGAAAAATGACGACAATGCTCCAAAGGCTCCTTGATTTCAGGGAATGCTAGGGCTTGATGATCGAATGTACAAATGAGCTCTAGAGGCGTCCATTACATAGAATTGAGAAAATTGGAATTTATTACGCGCATGCCTGAGATCAAGGACAAAAGAGACACTTAGCATAAACTTTTAAAGATAACAATGTGCCACCTTCAGGAAATTAATCATAGGTCCCTATTTTCTAAGGATGCTCTTTGTTTTTTTTCCTTTTCAGGAAAACTGCCATGCATTGCTCGGAGAGATTGTGTAGTTCTGGGAAGAACAAAGCAACTCTCTGGTTCATGTACTGAGAAACTTCTAAGCAGAAAGGCTTCTGCACAATTTCTAGGTTGAGTGGCTTTGGGTTGCCTTTCATGTTCCACGCAATGTCCCGACTCAAGGTTGGCTGCCATCTACCACTGCACAATTATTCTCATTAGGGGAATTTTGAGGTCTAAAATGGGCCTCTTAAGAAAAATATACAACAAAATAAACTTTATAAGAACCAATAGGATTCAAGTGATAATGTCAACCATAGGAGATGATTCGCCATTTTTGGAGTTAAAATGTAAAAATATTAAAAAATAATAAAATAATAAAACTACTTTTTCAACTCGTATTTTCAACTTATCTCCCTAAGGTTTTACCCAAATTTTGAGCAAGAGAACTCGTTGGATGCAGAGTTTAATTCCTCATCCAAGGAGTACCCATGTTGCATACTTTCGATGGACCCTACTACATGAAAAATCAGAAATACACAACAAAACGTGATTGTAATCACGTTTTTCAGGCATTTCTCATTTTTCGTGTAGCAGGGTCCATTGAAAGTATGCAACATGGGAACTCATTGGATGAGTAATAAAATTATGCATCCAATGAGTGTTGTCACTCAAAATTTAAGTAAACTCTTAGGGAGATAAGTTGACATCCGAGTTGAAAAAATATTTTTTCTTTTCTCCCTCTAAAATGTGATGATGTAATCTAATCTTATTTTATTATTTCCACTATTATTTTATAATTTCCTTACGAGACCCATTTTAGACCTCAAAACTCCCCTAATGCGAGCTCAAGGCTCACTGTCAGTTTGGACTGTGCTTCCTAAGAGCAAGGTTGGTTTCCCTCAAGGATTGCGCAGCTCTCTAAGGCAAGGCCATAACTGGATGAAAACCAAGTCAAAAGATCAGCTTGTGGGTTAGACAATAAACCAAGTAAGCAAACACAAGCCAAGATGCAAATGATGAGGCTCAATCAAAGCACAAGTACCTGAATCGGTGCAAGATGAGTTGTTGTGATTTAGAAGGGAGGCTCCAAAACAAAGCATAGGTAAAATTTTGGAGGGTGGTTGTAGCTGCTACAACACATTGGAATTCATCTTCGTAATATGAAGTAATTCATTCTAAATTAAAATTTATAGAAATTAAAGAATTTCAATGCTTTAAAAGAAATAATAACAATTTTTTTATTAATAATAATAATTTTTTTTATTTTTTATTATTAATAAAAATAAAAATAGTGGAAATCTTGGCATGATTTTTGCCAAGAACAGTTAGAAATTTTGGGAGATTTGGGTTACAACTATCAAGTTTAGGTACCCAGAGGGTTTTGTATGGTACTGAATCTATTTCCACCATCTAAAAAGTGATTCAAATGATGACGGTGAATCCATTTCCACCATCTAAAAAGGGATTCAAACACTCCTATGATCGGATTTTTTGAAAAAAATTGTCTTACGAAAAATAACTTTTTGGGTGAATTTGTGGTTTGTGGTCTTGGTAGCCTAATATTTAATATGATTTATTATTTATTTTTTTAGATTTTTAATTATTTATTATTATTACTTTATCTTCTCTACATTAACTTGAAATAATAATTTTAGATTTATTTAAATAAATATTAATTTTATTTTTTATGGCCTTTAGAATAGACAGTGAGGGAATGAGAAAGTCACTAGTTTGAAATTTAATGGGCAAAAATTTAGTCATGTTAAGGGTTGGTGTAGTCTAGTTCATGATTTTAATGACTTAAATAGCCCTGGATAGTGGTTTGTCAAGCCAAGAGTTAAGCTCTACATGATTTTGATAACTTAGATAGCCTTGAATAGTGGTTTTTCAAGCCAAAAGTTAAGCTTTACATGATTTTGATGACTTAGATAGCCTTAATAATGGTTTCTCAAGCCAAAAGTTAAACTTGTGGTCATTTAACAAGGAAATAAACTATTTGAAAAAAAAAAAAATTAGTTTAATTTGATTATTAAATTTTTTTAATTAAATAAAAGAGAAAACTATAATTCAATACTAATTATATAATATTGTTTTTAAATTTAATCAATTATTAAATAAATAAACCAATAATATTTAATTAAAAAACATTAAATTTATCAACTTAATGAATAAACATATAATATTTAATTAAAAAACATTAAATTTATTAACTTATTGGGCTAGACAATTCGCAACTTACATGGTTACAACTCAGATAAAAATACCAAAGTTAATCTGGAGCTGGTGAGTAATTAGCGACTTAACATAAAATTGCTAAACCCGCGTTAAAGCCATAGGCAAAGGAAAAGGAAATAGGGAAGAAATCTGAAAACGCATCTTGTCACGATAGTTGTGCTGGCCTAAACCTGTTTCAGGGTTAAATAGTCACCGTATTTTTTATTCGAGAAAAAAGTAATGCTTCTTTGTTGTTTACTCTGAATAAAGAAAAGCACATACATATACGGTTATATAAAGCATGTGAAAATACTGGGCAATGTTCAAAACAGAAAATAGTACTGTAACCAGAAGAAAGCGTGTGCATACAGAAATCCTGATAATAGAAAGCAACAAAGGAGCTGGACAAATACCCAAGGGCCGAGGAATACCGGCTAACACTTCCATAAGCGTTAGACCAACGAATAAGCGGGCAACTCTTAATTTCTCTGAACTACTCCACTGGATAAACCGAACTACTCCATTGGATAAACCGAACAGAGTCTTTACGCCCACTTCCAGAAGGATTTCAATTTCGCACATTTACAGGAAACAAAATAGGGTAACAGATAGACTATCGAAAGAAGAGTGCTGCACCTCTATGGATCACATACACTACTAGGGTTTGCTTTTGGGACACTTATTCCAGAGGGACGCATCATATATAAGGTGCACTATTTTTTTATGTTTATTTTCTTTGTTTTAGATCTGTAGGTATGCCTCTGACTGACCTGTCAGTTTTGGTCATGTGTATTGGAGATACAGTTGCTAGAGTAAGCAGGCAGTGTAGATTTACCATTTCTGATGGAGGAATGGTGGAATTGAGGGGCTCTGTCCATTTCCTCACTGCTGCAAATGTTTTTCTTTTTATTGTTTTTAGGCCTTGATCTGAATATTATGAAGGCAGTGTAGATTTACCATTTCTGATAGAGGAATGGTGGAATTGAGGGGATCTGTCCATTTCCTCACTGCTGCAATGTTTTTTTTTTTTTATTATTGATTTTAGGTCTTGATCTGAATATCATGATGCTCCTTTCAAATTTTTTGTGTCGTTCATTGATATGCTACTGTTTATTATAGGTAAAGACACTTCTGAGATATAAATACTTTTCTCTAATATGCAAGTATTGGCTTTTTCGTTAGATCGACGAGACGAGCACTTCGGCACGTGTTAGGTCGAAGAGAGAGGATTCAGGGAAGTGCCTTATATTTCTCGACCTGGTTATTTATATCTTCGTTACCTTAATTAAGGGCTCTTCCAACAAACATTCGCTCCCTCCTCCCCTGCCTCCACTTCCATGGCTGTATCTCCCAGCACCAGTTCCAATAACAATTACCAAGTGTTCATAAATCATCGGGGGCCCGATGTGAAGAATACCTTAGCCAGCCATCTCTACTATCGGCTTTCTTCTGACCGCGGATTCAGAGTCTTTCTGGACCGGGAAGAAATGCAGGTGGGAGACCGCTTAGATTCTCAAATTTTAGGAGCTATTGCAACATCCTCTGTTCATATAGCTATATTCTCTCCAAGATACGCGGAATCAGTATGGTGCCTGAATGAGCTCCTGGAGATGCATAAGCGGGAATCAAAAGCCACTATAATTCCTGTTTTTTATAATGTAAAGCCTTCTGATCTCCGGATGTGGAAGCGTGAGGGCAACAATGTAGACTATGATGAAGCCCTCCGACAGCATGTAAGCAAAGGGAGATTCAGCGAACAAACAATTGCAGATTGGAAAAAAGTGCTATCTGACGTTTCATATTTGAGCGGTTTGGAGCTGGAGACGTATAACGGGTGAGAACTTTTAGTATCATTGACCCTCTAATTAGCTTCATTGTATTGATAAACGAACTTTTTGGTACTCATGTCTGCTTTGTTTTATTGTGTATAACCAGTGATGAAGGCAAGCTCGCCAATCGTGTGGTTCAACTGGTGGAAGAAAAAATTGAAAAGCCTCAACTGGATGTGGCTGAATATCCAACTGATTTGGATAAAAAGCTACAAGATTTTGAGAAAACAGTATTGCAGGAGCAGCAACAAAGCCGGGAGACAAAGGTTGTCGGGATCGTGGGTTATGGTGGTGTAGGGAAGACAACCTTGGCAACAGAGTTCTTTAACCGCTACAGATCAGCTTACAGTCAATCGTTTTTTCTGGATGATGTGAGAAGCGAAACTTCTTTGCCTGACTTGCAGAAAACCCTCTACCAAGGCTTAACTTCAAAGGACTTGAATATATGTAGCGTCTCTCAAGGTAAATCGGAGCTTCGTCATCGTCTGTTGGGTTCTAAAGCTCTCGTAGTTTTGGACGATGTCGATGATGCCGGGCAGTTAAAAGCATTATTTTCACCTCTGAAAGAGGCCCTTAGTTCTGATAGCTTAATCTTACTTACATCTCGCAATAGGGATCTTCTTTCATCTAAAGGAGTCTCGTCCATTTACAAGCTGTCAGGCCTCGACAGAGAACATTCGCAAAGCCTTTTCTGCATGCATGCCTTTCACAAGCAGCAGCCTGGTGCCGGATTTGAAAAAGCGGTTACAAAGTTTTTGGATGCCTGTGATGGATTGCCGTTATCCCTCCAAGTGCTTGGCTCCCAACTTTATCTAAAAGAATCATGGTACTGGGAAGAACAATATCTGAAAATATTGAAGTTAGTACTGCCTTCAGATATACATAGCAGTCTCAGAATTAGCTATGATCGTCTTGATGATCAGGAAAAGGAAATATTTTTAGATATTGCATGTTTTTTAGTAGATGAAGATAAAGATCTGGCCCTAAGAATATGGGACGGATCTGGATGGGAAGGAAGGGCGAGTCTTCAGAACCTTGAGTACAAGTGTATTCTCGAGATCGACTGTAAAAACCGCATAAGTATGCACAATCACTTCAGAGATTTGGGCAGAGATTTCGCTGAAAAGGAACTTCCGAAATGGCATCGTCGGCTTTGGCGCCCCACTGACAACCTTTTTCATAATGCGTTTATCCAACCAATTGTGCGTGTTTTAATCTAATTTCCAAGTTATGCTCAGAGTGTAAATTTTGAGTTCTGAAAAGCTTTGCAAGTATGTGTATATTGTTTTCTGACAGTTTTCAGATAACAATTCAGGTGCGCGGGATTATCATGGTTCAAGGAATATCTGATCAATCATTCCACGACTCTCTGTATCGCCCTCCCGTTGATATGAGCAAGTTGCACCTGCTGAGGGCTGAAGGTAATTGCTTGGGAAGCATATCCCAATCTCTTGCATCTTCGGATCAGCTTGTATGGCTATGCTGGAAAAAATGCCCGTACACCTCCCTGCCTTCTTGGATTCCAATCAGGAATTTGAGAGCCTTACAAGTGAATTTGGTGCGTATTTTTTTTTTTTTCAAACTTTAGTTTTTTTGGTCTTACTGAAAGTATTTAGAATCCAAGGTACTACAAGTTAACCGCTGAAAAACAATTTATTATTTATTATTATTTCCATTCGATATTCTTCTTGAAATAGAGTCCATTCCAATAAATGTGTCTTTACAATTTTCATATATAGATATTTAACATGTCTGTATTATAAAAATGTTTTTACAAATTTTAATATCTAGATGTTTAATAGATCTGTATTAATACAAGCCCAGGCTCACAATAATTTTAAAATACTTATATTAAGACGTCATTGCAGTGTGCGGATTCGCAAATGTCGCCGGATTCCGTCGGGGATTTAAGGTTGGAAATGGCGCCACTTTGCCTAGGTAACCTTCCTCAACTCAAACACTTAGACCTGCAAGGGACGGAAGTAAAGAAAGTATCAATTCCTAGAGGTGTTTGTCCAAAACTACAACATCTCAATCTCAGCTTTTGTCCACAACTAGTGGAGGTTGGAGAGTTGCCAACAACACTAACGTCTCTGGAGTTACAAGGAAGTGGGCTTCCTGGCCTAGCAAACCTTCGACTACTAGACATCAGCGGATGTAACAAAATAGAGGAGCTTCCAGGTCTTGAGAAGTTGACTTTGTTGGAAAAGTTGGAAACATCTGAATGTAAAAAGTTGGAGAGCTTTCTAAAGTGCGTGCATGCCAGAACGGATAAGAAGAGAAAAAGAGAATCATGTAACTTATTTCAAAGTTGAGTTGGATTGAAATTAGGGTTTTTTTCAGAAATGAATGGTATAAAACATTTACCAAATATTCGCTGTGCAAAGAGAATTTAAAAAAAAAAGGGGTCGTTTTAGTTTTAGTTTATTTTAGCTTTTTTTTTTTTAAATATTAGTAAGAATGCTATTGTTGGTATTTTTTAATGTGTTATAAACTAAGTAGGTAGTTCATTTGTCCAACGTCCATAACTATTTTTTGGGTTAATGCTGCACTTATGTTAATGTTGATCCTAATCTTTTCTCTTTTATTCAAAAGGCGTCTTTTACTCAACACGATATAATGTATATAAATCTATTTTTATTTATTTATTTAATAAAATATAATAATTATAGATATAAGTTTATTTAACGCCTTTGAATTTTAAAATGGTAATACTATCTCGATAGACATTCTTTTTGCAGCGATACAAATAGAAAAGTGAGGCTAGTGAGGCTAGTGCCCAAACCTCTCCACTTTTCCGATTGTTTCTGACATAATGGCAGAAAAGTTTCCTATACTGATTAAATCGAGTTTTTAATATTATTAATTTCTGTATTTAATATTTTGTGCTCTATAATTAATTAAATAAAGTTTTTCAATTATATAATGAATTAATTAAAGTTTTTCAATTACATAATGAATTAATTAAAGTTTTTCAATTACATAATAAATTAGCAAAGTCTTTTTGTAAAAATTACATAAAAGAAATTTTTGATCATCCTTAACCAACAAATATGATTTACCATCAAAACCAGATAAAGAGCAGAACATGGCAAAAATTTAAATAGAAATCAACGCTGATAGGGTTCTTTGTGCTCAACAGAGTATTTATTTTATTGTTATTCCTGTGACAATTGTTAAGAGTTTGCGTTAGGGGTGTCACACAAATAACCCTCTCTCTAGCTCATTTTCCTAAAGAAAGAAAATCTTCAGCCAAAGACGGCCGTGAGGGTTCATCCAAGGCAGAGGAAGCACACCAATCATTTTCCAAGGGCAGCACCCAAAATGGAAAAGACAATAATTTCCAAGTTCATTGTCACTTTGTTAAAGCATCTTACTCTCGTTCAAGTTACCACCCAGACTGTGTCAGAAATGGAGTTGCTTGTAATTTTTGTAGTTACTTTTGCACAAGCTAACATTTCCTCCAGGTGAGCTCAAAAAATACTTTTCCAGGTTTGGTAAGGTTGTTGAGCATGAAATCATGCAAGATCATCGCACAAGTCGATCTCGGGGTTTTCGTTTTATAACCTTTGATAGTGAACAAGTCGTTGAAGAGATCTTAGCGGGAAAGCAGGTAAGTTCGGGTTCGCTGTTTTTCCACCTTTTAGTTTTCTATTATGCACGCTCTAGAGCAAGTTGTGTGGTTTTGTAGTACTCACAAATATTTAAACACTAAAGTCCCATGTAGACAATTTGGATCCTTTGTAGCAGTAGGAAACGTGGTTTTGTTAGCTTAATGATTTAAATAATAATATAGGTTAATATTGCATTTTGTTGTAATTAGAGATTAAGAAGGCTGAATCAAGAGGGCTTAGCGTGAGCCTAAACTTGCGTATGAAATGGATGGAAGGTCTCCATTTATTCCTAGTCCCCGTGGCTATGGGATGTTTATGATGGATTAGGTGCTGGTGACTAGAGTAGTTTTTATACAGCAGGGGATGTGGCTCTAGGGCACAATATTGTGGTGGGTATGGAGGTGTTTATTATGGTAGTGCTTATAGAAGCTATGGTGGTCCTGGTCTAGGGGGTTATTGGGGAGAATGTGTTGCTAGTTATAGAAGTCACTTTGGGTCTTACGGTGACAACTTTGGGGCTATGTAAGTGGCATGCTTTATGGCTACGAAGATAGTGAGGGTTTCAGTAGTTGTAGTGATAGTAGTTATGGAGGGGGATTGGCGGTGGTCATGGCGGAAGTTCTACTTATGGGAGTGGACAGGGAGGTATATATCTGATATAATCCATGTGCAATATAGGATAGGATTCATCCTTTGGTGAGTGAGTGTGTCCTAAGCAGTTTCTTAGTGCACACAAGTGTAAGACAATAGTAGACATTTGAGTATTGATGGTGTTAAAGTAATCAATGATCCAATGTATTCTCCGAAACATCAAGTTCCATGGTGAATGTGTCCTAAGTAGTTTCCTAGTGCAGACAAGTTCCATCCTTTGTCTAAAGCCAATACTAGACAGTTGAGTCTTAATGGTGTTACAATAATTAGTGGTCCACTGTATTATCTAAAACATCATGTTTTGTGGGGATTTTGTTTCATTAAGGATATTCATAAGGGTATTGCTTTTAATATGATGACAATTTCCATATCTTTTAGAAAGATTACATGCATCACTAGATAGACCTAGTTGATACTAGATTATTAAAGATTTATACTATTTCATGGACTGGATGATGACATGGATGAAGCTTTTGCTTCATTTGCATCCCTTGCTCTTTTGAAACATAGAAATTGAAGGCTAAAATTATATAGTATTTTATTAATGATTATTTCATTTCTAGCTTCATTTTTTGTAAATTTACTTAGGAAAACAATATTCCACCCTTCGGTGAACTGTCACTTTTTGTAAACTAGGAAAAGGAGGTTTAGAAACATTTTCTTAGACATCATGTTCTTCACTACATGGAAATTATGTGTTTATAACACTACATTCATTGGGTGATTTGTTTATGGACTTTTGTGATTGGTTGAAGCTGGAGGTTTTTTGAAGAGTCTTTGAACTAAAAATACTACATAGTCCGGTAGGCTTTATTATCTGTTGTTATATCCTTTTGAGAAACAACCATTGTATATGATCTCTCCTTAATCACTTTCACCTTCAATATATGTGTACTGTTGTGGTGCTCTTTATTTAGAGCTTCTCTAAATTCTAGCAAAAAAGATTCAAAGAGGCAATTTTCTTATCAATTTGTAATCGAAATGACATCCAATTATATTCTCTACCATAGAGTAGAGAGGTCCACAAAAGACACAACTAAATATCTAGAAATCTCAGCAATGTATGAGAGTTTTTATGATTGTTATGGGGAAAAATCATGGAAGTAATGAATTTCATTTAATTTCAATCTGATAGAGGTATAATTTTCCATAGGGTAAACTCAAGAAATAGAACAATGGTAATATGTTAGAAGAATTATAAGGGGTATATCTTGTCATTGTATTAAAACACATCTAGAATAAATATGTTATCCACTTTGTTGCAAGGAGATATATTGTTGTGAAACAAATATTAGCTTGATGAATGATTTGCATTAGCATATCTAATGTTGGATATTTTTAAGAATTGGATTGAATTGAATATAAAAATCAATATAGTATTTTAAACGTTGCATCACCACTTATGTTTTATGCTCAAACAAAAAGGAGAAATATCATTCATTTAAACATAAATTTGAAACTTCTGATGTCAGAAGATCATGAGCATTTTTAGAATTGCCAAATACTTGATTTTATTAATCTCTTTTAGAAATTCCCAATAATTTTAACTATGGATAGCATAAGGAGAAATATTGTAAATTGTCTACTATGTAGCGAAGGAAATAAATGAAAGATGGAAAGAGTTGAGCCAAATCTCTTTAACATAATTCAGTATTCTATTGCATGTTAGTGCAAAATTGTTAATTAATATTTTGGAGCCTCACCTTGGAACCATTATATAAGGGAATTCGAAGTTGGCCCGATTTAGAATCCTTCAAATGTTTCTTATATTAGGGTCATTGTATATAGAGAATCACAAAAACATTTACCCCCTCATAATGCAAGGCATTATAATTCCAAGCCTCAAGATATTAGTTTTATCTTTCGTGATCGATGGAGGAGTGGCACAAAAAATTACATCATAATAACACTAGTTGATATGAATTAGTCCATTTGCAAGCCCTCATTCATATGTCAAGGGTGACTTCATAATATTTTTTCAAAACCCCATTTTAGGAGTGATAAAAAAGTTAGTGTTATATGTGACTTGGCATCCTATTATGGCATAGACCTAGAATCTACCATTACAACTTTGTAAAGGCTGAGTTCAAATTCACCCAACTAGTAGTTCTCCCTATGAACTACTAAGGTTTTTGTAGTTTATTTTGGAACATTATTGGTTACCAAAGAAGCAATTGGAACAAATTCCATTTTTCATTCGGTCATCATTGAACCTCATCCACTTTGTAACTTCAAGAATTGAAATTCAATACTTTCTTGACTTGATGATGTTATTGATATCGTTACTCCAATAGGTAGGGATAAGATGGTTTCAATAATCAAGGAATCAACCAAAAATTACATGCTTAACTGTGTCAACAAAGTCTACCATGTATGTCGTTGGAAATTTAGTTGTGGCAAAGCACATCATTGTGGATGTAATGACAAATTATTCCACTACTCGCAATGCGATGGAAACACCTCTTATAGACGAAGAGTTGGTGAAGAGTGGGGACTTGATGAGATCATGAACTAAGTAAAGCATAATTATAGAAAATCTATGTGAGAGCATGTATTTTGTATGTAGTGCAAAGGCTTAGGCACACTATATCAGTCAACACTAACTTTTTTCCATGTGGACCACTAAGCCTTCTTTAGTTGATGGGTAGATTATTCTTGCATGTATATATATGAAGATGACTCTTATTGTTAGAGTTCAAATTTTGGGCAGTGGTGAGCTTGGGGATATCCGACGGGGTAGAAAATCATTCTTCAGGATTTGTCTCAAGGGAAACCTCAACTAAAGATTTAGATGAGTTTCTTGAAGCCATTTTCAAATTTTCATTGATGTCAAAGTGGTATAAGGGAATAACATATTGCATATTAGGAGATACATCAAACCCAAATAATTACAAGATTATCATTATAAAGGACCACTATCCTCTTGCTACACAAGAATATGAAAAGTTGGATGGAAAAGTTCATATTTGTAATGAACAACAGGTTTTCCTCGCAACTAACTTACAGGTCAAATTAGGTCTTGTCAATGGATCCCTTGGAAAAGTTGTTTCCATTTTTTATGCGCTTGGATCAAAACTCCCTGAATTTCCAACATTTGTTGTTATTGACTTCTTCCAATATAAATGGCCACCATGGGATGCCTTAAAACGAACTTATATGCCACTCCAACCAATAACACATAGTTCTCATAGGAAAATACCCCTTCAAATGGCATGGGGCTTGACAATACATAAATCACAGGGAATTCCATTACCAAAGGCGACAAATGACATTGAAAACATATACCAACAAGGCTTGACATTCACGACCATCTCTAGAGTTTGAACTGTGTCCTTGTCATCTCTTCATCATTTCCCTTCAGCTGCTACTCCCAAATGCAAGGAAATACTTTCATCATACGTAGGAATCATGAGGAGTTTTTCGTGACTTGAAAGTCTATATAGCCAATTACTGTGTGATCATTTGCATGTAGTTCCTTCATATCCCCTTGCAGTAAGTATGGTTTTCACTTGGTTTCCCCCTCGCCCTTCTTATCATGGTTTTCTTTTTTGCTTCCATCCACAATCTTCGATACTTTTGTTAGGTTCCAACTCTAACCCCTTTATTTATGTAATAAGCCCAAGGGGTTGAGTCAGTGTCATAGTTAGTTAAAGAGTCAATAAATCCCACATTAATAATTGTAATTGGTTGACCCGCGTTATAGAAAAGAGACCACAATTAATTCTAAATGGGCCATAGTTAATAAATAAAGTGGTTAACCCGTTTTATGCAAGGGACCACTAATAGTTATGGTTTTGGATGTCATTAAGCTATAAATAGTCTTAGTTAGTAAGGGAAATATCATCGAGTCTTATTGCAATTGAGATCTTCTCTATTGGAGGTTGCCCCTTGAAGAGGCAAGTGAACATTGAATCTAATTATGAATAATAAAATACATCATAGTTTTTCTCATTTCATGTGATAATTCTATGTTTTCGGCTATATTTCCTCATAATTATGGTATTATGGATTTCTCGGAGGTCAAGAGTATAACAAGTGGTATCAGAGCACTTTCAATGGCCAACTGTACCTCCAATTTTCACAAAATGCTTTTAGGTTAGAGATGTGTTCCATCGTCTTTAAACCACAAGATTTTTCATTGAGCACATAAACCCGCACATTTGAGGAGGCATGCACATAGGAACTACAAGAGGTGGTCACACTTGTTGGACTCCCTAGTAACCCCTATGGGTACCCCTTCGAGTAGTAGCGCATTACACATAACTATGCACGGACTACACTTCCACGTACCCTTGGGTATATCAGAAGCCCCCCTAAGACAACCTGAAACCTAACCTTAGATAAGTCTTCGAACATCTTGCTGCGATAGTACACTAAGAACAACACTCGAGGAGATTACTGGCATGTACAATAAGGTAGTCGGGTAGTACAACTAAGGGTACGGTTACTCCTCCTTAGTTAGTGCCCTGAAGGATTGGATCAAGTACTATTGTTGGACCTCAGCATATATTGTGATTTATAGCACTTAAGACTCCTTTGTGATGATAATTCCCTCTGTTATTTGAATATTTCCCTCTACCTTGTGATGAGCCTCATAAATGGGTGATTATATGGGCTCATTTTATCTCATAACCTAGTCAAATCAACCATTCTCTTAAGTTATTGTATGATTTTCTGATTATATTTACACTTATAGAGTGAGTTGAGTTAGTTATGATGCCATGTGGTCAAACATGTGCTTAATGTAGATTATTGATGATTTTTGAAGTCAAAGTCAAGGATCTAGTGGACAAATGGTAGCAATAACTCGAAGTGGACAAAGGAGAGGACTTATAGTAGGGATTACCCCTCATTTATTACTCCTCACTTTGAATTCCCCTCATTCAGCTCAGAGTACAAGCAGCCAAGTCATGCGCTAGAAGGCAGTCGAGCAAGTGGAGGACGACTAATGATTATCTCGAGTTTTGGGAGCTAAGCCTCCCTAATTTTATGGACGCTGTTGGTAGCTTCATTTGTATAAGTAGAAAGGCCTAGGGCCTCAATAAGGGTGGATTTTGTTGGCATTATGAGACAAGTGTTGTCCTTGATGGCAAATCACACAGATGATAAATTATAGTGTAGAAAAGTTATTTTCAAGTTCACGCACTTTCATGCAAAGAAAAGTTTCTTTCATGTAGAGAAAAGTTCACGCACTTTCATGCAGAGAAAAGTTTCTTTCATGTAGAGAAAAGTTCACACACTTTCATGCAGAGAAAAATTTTCTTTCATGTAGAGAAAAGTTCACGCACTTTCATGCAGAGAAAAGTTCCTTTCATGAAGAGCAAAGTTCACGCACTTTCATGCAGAGAAAAGTTCACAGATTTTCATGGTTGGTTCATGGTATTAGTCCGACAGTTTTTGATCCTATGGTTTTGGTCCATGGTATTGCATCCAAAAGTGTTGATCCCAAGTATTGGGTCCATGGTATTGAATTGTTATGGTTTTGGACCGTGGTATTGTGGAAGGCCTAAGACTATAAAAGAGGAAGGAGATCATTTGACAAAGTATTATCTGAATTAATTGAATATCTAATATGTGCTAGATCTGAAATATTGGTGATTGAGGTTATGGTGCAGATCTGGATCTTAATGAAGGAGGAACCTTAGCGCAAAGAGAAGGATAAGTTCTATTGATGGGTCATAATCTTAAGGCTTGAATGATAGTATTTTTGTATGATTTTGATCTGTTATATATGGCGCATACTTGATCTATAAATCTGATAATCTAGGTTAATTAGTGTCTGAATATTTGAAAGAGTGAATTATCCTTTATAGATATATACGCAGGTTCAGTGACGCAAAGGCACGTATACACGCTGGTTCAGTGAATGAAAAAAACGTATACGCAGGTTGTTCCAAACGCAGAAGCGTATGCACGCATGTTTCAGGTTGTTGAAGTAGCGTATATCTTTTTAGTTGTGATCTAGCTGCTTCTGTTTATTGTTGCAGTGTTCTGGGTTCAGAATTTGGTGTGTGGTTACTGTTACTGTGTTTTGGGTACAGCTGCCAGAGAAGTATCTACTTGATTCAGTTCTAATTGGTGAAAAGGAGATTGTTTGATGCAGAAATTCTTGATGATTGACTGATGTTCATAGATCTAGTCTGAAAATTTATGAAACGTGGTCCCTGGAAGAAAGAAAAGGTTGTAGCCTTCTGTAGGCCAGCACCTACGTACTAGTATCTTGGCTAGTGCAAGAGCTAAGGGGGTTGTAGCTCCCTTCTAAGAGAAGCTAGAAAACGAGAGAGAGTTATAGCTCTCTGCAGGTTGCAGCCTGTGTATTGGTAAAGGACTGCACCAGTACTTTGTAAAAGGAAGTTTCTAATTAAAGGAAGATAGAGACGAATTGCAGCAGGTGGTTTTCACCCACATTGGGTTTCCACCTTATATCTTGTGTTCTTGTGTGTGATTGAATTTTGCTCTGTTTTGTTGTCTCTGGTTACTAGTTATTTGATTTTGATACACAGATTAATAATTAACTTCTGAAAGATAAAGTAAATTATAAGTTTGCATTGTATACGTGGGTTTCCTTTTACATAGTTGCGTATATACGCAGTTTTAATTAACTGAAGTAGCGTATATTATCTGGATTTGAAAAAGGGAATATTTGACTTGATAATACTGATTCACCCCCCCTCTCAGTATTATTTCCAACAATTGGTATCAGAGCAGGTCCTTCTGAAGAAGCTTGATCGCTTGAAGGAAGATCCATCATCATGAGCAACTACGAGAGAGAAGCATCTATCAGGCCACCAAGTTTTGATGAGACAAACTTCGTATATTGGAAGGTAAGAGTTACTTCCTATCTTCAATCTCTTGGTATAAAAGTCTAGGATATCATAGACACAGGATACATTTTTCCATCAGCAACTCCTACAGATCCGGCTGAGAAGAAGAAATATGAAACAAATGCAAAGGCTGTCAATACCCTATTAGGATTTCTATCTCAATCAGAATTCGTCAAGGTTATGTAGTATAAATCCGCAAAAGAAATATGGGACAAGATTGTTCTGAGCTACGAAGGAGATGAATAGGTAAAACGAGCAAAACTTCAAACCCTCAGAATTCAGTATGAAAATCTCCGAATGCACAATGATGAAAGTGTGGCTAACTATTTCCTTCGTGTAGATGAGATTGTTAATTGTATGAAAAATTTGGGTGAAGAAATAAAAGAGGCTGTTGTGGTTGAAAAGGTTCTAAGATCTTTGTCCCCTAGGTTTGAATCTAAAGTTTCTGCAATAGAAGAAAAAGAGAATCTATGAAACCTTACCATGTCTCAGTTGCACGGAATTTTGACTGCTTATGAAATGAGGAAATGAGGACCATTAGACAGGAGAGAAGCTGCTTTTAAGGCTTCAGGCAAAGGAGATTACTATGAGTCAGGACACGTGTCAAAAGAAGAGGAGGAATCAAATTTTGTCAAGAACCTTCAACAGGGTGCTGGAAGATTCAGAGGTAAGTTACCTTTCAAATGCTTTGCTTGTGGAAGAGTCGGTCACTATGCTGCCAAATGTCCTCATAAGGATAAGATTGACAAGGGGAAGGAACATGTTAGATGGAACAAGAAACAGAATGTAACTAAGAAAAGTTACTAAACTCATGAAGATTGTGATGGTCTTTCAAATAGTGATGAAAATGAACGAGGTAATAATTATAAACTTTTAATGGCTTTTTAAGATGATGATTACATGGATGCTATAGATGAAGAAGGTTTTTATGAAGAGATTTCTAGACTCAAAATATGTTTAGAAGAGAAGAATGTGATCATTGATACTCTGCAATTCCAACTTGCTGAAAAAGAAAAATTTCTTGAGAGGTTAGAATGTGAAATTGTTGGTCTTAGAAAAGAGATTCAGAAAACAAAGGCTCTTAATCTTAAATTTGTTAGAGGATCTGAAACTCTGGATGAGATTATCAATGTGCAGCGTTCTCCTCTAATCAAGACAGATCTGGGGTATAATGGAGAAGAATCTCAAGCATCCACCTCAAAAAGTTATCTTGACGCAGCAAGGAGGAATGAGCAAAAGCCCAATGGAGATCACTAGGTAAAATAGGGATGATTTACATCAAGAATAAACAAAGACTACTGGGTAAATTAGGGGCAATCCACCTTAAGGATGAACAAAAGCTACAACCAGCCACAGGTAAAATCTTCCCAATTTGCCTCAAGAATGGATGACAATAGAAACTACAATCGTTTGGCTGGTAGATTTAATAATCGCAGGAGTTTCTTCAATGGACAATGTTTCTCTTGCCATAACTTTGGCCACAAAGCAGCTCAATGTTGCCTATAAGACAATCATGACTAGAGAAGCTCAAAAACAAAGAAGTATGACTGGAATCACGAAAAGGACCTATAACAACTTTTCCACTCTTGAAAATGAAATTGAATGTTCTATTTGTAATAACTTCGGTCATGAAGATTCTGAATGCAGGAGCAGGTTTTGGCAGACAACTCAGAAGGAACAAGCCTCAAGTGCCAGAACATGGAGAATGAAGGAACCACAACCAGAAAGATGTGGGATAGCTTTATATGCAGAAGGACAGGAAAATCAATGGTACATCAACAGTGGATGTTCGAAGCATATGACAGGTGATAAAGAAAAATTTCAATCATATAGTGCTTTAGAAAAAGGAAAGAAAGTTTCTTTTGGAAATGATACTTCTGCAGTCATAAAAGGAAAAGGCACTGTTTAGTTGAAAGAAAAAGTCAAAGCTGGAAATGTTTTGTATGTTGATGGCTTGAAGCATAATCTACTGAGTGTCAGTCAGATGTGCGATAAAGGAACTGAGGTAATATTTCGATCAAATGGATGTAGTGTTCGTGATCTTGATACAAGAAAAACAATGATCAAAGGCATAAGAACTCCAAATAATTTATACATATTTGAAGAAGGACAACACAATGTTATTTGAGCAAGAACGATGAACACGGGTTATGGCACTAGAGGTTGGGGCATCTAATATTTTCACAAATAAGAAAAGCATGCAAATACTAGGTAGTTCGTGGTCTTCCAGACATCAGAATTCCAGACAATACAATATGCAAATCATGTCAGTTTGGTAAGCAAACCAGAACTAACTTCCCTGAGAAGGAAGGATCAGCTAGCAGGCCCCTTGAACTAGTCCATACAGATGTATGTGGTCCATCTAGGAAAAGGTCACCTCGAGGAGAAGAATACTTTATATTATTCATTGATGACTTCTCCAGGATGGTTTGGATAGGACTTATGAAGCACAAAGATGAAGCCTTCGAAAAATTCAAATCTTTCAAATCCTTGGTTGAAAACGAATCAGATCACAAAATTAAGTGCCTCAGGTCTGATAGAGGTGGGGAGTTTACCTCAAATGAATTTTTCGATTTTTGTGAAGAACATGGAATAAGAAGGGAATTCTCTACAGCTAGGACTCCTCAGCAAAATGGAGAAGTAGAAAGGATGAACAGAACGGTTCAACAAATGGCTCATGCTATGCGTGATGAGTCTGGGACTCCCGCAACCTTCTGGGGTGAAGCTGCATTTGTTGCGGTTGCTATTCTCAACAAAACAAATGTCCGGTGAACAACACTCAAACTCCTCATGAGCTCTGGTATGGTGAGACTCCTTCGGTAAAACATTTCAAAATTTTTGGAAGCAAATGCTATATTAAGAATAATGATGAACATCTTGGCAAGTTTGAACCTAGAGCAGATGAAGGCATTCTCCTTGGTTATTCTCCTCACAGCAAAGCATATAAGTGCTACAATAAAAGACTTGGAAGAATTGTTGACAACATTGATGTAGTGATTGATGAAGAAGGAAATATTCCTATGCAAGTAAATTATGAAAATATCGAAGAGGATGAAGACCATCCTTCAAATTAGACTGATGATGAAGAAGAACCTCAAGAGGCATCAGAGGAACATATAAGGATAGAAGAGAAGACTCCATCTAGGTACGTTCAGAAGAATCATCTAGAATCTCAAATTTTAGGGTAGAAAGAGGCAGGTATACAAACAAGAAGAACAATTGTAGAAGCCTCAAGCTATTTGGCATTGCTCTCCTCCACTGAACCACAAAATGTAAAAAAGGCATGCAAAGATGAATGCTGGGTCAAGGCAATGGATGAAGAACTTGAACAGATCGAAAAGAATAACACTTGGGAGTTGGTTCCTAGACCAAAAGATAAAAATGTCATAGGGACAAAATGGATCTTTAAAAACAAGTTGAATGAAAATGGGGAAGTGATTAGAAACAAGGCCAGATTAGTTTGTAAAGGGTATGCTCAACAAGAAGGAATAGACTTTGAAGAAACTTTTGCTCCCGTTGCTAGAATTGAGGCCATCCGAATGTTCCTTGCTCTCTCAAGCTTTCAAAAGTTTAAAGTATTTCAAATGGACGTGAAATCAACCTTTCTGAATGGATACTTAGAAAAAGAAGTGTACATTGAGCAACCAGATGGTTTCATTCTTGGCAATGATCCAAATCTTGTATGCAGACTAAAAAAGGCTCTCTATGGTCTTAAACAGGCACCAAGGGCTTGGTACTACCGTTTGGACAAATATCTTCATCAACAAGGTTTTTCAAAAGGATCAGCAGATAGCAATCTTTATATAAAAATTGAAAATGAAAAATTGCTAATACTTGTTGTGTATGTAGATGATATTATCTTTGGTAGCAATGAAGAAGCTATGAGTCAAAGCTTTGCCTTGGTGATGCAGAAAGAATTCAAAATGTCCTTTCTTGGAGAACTGACATATTTTCTTGGATTACAAATCCAACAAAATGAAGGAGGTATATATTTGTCTCAAACCAAGTATCTCAAGCAGATCTGAAGAAATATGGCATGGAAGATGCAAAACCAGTAAGTACCCCTATGGTTACAGGTTGCAGCCTCAGTGCAAATGATGAATCAGCAGCAGTGCATCAACCAACCTATAGATCCATGATTGGAAGTCTACTTTATTTGATAGGTACCCAACCAGATATCATGCATGTAGTGGGAATATTTGGAAGATTTCAGGCTAATCCTAAGGAAACCCATCTTCAGGCAGTAAAGAGAATTTTCAAGTATCTTCAAGGAACTCAAAACTATGGCTTGTGGTATCTAAGAGATACAAATCTCACTCTTCATGCTTATACAGATGCAGATTGGGCTGGAAGCGTGGATGACAGAAAAATCACAAGTGGTGGTGCATTCTTTATGGGTTCTAGATTAGTATCTTGGTTCAGCAAGAAACAAAGTTCGATTGCTCTATCTACAGCTGAAGCAGAATATGTGGCTGCTATATCTTGTTGTGCTCAACTCCTTTGGATGATGCAAACCTTGCAGGACTTTCAAATCACTTGTACACCACCTATCTCCATCTTATGTGATAATACAAGTGCACTCAGCATTTCAAAAAACCCAGTTATGCATTCAAAGACCAAGTACATACCTATCAAATATCATTTCCTCCGGGAACAAGTGCTTGAACAAAAGGTCAAGTTGGAATATGTTCCCTCTAAGGAACAAGTTGCTGATATACTCACCAAACCACTACCCAGGGAGACATTTGAATACCCCAGACATAAGCTGGGAGTAATTGATGCATCATCTTGCTGTTAAAATTTGTCTGTTTCAGAGAAAAATGGGTGTATGCGAGTTGCCTGAGGAGGATCCGCGTACATACGCCAGTTTGTGCAGAGACAGTCATGTATATGGAGGCTTGATGGATATCAGTAGGGACAGGCTCTAGTTGAAGATAGTCTGATATGGGTCTAACAGAGACAATCTGGCACAGGTTCAAGGGAAGCAGATAAACTTCTAATGATGCATTGTTGGCATTATCTTAGAAGCTTTTGGTTCTAGTTCACAGCTGTTGTTGGTTTCAGGTGGAACAAATGCAGAGGGAGAACAGAAAGAAATCATGGTTTTTGATCTGAATGGTGATTGACACATGCTGCTACTATCAGTTACTCGTGAGTTTCATAAGTCTTGCTCTAGATATTTCGTCTCTATGTCATGTATCTCTTTTATGGTGTCAAGGTCATGTAATGGCCTATTTTGGTTTTCCCATTATGCCTGGGATAAATATGTAATGTATTTGGTTGTCATATGTAAATTTCTGATGTATCCCCACTTGGTTGGGTGATGGATGTATGTATTGAGTCTTTTGGTGATAGGAAGATATTTTATGCCATTGTTCTTCTTGAAGAACATATTTTTGCAGATCTTGCCTACAGTCAGGGGGAGCATGGTCAGCACAACAGGGCAGATTTTTCAGCATGTACTCAGGGGGAGCACAACCCTTTGCCCTTGATGACAAAGGGGGAGAATAACTTTGAGGATCTTGGGGTTGCCATCAAGTCCAAAGGGGGAGATTGTTGGCATTATGAGACAAGTGTTGTCCTTGATGGCAAATCACGCGGATGATAAATTATAGTGCAACAAAGTTATTTTCAAGTTCACGCACTTTCATGCAAAGAAAAGTTTCTTTCATGTAGAGGAAAGTTCACACACTTTCATGCAGAGAAAATTTCCTTTCATGTAGAGAAAAGTTCACACACTTTCATGCAGAGAAAAAGTTTCTTTCATGTAGAGAAAATTTCACGCACTTTTATGCAGAGAAAAGTTTCTTTCATGTAGAGAAAATTTCACGCATTTTCATGCAGAGAAAAGTTCCTTTCATGAAGAGAAAAGTTCACGCACTTTCATGCAGAGAAAAGTTTCTTTCATGCAGAGAAAAGTTCATGCACTTTCATGGTTGGTTCATGGTATTAGTCCGACAGTTTTTGATCCTATGGTTTTGGTCCGTGGTATTTTATCCAAAAGTGTTGATCCCAAGTATTGGGTCCATGGTATTGAATTGTTATGGTTTTGGACCGTGGTATTGTGGAAGGCCTAAGACTATAAAAGAGGAAGGAGATCATTTGGCAAAGTATCATCTGAATTAATTGAATATCTAATATGTGCTAGATCTGAAATATTGGTGATTGAGGTTATGATGCAGATCTGGATCTGAATGAAGGAGGAACCTTAGCGCAAAGAGAAGGATAAGTTCTATTGATGCATCATAATCTTAAGGCTTGAATGATAGTATCGGTTAGAAGGAAACCCATTGGAAGAAAATGTTTGTTTAATGATCCAGGTGGATATTGGTGGCCACCTACCAAGTCCACTTGGACCTCCACCATTGTTTCTTTCAACTTTTTAGTTTCCCTAATTTTAGCACAGTTTACTATTTTTAGCAATTTTTCGGGTCCTGAACTTTCTGGAGCCGTTTTGAGGCCCAAAACGACATTTTTTGGGAAAACTGGGAGCAACATGGGTCCATGGATTGATGTTTTTGTTCTCATAGTTGTAGTTCTCAGATAGATCTTTCTAACGAGATATTGTGCACGTCAAACGGAGATCATATGCCAAAGTTACGACCCCAGGAAGTTGATGTACCAATTTACCCAAACAGGGCCCACAATTTGGCGTTTCATCTTCTAGGGTTAGGTTTTTGGATGTTGATGGTTTTCCATTGTTTCTCATCAATAAATAGACCTCTGAGCCACATTGTAACACAGTTCTGAGGCATTTAGCCGCCACATCTCTTCTCAGAGATAAGCTACCATCGCCCTAGCTGGTTTATTTCCATTGTTGTTTGTAAGCATATTTCAGTATTTTACATTAATGAAATGAAGTATTATTTCCACTGCATCTCTGTGTTTATGTTTATCTATGTAATTTTTTGCGTTCCTGTTTAAATCTGGATCAGTGGTATCAGAGCGGTCTGCTTTTTCTCTGTTTTTCTTTGCATGTCCCCAACGAGGTCAGGATATAAGGAGTTAGGGCTTGAACTGGTCGAACCTTTGTAAGATCAACCTCGCAAATCCCAATGGCCTCCCATGGCGGATGAAAAGAAAGATGAAGGGGCAGGAGATCCTATCAAAATATTGCTCGAAGAAGCCCTCGAGTGATAAGGAACGCGATGATGGACAACTTTGCCCAGATCCTTCAGCGGCTACCTAGGGGTGACGAATCAGCTTCCAACAACTACTCTGGAAATGCCACACCATTTAAGGTACAAGTTAATTTTTAAATCCCCATATTCGAGGGTTAGATAGACGCAGATGCCATCGATAAATGGTTAAATCTGCTAGAGGGTTATTTTTTTGTTCATGATTTTTCCAGTCGGGAAAAGATTATTTTCGCTCTTCTCAAAGAAGCCCCCCAAATCAAGGACTGGTGGGAAACCTACTGCGCGTAGAAGGATGAAAGTACAGGCTCACTATTTTCAGTCACACCCACTTGAGATTCATTTCGAGATGCCATCAAGGAGCAGTACTACCCTATCGGAAGCTATGAGGATCAATACATAAAGTGGACCATGCTGCGGCAGGGGAGGGACCAAGACATGTCGGAATTTACCAATATTTTCCATACCCTTCGCAAAAAGTTGGGTATCAAGTATTTAGAGTAGCATTTGGTACTCAAATACCGTGGTTGTCTGCACAAGTACATCCAGGAAGAAATAGAATTCCTAAACATCCTCTCGCTCGGCACGGCATACCAATATGCCGTCAAGGTCGAGCAAAAGCATAAACAAAGAAGCGAAACTTTGGATCCGTGAATCCGAAGCAAGGGAAAGGTGCCCACAAACCAGAAAACAAAGGACAAAGCTAAGGCGGGGTGACCCAAGACAACCCGCCAAAGCTGCAAGCAAAGATCAACATTGTGAGGCCGAAAAAGGACATGGGAAAGTGGTGTGAGTTCCATAAGATCTTCACTCACAACAAAAGTGAGTGTCGGGCCAGGAAGTCACTAGTGGCCAAGCTAAAGGTTTCAGAATCAGATGCATGTTCCAATTCTGAGTTAGAACCCGACAAGGGGAATGACAAAGGGAAGCAGATTATCGATGTAGAGCCCAACACCATCGTTGCCACCATGAAGATACAAAAGAAAGAACCGGAAGATCCAAAGGAGGACGAATGTCTCTTCCACTCCCAAATGTGGGTAAAGGGCTCCCTGCTACAGTTCATTGTCGACAGCGGGAGCCAAAAGAACCCCATTTCAGCAGAGGTCGTGAAGCGGCTGGGCTTACCGACCATAGCACATCCACAGTCGTACACCATTGGGTGGCTTCACCAAGGACGAGATCTTCACATGAGCCAGCATTGTCGCCCTCCATACAACATCAAGCCCTTCACGGATGAGGTATTGTGTGACATTGCTCCCCTTGAAGTTTGTGATGTAATATTAGGACAACCATACTTGTGGAAGTGACATGCTGTGTATGAATCAAGGCCCGGTGCTGTTATTGTTACTTTGGGAAATAAGTTGTACAGGATACCGGGGATAGCACCACCTATCGCCATCTCTTTGGTTACTACAAAACAATGCAGTAAGCTCATTTCCAAAACCGGGAAATTTTTTTTCCTGATGATACGCCCTCAAGGAAAGAAGAAGATGGTGGCCACAACCTCCAGACAGGGCCCCTCCGCATGACAACTATAGATGGACAAGGTCGTGGAGGAGTACGAGGACATCTTCACCTCCCCCACAGGGGTTCCTCTGCACTGTCAGGTCAACCACTCCATCAATCTGACCCTAGGTGTGCCGTTGCCCAATGGACCAATCTATCGACGCTCCGTTCTAGAGAACTATGAAATCAAGAGGTAGATTTAGGAACTACTGCAGAAAGGTCACATCCATCCGAGTTCATCACCCTGTGGGAGCCCGATCGTGTTGTTACAGAAGAAGGATGGGACTTGGAGACTCTGTATTGACTATTGGGTGCTGAACAAGATCACTATCCATAATAGGTACCCGATCGAATGGATTGATGATCTCCTGGACCAACTGAAGGGGGGAAAATATTTCAGCAAGATCGATTTGAAGTCAAGATATCACTAGGTACCAATCGAACCCTCCGATGTGTGGAAGACTACCTTCAAAGCCAAGGAGGGCCTTTTTGAATGGTTGGTTATGCTTTTCGGATTGATGAATGCTCCTGCAACCTTCATGAGGCTAATGGATGACATCTTGTGGCCACTCACCAAATCATTTTTAGTGGTATACTTGGATGACATCCTGATCTTCAGCTAGAGTTGGGAAGAGCACCTCCACCACATCCAACAGGTTCTCCAAACACTGCGACAACACAAGTTATGTGCCAATTTGGAGAAATGCACTTTTGGCATAACCCAGGTTCAGTATCTGGGATACATTATTGATGAAAAGGGGGTGCATGTGGATCCAGCCAAGATCCAAGTCATTCAGGATTGGCCCTCTCCAACCACTCTGACAAAGCTCCACAACTTTCTAGGTCTTTCCAACTTCTACTGCAGGTTCGTGTTGGGATTTTCTCATATCACTTAGCCCTTGAGACAAGTCACCAAGGGAGGAGCGAAAGCAAAATTCTTTTGGTCTGAATCTCAACAGAAGGCATTCACAGAGTTGAAAGATCACCTCTGCACGGCACCAGTGCTCGCATTACCAGACTTGCAACAACCATTTGAGGTCGAGACAGATGCCTCTAACTATGTTATTGGGGTAGTCCTTACTCAACACTGGCATCCAGTGGCATATCACAGTGAGACACTTTCAGACATAGTCTGGAAGTATCCCACTTATGACAAAGAGATGTATTCCATTGTGCAGGCCTGCTGAAAATTGAAGCATTACATTTTGGGGAAGGAAACTGTTAATGAGCCTCATAAATGGGTAATTATATGGGCTCATTTTACCTCCTAACCTAGTCAAATCAACCATTCTCTTAGCTTATTGTATGATTTTCTGATAATATTTATGCTTATAGGGTGAGGTGAGTTAGTTATTATACCATGTGGTCTAACATGTATTTGATGCAGATTATTGATGGATTTCGAGGTCAAAGTCAAGGATTTAGTGGTCAAATTGTAGAAATAACTCGAAGTAGACAGAGGAGAGGACTTATAGGAGGGAATCCCCCTCATTTATTTCTCCTCACTTCGAATTCCCCTTCATTCAGCTCGGAGTACAAGCAGCCAAATCATGCACTAGAAGGTAGTCGAGCAAGTGGAAGATGATTGATAGTTATCTCAAGTTTTGGGAGCCAAGCCTCCATGATTTTAAAGAAGCTATTTGTAGCTTCAAATGTATAAATAGAGAGGCCTAGGGCCTCACTAGGGTCGACTTCTTTTGCTTGTGTAAATTCTGCTCAAATTTCGAGCATACTATTTTATGACAGTTTTATGTAATCTTGCTATTTTTTGATAATGAAGATGGAATCCTTTTTGAGTTACCTCAGAGGGCTGAAGCTCTTGGGTTAGGGCCCAATCTAACCAACCAAACTTCTCTTTACTTGTATTTGTATGCTTTACTTCAGTTTGTAGATTAGTTTGCTTTTAGATGTATTTCTCTTATGGTTAAGAATAGGTTGCTTTTGATGATTTAGTAGCTTGCTTCCATTTGTGCTTTCTGTAGCAGGTTAAGAAATGATCAGAGAAGATTCAAAAAAATAGCCATAGTTCCTTGGCCTCTCTTCCTCCCTCTGGGACCATGATTTGAGGCAAAGACTCTCTCGCTGCCCCAAAAACATGGATTTTCCTCATTCCTAGGACTTCTAGTGTTTGCAGCTCTCTATTAGGTTGATAGTCCAGTTTTTCTTTGCTTTAGATCTTCTTTATCATGTTCACTTCCTTATTTGCAATAGTCCTTTTGCATGCTTTCCTTTCTTACAACATTTCCTTCTATATATCATAGTTTAGGCCATTTTAATGCAAAACTCTGTTTTTCCTAAGATGCACTCATTTCATTGGTTGCTTGATTCTCTTGGTTCATTGTCAGTTTCTATGCAGCAGATATCTTCCAACAATAGGTCAACTTACTAGCAATCACACCCTCCATTTGATCGATGCCCTATAGGTCTCCAAAACCTCACCTCAATTCTGCCTTAGTTTCCTTCATTTTTCATAGAACTTCTTCCTCTCTCCTTGAGAAAACCCAATCATCTTTCTCTCTCTTCTGGTGATTCATGGTAGACGTTAGGCACCCTAATACCTCATTCCAACATTCATCCACCTTTTCCACCCACTCTCACACCCTAAAAACAACGAAAATTGCTCTTGGCCTCCTCCTCTAGACCTCCTGTAGTTTCCCTGTTTTCCTCCTATAGTTTTCCTGTGTCCTCCTGTAGTTTTTCCTATAGGATTTCTTTTGAAGGCCAAGTGTGGGAAAATCCTCCAGAAGGCCACTTAAGACCTCCTAGGACCCATCCACACCATCCTACATCCTCCCAAGCTCCAAAACCGCCCTCTAACGCCACCTGTTCACTGCCACACTCCCACACAATAAATTAGATGCATGTTAAATTCACATAAAAACACATAAAAATCCAAAAATATGATTTTTGCTTATTTACTTCCAGAAATAGCATGGTTAGATGTTGTTTACTTCCTTGAGTAGGTAATGTAATTTCTTTCATGGTTTTCACAGTGCTTTTGGCAAAAGTAGAATTAGCTTGTTAATTAGGGTTTACTAGGTTTTGCTTTACATTCCAGTCTTTCTCTTTTCTGCAATTAGAATAGCATATGTAGAGTAATATTTCTTTCCTTTAATCACAAATAGAGCTTCTTCTGAAATCTATAGAAGTTGGCTTGAGCTCCTAGTGATCTCGTGTCGGCTGACCAAGTGACAACCTATAGTGAGAACTAGTACTTGTGCATATAGCACCGACGCTTCCAAGTCCGTTACGAACTACCGAGTTGATAAAAGTAAAGTTGGCAGCCCAGGATTTGCAGCATTCTTGCTGCAATACTGACGCTCACCAATTTTTTGCACCATTGCCAGGGAAGCGTCAGAGTATTCTGTGATTACTACTTTCTTCTATTTCCTATTGCAATGTTCTGCTAATAGTTTATTTCGGCAAAAGTAGACTAGCCATTTCTTTTCTTTCAATTCTGCATTTCCTTTCTTTCCTTTTCAATTCTACGAATTTCCATTCAGCAAGTTCATTTCAACTAGTTGCAATTTGTTTTGTTCAAATCACAATTTCAGTTTCTGCAGGTACTTTCAGTGTGGGGAAAAAGAAACAAAAACCAACCAAAAGGATTTCCTTTCATGCCTCGTAGGAATAGAGATAACTCAGGAAAATTTTTGCCCAACACCCCCACTACTTCACACAGCCAACCTTCTCTCTTCTTCGGTGGCTGCAATCAAGAAGAACCCTTAGGTGAACAACCAAACATATTTGAGGAACCTATAGGGGAAGAAGAAGAAGAAAACATTCCTCTAGAGCCAATGGCTGAAAACAGAAATGCTAGGGGAAATGGAGAGAGAATAGAGGGCATCTTCCCCATTTGGGAGACCAATGGGGACACCAAAATGAAGAATATAAGTCCTTCATCCCTACCTCACTTCCATGGTCTGACTACAGAAGATCCTGACACCTTCTTGTTCGAGTTTGCTGTCATTTGTCGAACTTATGACTATGCAGAAGACGAGAAAAAGTTGAAATTGTTCCCTTCTACTCTCAAGTATGCATCACTGTGTTGGTTCATGGGATTACCTGGAAATAGCATCAAACCTTGGGCTCAGATGTAGTAGGCCTTTAAAAACAAGTATCGAGACTATTGTAGGTCAAAAGATACTAAAGAAGAAATCTTCCGAATGACCATAGGAAGTGATGAATCCCTGGAAGACTATGAAGAAAGGTTCCAACTCAGTTACAAAAGGGCTAGGTGTACACTTGACCTTGAGTCTTTGAAGTTGGTCCTGCTCAGGGGAATTCGAGAAGATCTGTTAGACACCCTCCATCTACTGGTCGGGGAAGACATCTACCAACTATCCTATGAGGACATAAAGACTGTTTTTAGAAACAATTCTAGAGCAGCCAGAAAGAAAGGTAGGGGGAGTCAACCCATAGCCAGTACCTCTTCTTCCAATTTATCCATTAAATGTGAAATTGGAAACATGCTAGAAGACTTCAAGAGTGAGATGCTGCAGACTCTTGCCATGCAAATGGATACCTTACATATCAAAGGAAAACAAGAGGAAGCAGAGAGGGATTTGGCCATTTTTTGCCCTAGATGCACCAGGAAGCATCCTAGGAATGAATGCCCATTGAAATCTATAGAGGTTTGCTCAGTCTGTGAGGAAGATCATTCTACAGATAAGTGCCCTTCCTTTCCCGGACTTAAAGCTGTATACCAAGGGGCCGAAGGAGACACTGAACAGATCTATTACATAAACCAAAAGAGGTTGCATGGACCTAGAACATACCAGCAGGGGATGCAAGGGACATCTCAGGCATACTACAACCCCAACCAAGTCACCTCCATACCTTCTTTGGGCCCCCATGCTCATCCTTCCTGGTCCACGCCTCCTCCTTGGTCCTTCACATCTCAATATCATGCCCAACTAGCCACCCATTCATTTCAATCCTATGCTCAACTGCAACCTCAGTGGAATGCATCTCATCAGGGGTGGAGGCCCCAATACAACTCTCTTCCCGCTCTTCTGCCTCCACCACCTGCCCAACCACAACCGTTACCTTCTGCTCCACCAAGGCAACCCCAAATGCCTGCCCAGCCAAATCTGAACCCGAACAACAGACAAGCTCAACAAGTGTATAGTGGGGAACCATCATGCCCAACTTATGCTATGGAGATTCAAGAAATTAACTTGCGATCCGGGAAAGTTCTCCCAGATAGCTAGCCTCCACCCAGGGAGGTTGAGGAAGATAAAGAGGAAAGCAAACCTAAAGCAAATCCACCCTTTCCTAAGAGACTATCCATGACAATCTAGCCTACCCCAGAAGAGACTGAACTCCTGGGAGAATTGAAACATTTATGTGTGAAGATACCACTTCTCCAAGCCATAAAAGATGTGCCTATCTACAATAGGTTGATCAAAGAGAAGTGCTTTAGGAATCCAGGAAGGTGCAAGAGAGATGCCCCAACCATCAATGTCATAGGACAACTGTCCGACCTGATGTTGGGGCAAATAATCTATCCAAAATATCTGGATCCTGGAAGCCCAGTAGTTGACGTCCACATCAATGGCACAATGGTCACACATACCTTGATTGATCTGGGAGCTTCCATTAATGTGATGACAAAGGACACAATGCTCAAACTTAACCTCCAAGGCTCCTTGAGGAAGACCACGACAGTGCTATAGCTAGCAGACCGCTCCACAGTGACCCCTGAGGGGATTATGGAAGATGTGATGGTCTCCATTGATTCTTGGGAGTACCCTACCGATTTCTTAGTTCTCCAGCCAAAGGCAAAGCTCACCGGGTATCCTCTGATTCTGGGAAGACCCTGGTTGGCTACAACCGATACCTACATCAGCTGCCGAGCTGGGAACGGGACCATCAAGAATGGGCACATGTCCAAGCAGTTAATCCTATATCCTCCTGCCCAACCCTTGCTAGAACATGATCTACCTCTCTGGTTGGAGGAGGAGGATGAGGATGAAGTTTATTCTACACCACTTTGTACATTATAAATCGCCATGGGGGGGGAAACTGCAAGATGAGGATGATATGATTGAAAATTTGATTCAGAATCCACCTCCCAGTGTATCACCATTAGAAGACATAGTAAGAGAAACGCAAAACAACCCCTCAACTGATATTTGTGTGGCCGACCCCACTTCTCTCCATGTTAAAAATATAGAGTTCAGCCTAGAAAGACGTTGAAAATCAATCCATCCCTATCTACTTCCTAGGAGAAGGAGCTATGCAACATACTGAGAAAACATCTAGATGCCTTCGTTCGGAGTTATAAGGAGATGAAGGGAGTGCACCCTTCAGTATGTAGTCATCATATATACATTAAGGAAGATTGCAAGCCAGTCAGGTGGCCTCAAAAGAGGATGAACCCAGCACTTAAAGATATTGTTAAGGAAGAACCGCAAAAATTGCTTGATGCAGGATTCATCTATCCCATCTCTGACAATGAATGGGTCTCTCCTTTGGTTCCAGTGCCAAAGAAAAATGGTAAGTGGAGAATCTGTGTCGACTATCAGGAATTGAACAAAGCCACTAAAAAGGACCATTTTCCTTTACCTTTCATAGATCAAGTGTTAGACGGTTTGGCAGGGAAAAAGTTTTTCTCCTTCCTAGATGGGTTTAGCGGGTACAATTAGATTCAAATCGGCCTGGAGACCAAGATAAGACCACTTTCACTTGTCCTTGGGGTACATTTTCATAATGGGTCCTTCCTTTTGGCTTGTGCAATGCTCCAACCACTTTCCAAAGAGTGGTATTGAGTATATTTTATGAACTCGTTCATGATGCAGTAGAAATATACATGGATGATTTTACTCCTTATGGATCTGACTTTCAGGAAGCTCTATCTAACCTAGGAAAAATTCTAGATAAGTGTACTGAAATGAACCTGTCCCTCAGTCTGGAAAAATGTGAATTTTTTATGATTGAAGGGACCGTGCTAGGTCATGCAATATCTCAACAAGGGCTACATGTGGACCCCAACAAAATTGCCATCATCCAAAGGGCCCCACCTCCTCAAAAGGTGAGAGATGTCAAAAGCCTTCTAGGCTTAGCTGGATATTACAGGAGATTCATTAAAGACTTCAGCAAGTTAGCCTCTCCTTTGTTTGGCCTCCTAGGCAAAGATGTTGAGTTCATATGGTTGGAAAACTGTCACGAAGCCCTAGATACCTTGAAGAGCAAGCTAGTGACTGCCCCAATTCTCAGAGGCCCAAACTGGGCCCTACCTTTTCACATTCACACAAATGCCTCGAGCAAAGCAATAGGAGCAACCTTAGGACAAATTGATGGAAAGTTACCTTATTCCATATACTTTATAAGCAAAAACTTGTCAAAGGCAGAGATAAACTATACAGTGACCGAGAAGGAAATCCTCGTTGTTGTGCATTCCTTAAACAAATTCAAACAGTATATCACAAGCTATCAAACCTTTGTGCACACTGATCATGCTACAATTAGATATTTAATGAACAAACCAGATGTAAATGCTTGCATTATTAGATGGTTGCTTTTACTACAACAGTTTGATCTGACCATTATTGATAAGCCTGGTAAAGAGAATGTTGTTTGATTCTTGATCCGGATTAACCACAGTTCTCAGTTCATTATGCCAACGTTTCAAACCCCAAAGGGGGTCCATCATCAGGACAAATTAGAAAGAATAAGATTGAGAGATTATTCTTTCAATCTTATTCTTTCTAATTTGTCCTGGTGATGTACCCCCTTGGGGTTTGAAACATTGGCATAATGAACTGATAACTGTGGTTAATCAGGATCAAGAATCAAAAAACTCCCACAGAAGTCTAAAATCTAACGAGAATGTTGTTGCTGACTTTTTGTCTAGAGTAAATTTTCTTGCAGGTGAAGAAGGAATGGTGGATGACCAAATGCCAAATGAACACCTATTTGCTATATCAGTACGCTCTCCATCGTTTGCTGATATAGCAAACTACTTGGTTTCAACACAGTTCCCACCACACCTATCCTCAAAAGAGAAGAGCAAGATAGTAAGGAAAAGTGCCCCTTTCACCTGGATTGGAGGCAATTTCTTCAAACTTGGCCCAGATCAGATCTTGAGAAGATGTGTCAGGGAGGAGGAAGTCTTTGACCACCTCCTGATCTATCACGATGAGCTTTGTGGAGGTCATTTTGTAGCAAAAAGAACCGCCTTCAAGATATTGCATGCAGGCTACTACTGGCCCACTATTCATTAGGATGTGAGGATATACACGAGCCAATGTGATCGGTGTCAAAGGATGGGGAAACCCACTCTAAAGGATGATGTGCCCATGCAACCTCAAGTGACCTTTGAGCCATTTGAGAAGTGGGGCATGGACTTTGTGGGGACTATCAACCCCCCTTCAAAGAAAAAGTAGTACATCATTGTGTGCACCGACTACCTGACAAAGTGGGCGGAGACAAAAGAAATCAAAGCAGCGACAGAGGAAAAGTAGCTCAGTTTTTGAGGGAAAACATATTCTACAAGTTTGGGTATCCGAGAGAGTTGTTCATAAACCAAATCAGTCATTTCACTTCCAACCTAATTGAAGACCTGCTCACACCTCATAAGATCAAGCACAGGACTTCCACCCCTTACCATCCACAAGCCAATGGGCAAGTGGAGGTCACTAACAAAGCATTGGAAGGGATCCTAACCAAGGTAGTGAGCAGTAGCAGAAAATACTAGAAGGATAGATTAGTTGAGGCCACTTGGGCCTACAACACAACATGGAAGACCACCACCGGGTTCACACCCTATGAAGTGGTCTATGGGAAGAAGGCTTTGCTGTTAATAGAGTTTGAATTCAATAACCTAAGGATGGCACCTCAGCTAGAACTAGACCTCAGCCATGCATAGAAGGAGATATTACTTCAGCTCAATGGATTGGATGAATACAGATTGCAAACCCTTCTCCATACAAAGGTAGTTCAGCTTCAGAGAAATATATGGCATGACATAAATATCAGGGAGAAGCAATTCCAAGAGGGAGATTGGGCACTACTCTATGATTCAAGATACAAGGATTTCAAAGCCAAGCTGAGGAAAAGATGGCTGGGAGCAAGCGTTTATGAGAAAAGAGCCCACTAACTCCACTAGACTCCATGCACATCCTCAAGTGGTGGAAATATTTACAAGGGCAAACAATTTCTTTGAGAAGTTTAGAGGGTTTGATGATGAAATTGCCCATGGATTTTCTCTCTCTCTAGTCCCTCATACAAGTACTCATGCTACTGTAAGCATTAGAGGCCTCTCCATTGAAATAACCCCTAAATTCATCAGTAGGGTCACTACCCTTCCTCTTGGGCTGCCTTGGAGTAAAGATGACAAACTAATTGGCTAGGCTGCCAAGAGGAAGTTTTTCCAAGATAATGAAACCCCTGTTGAAGACAAGAACAGAATTAGGAGGGCTAGTGTACCATATCCCTGGGATGAGGTTAGCTACCAAGTGATCAAATACATTTCTTGTGAGGGGAGGAACAACATTGTTTATGGATATCATTTCAGAATCCTCCAAGACTTGAGATATGGCATGGATACGCCAGCACATCAAAAGCTCAGAATCCCTTACTTTCTCCTTCAGTCCCTCATTGACTCCAACACCAAGGTACAAGAAGGAAATTCACAGCAACTAGCTGACCATGGCCTAATCAAGAAGCTAGTAGAAGAAGCCCTCCATACCCTTACAATCCCTATAGCATGGGAAGTTTTCAGAAATATGACAGTTGAAGATGACATTAAGGCATTAACCTATGATGTTAGTCCTGCTGTCAATGAGGAGGGAGAACAACAAGGAGGAGAGGATGAAGCCCGTGGTGACATAGCAGAGCAAGAAATAGAGGAGGGGAGAGAAAAGAGGCAAAGCAGGATGAGGAAAAGAAAAACCTCTATGTATTTCAAGGCAAGCAAGAGTACCAGAATTAAAACAAGCAAACCTCAGCCCTCATTAAAGACTCCCATTAACATTGAAGATTCACCATCTACCAAGGTGAAAGAATCTCCTTCCAAGACACCCATAACCTATGAAAGGGGGACTACAAGATCTTCTACATGGAAGGGAAAGGCAATTCTACAGGACCCCAAACCAGACCTACAGGAGGCTAAAACAGTCCTACAGGAGACACTGTCCAAACTACAAAAGATCCAAAAACTTGAGGAAAGGATAGGAGGATAGCCAGAGGTGAAAGAGGAAGCATAAGAGCTACAAGAACCTGACCCCTAGCCTAATCTTGACTCCTATTACAGACTACTTGAGGGAGGCAAGATAATCCCACAGAAATTTGCAATTCCACTGTTTTTCGAATTGGAAAAAGAGAGAGTGAGAACGCATAGGTGGATGCAGATAGCCAAGTCCAAAGGAGTTGAGGATATTGGCCACATGGAAAACAAACTCAGGGAAATGGGCAGGGAATTGAGTGCTCTCAGAGACAGAGAAGCCATTACAAGAAGCCACCTTGAGAATGAGAATGAATTACTAAGGAGGCAGCTGCAGGAGAAAGAGACTCATTTGGCATACATGGCTAGTTTATCCATGGAAGCATTACAATGCAGAACGCGAGTCAAATATTATGGCCTCTATATGAAGGATCAATGGCTTCAATTCCAAATAAAAACTTTGGCACAAAGAGGCACAATGCCTTTCCAAGACTACAGGCAGTTCATGGATTTGTGTGACCAAATCACCTCCGAGGACAAAGCAAAGATGGAAGAGTTCTATCTACACAACATGGCTCTCAAAAACCTAAATGTGTGGGACCCCAATGCCAAGCTAGGGGATTTGCAATTAATGGCCATGGCGTTATGGATGAACCATGAAGAATTGAGGGCAGCATAAATGAAAATATTGTTAATAAAAGAGCAGAATGAACCATGGATGATAAGAGCTAAGCCATCAGATCCTATGGCACTCATCAGCACACACAACCTACTTTCCAATGACCCTCAAATTTCCCCTAAATATCTAGCCAATCAGGCACGAGCCATTGCACACTTTGAAGATATTCTTAGGCTACTTGGGGGTGACTGTGTGCATGCATGCATGAGAAGATGGAACACCCTACCCCACAGCTTGCAGATCAGGTAACACCATTCCCCCATGAGGCTAAAGGAGGCATTGAAAAGAGTGCCAATGTACAAGCGCTCCATGCAAACGTTGAAGGTCAACTAGATTGGCCTCAAACTGAGTCCTCCACTCACATTAGGCATGCTGGAAGGTAGAAGAGAAGAAGAAGAGAAGGAGCAATGGAAGGACATAGACAGAAAGGCAGGATTTTATGGAGAACATGAGCAGACCACATCAGAAGCATGGAATTCTAGGGAGGCCACCAAGGCCATAAAAGACGAAGAGATTGACTAGGT
Source organism: Pinus tabuliformis (assembly GCA_031772625.1). Taxonomy (NCBI): domain Eukaryota; kingdom Viridiplantae; phylum Streptophyta; class Pinopsida; order Pinales; family Pinaceae; genus Pinus; species Pinus tabuliformis. Next base: position 518,538,332 of record CM062806.1, on the reverse strand, counting down.
TGCTCAGAGGATGAGCAACACCTTCAGTAGGGGGCTGATGATGAGCCTCATAAATGGGTAATTATATGGGCTCATTTTACCTTCTAACCTAGTCAAATCAACCATTCTCTTAGCTTATTGTATGATTTTCTAATTATATTTATGCTTATAGGGTGAGTTGAGTTAGTTATTATACCATGTGGTCTAACATGTATTTAATGCAGATTATTGATGGATTTCGAGGTCAAAGTCAAGGATCTAGTGGTCAAACTGCAGAAATAACTTGAAGTAGATAGAGGAGAGGACTTATAGGATGGAATCCCCCTCATTTATTACTCCTCACTTCGAATTCCCCTTCATTCAGCTTGGAGTACAAGCACCCAAATCATGCACTAGAAGGCAGCCGAGCTAGTGGAAGATGATTGATAATTATCTCGAGTTTTGGGAGCCAAGCCTCCCTGATTTTAAGGAAGCTATTGGTAGCTTCTGATGTATAAGTAGAGAGGCCTAAGGCCTCACTAGGGTCGACATTTTTTGCTTGTGTAAACTCTGCTCAAATTTTGAGCTTACTATTTTATGACAGTTTTATTTAATCTTGTTATTTTTTGATAATGAAGATGGAATCCTTTTTGAGCTAGCACTGAGTTACCTCAGAGGGCTGAAGCTCTTGGGTTAGGGCCCAATCCAAGCAACCAAGCTTTTCTTTACTTGTATTTGTATGCTTTACTTCATTTTGTAGATTAGTTTGTTGTTAGATGTATTTCTCTTATGGTTAAGAATAGGTTGCTTTTGATTATTTAGTAGATTTCTTCCATTTGTGCTTTCTGTAGCAGGTTAGGCATTGATCAGAGAAGATTCAAAAGGCTAGCAACAGTGCCTTGGCCTCTCTTCCTCCCTCAGGGACCATGATTTGAGGCAAAGACTCTCTTACTACCCCCAAAACACAGATTTTTCTCATTCTTAGGACTTCTAGTGTTTGCAGCTCTCTAGTAGGTTGATAGTCCAATTTTGCTTTGATTTAGATCTTATTTATCATGTTTACTTCCTGATTTGCAATAGTCCTTTTGCATGCTTTCCTTTCTTACAATATTTCCCAGCATTTCCTTCTATATATCATAGTTTAGGCCATTTTAATGCAAAACTCTGTTTTTCCTAGGATGCACTCATTTCATTGGTTGCTTGATTTTCTTGGTTGACTATCAGTTTCTATGCAGCAGATCTCTTCCAGTAGTAGACCAGCTTACCAGAAATCACACCCTCCATCTAATCCATGCCCTATAGGTCTCCAAAACCTCACCTCAATTCTACCCTAGTTTCCTTCATTTTTCATAGAACTTCTTCCTCTCTCCTTGAGCAAACCCAATCATATTTCTCTCTCCTGGTTATTCATGGTAGACCTTAGTCACCCTAACACCTCATTCCAACCTTCATCCACCTTTTCCACCCACTCTCACACCCTCAAAATAGCGAAAATTGCTCTCGGCCTCCTCCTCTAGGCCTCTTGTAGTTTCCCTGTTTTCCTCTTGTAGTTTTCCTGTGTCCTCCTATAGTTTTTCCTGTAGGCTTTCTTTTGAAGGCCGATTATGGGAAAAGCCTCTAGAAGGCCACTAAACACCTCCTAGGACCCATCCATGCCATTCTACATCCTCCCAAGCTCAAAAACGGCCCTCTAATGCCACCTGTTCACTACCACACTCACACACAATAAATTAGATGCATGTTAAATTCACATAAAAACACATAAAAATCCAAAAATATGTCTTTTGCTTATTTACTTCCAAAAATAGCATGGTTAGATGTTGTTTACTTCCTTGAGTAGGTAATGGCATTTCTTTCATGGTTTTCATAGTGTTTTTGGCAAAAATAGTATTAGCTTGTTAATTAGGGTTTACTAGGTTTTGCTTTACATTCCAGTCTTTCTCCTTTCTACAGTTAGAATAGCATCTATAAAGTAATATTTCTTTCCTTTCATCACACATAGAGCTTCTTCTGAAATCTATAGAAGTTGGCTTGAGCTCCTAGTGATCTCGCGTCGGCTGACCAAGTGACAACTTACAGTGAGAACTAGTACTTGTGCATATAGCACCGACGCTTCCAAGTTTGTTACGAACTACCGGATTGATAAAAGTAAAGTTGGCAGCCCAGGATTTCTAGCATTCTTGTTGCAATACTGGTGCTCACCAACTTTCATCCACACAAACCACTGACCCCTGTAGTTCATACAGGCCCAAGGGAAATTGCAGAATGATCGCCATCAAAAGTGGTCCACATAACAACAACAGTTCCATTTGAATATCAAGTATAAGAAGGGCAGCACAAATAATGTTTCATATTGCCTTAGTCGACCACCGATCATGGCGTTAACCACCGTGCTCAACTCTTGTGGGCACAAGACTTCTAATTGGCCACTTCTCTACAAAAGCGACCCAGAATTTGGCCACACATACCAGACACTCTTGGAGAGTCAGCATGTCCCAGATCTTCACCTCTAGGATGCCTTGTTATGCCACCTATGTCACCTTTGTGTTCCTTCAAGAAACCATGCTAAGATGATTTGGGAAGCACACTACAGTTGGGATGCTAGGAATTTCGGGGTCGGGAAAATGATGGAAGTACTGTAGAAGTATTTCTATTGGCCGTATCTTTGACAAGATGTCGAGAAGTACATCAGATCATGCATTGCCTGCACCATTACCAAACTGACCATCAAGAAGCAATGCCTCTATACCCCGTTGCCTACCCCTAGTCGACCTTGGGAATCCATCTCCATGGATTACATGTCAGACCTTCCTTCCACTAAGCATGGAAACGACTGCATTTTTGTGGTCGTCGAGAAGTTCTCGAAGATTTCCATTATGGTAGCCTGCAAGAAGAATATCATAGCAGAAGCCACTACTAAACTCTTCTTTGAATGAGTGTGGGTACACTTTCGGATCCCACAGTCTATCATCTCATATCGAGACCATAGGTTCCTCAGTACCTTTTGGTCCAGTCTCTGGTCGATGTTGGACACCAAACTCACTAAGTCCACAGCCTTCCATCCTCAAACTGATGGCCAGATAGAGGTTGTCAACAAGATGATCGTACACATTCTGTGCATGTACAACTCAAATCATCACGCACATGGGACAAGAGCCTCCCTATGTTCAACACAACTACAACCGGGCTCTTCATAGCTGACTAGCCACGGCCCTTTTCAGGTGGGCTTGTCATTCTAGCCACTATGTCCCATTGATGTGGCCATGCCATTTGCTGCTACTCACGCAGATTCGGCTCATGTCTAGTCTGAAACAAATAAGGAAACCAGCTTCATTGAGCACATCAAACATATTCGCCAATAGGTCCATGACATTATGGAGAAATCAAATTCCAAGTACAAGCAACGACATGATCAGCATTGGGTGCCACACAAGTTTCAGATGGGCGACAAAGTCTGGTTGCATTTGCAAAAAGAACACCTTACCAGAAGACTCATTCCATGACGTAACCGAAGAATTGAACCAACGAAGCAGGCTGGCGCAGTTCGCAGGAGGACAAGTGGCCATCCCTGAGAGCCTAATGATGGTGCCGAAACAGGGAACTCTAAGCGCAGCTGCAAGCAGGTGATCCGACGGAGGCGGAAGAGGAAGCGAACCACCATGAGCTCGAATTGCTTTAAAGCCATGTATAGACAGGACAGAGGGCATGAGTCGGGAACCGAAAGGCGGAACACCGAAGACAGAAGATAGAGAAGAGAAGAACCAGTGAAGCAAAAAGCAGAAAGAGGATAGAGGGCCGAGCTAACCAAAGGCAGCGTCGAGCACCAGAGAGCTTGAGAGATTCAAGCCATCCCTAAGAGGATCTGTCAGACTAGAGATGTCAAAGAGCTGGCAAGGAAAGGAGTCTGTGTACTCTAGTGGCCGGGGAATTCGAGAACCACCCTGCCAATCCAATCTGTTTCAGGAGACTCCTATTGAGCTCCTTCATTGTAATTCACTACTTCAAGACACAATAAAAGAAGGCCACCACTGAGAGCTGGACCAGAGATGTAGCCCTAGAGGATAGGGTGAACTCCTTATTAATTTCTTGTGTTATTGTATTTTCTTACTGTATTTTTCTGTTATTTTCCATGCTTAAGTGTCTATGTATTTGCAATCTGATCGATCCGTTGCTTAAATAACTTAGACACACCAGCACAAGTCTGTAATACCTCCCATTAATAATTCTTAACTAAGGTCACTCATTGGGTGATTATCAGATCAAGTGGTATCAGAGCTTTAGGTTGTAAGGTTAGACAAGCTTGTGTTGGTTTAGCTGTTGAATTCTCACTAGATCAAAGCTCAAATTAGGAGAAGGAGAGTTGGTCAAAACTAATCCTGAAATTGGGAGAGTTTATCCTCGAAAGACAATGTCAGAGGAAGGTTCTGTGGGGCCAGACCCTCAATTCATAGAGAGTTTCCTAGCTATAAATTCTATGGTAGAAGAAATTTATAGGGAATTTAGAAAGCATAAGGATGAAGATTCATCAGGTTCTAAACAAGATAAAGAAGAAGAAGAATCTCATAACCATGACCACTCAAAAGGAAAAGGGAAAGAGGAAAACTTTCTCACACCTCCTAATAGCCCGGTGCATAATAAGAAAGCATCTTTGATTGAGCTAGATGTTAAATTTGATTTGCCTATATATGATGGAGAGTTAAATGCTGAAAAGTTGGACAATTGGATTAGACAAATTGATGTGTATTGCAGAGTGCAGAACATCGACACAGACAAGAGCAAAATTCAGCTGACAAGCCTACACCTAGGAGGCACTGCCTTGGTTTGGTGGGAAGGCAAAACCCAAGCTGACTTGAAAAGACATGGTAAGACTATCTCTATCTAGAGTGAATTTGTTTCTGCCATCAAGAAGCAATTCTATCCATTGGCCTACATGCAACAAGCCATGATGAGTTGGCAAACTCTTCGGCAGTTGAAAGGGAAAAGTGCGCAAGGGTACACTCAAGAATTCAGAAAGAGAGCATTGATTCTAGGGATCTAATTAGACTCACCAGTGACTCTTTTGAAGTACATTGGTGGTCTACACAGCTACATGAGGCATACTATCCTCATGTTTAATCCCACTAGTATAGATGAGGTATCTGTACAAGCTACTCATCTAGAGGCTAGAGGAAAGAATGGAAATCCAGAAGTTGGGAGACCATCCCAACCCACTGTAAGCAAGAGCAAGGAGAAAAGAAAGCAGAAGTGGAAAGCAAGGAAGGCTAACACTGCACAGAAAAGCAAAGCTTCATGCACTCACTGTAAAAAGGATGGGCATGATGATGAGCACTGTTGGATTCTGCATCCAGAGCTGAGACCTAAGAAGTCCAAGGGCAAGAAGAAGAAGACTGCTACAGCTATTCAGAAATATTTGGGGTCAGAATTGGGAGATGAAACAATCATTGCAGCCACAGGTATAAAATGTAAGAATTCTAAAGCATCTACTAGTAATTTTGCTCAATCTGTTATTGATGAAGAACATGAGAAAAAAAGACATGAGCTTTTCCATATTCTAGTTGTTTCCAAACATCAGAAGATTGATACTTTGTTTGATAGTGGCTCACAAGTAGATTTGATTTCTGAAGCAATTGTAAAGAAATTGGGATTAGAAACTACACCTCACAAGAAACCATACCCATTAGGATGGTTGAATGATAAAGCACAACTACAAGTGACTAGATAGTGCAAACTCAAGTTTTCTTTTGGGTCAGCATTTGTAGATGAGGTTGAGTTGGACATAATTCCTTTGGATATATGTGGAATTGTTTTAGGGAGTCCTTACTTGTATGATAGAAAAGCAATTTTCTATAGAGCTGAGAAAAAGTATCTACTTGTTAAAAATGGAATCGAATATTTTGTAAGAGCTCATAAGGTCAAGAATAATTACACTCTCATAAACTCAGGGCAGATGAAAAGAATGATAAATTCGTGCAAACAATTCTTACTAATGGTTGTAAAGGAAAAGAAACCTGACAAAACCAATGTATTTGAGGGCTGCAATGCTAAGCAGCAAGCTGATATAGAAAATATTGTTTCAGAGTATGATGTTTTGTTTCAAGAACCTAGAGGTCTACCACCCAAAAAGGAAATAGTACATGATATTATTTTGCAGCAAGATGTTCCATTGCCTAACATTGGAATGTACAGGTTGTCTGCTTTAGAGAATGCTAAAATCAAGAAGCAGGTGCAGGAGTTGCTCGAGAAGGGGTTTATCAGGCCTAGCACATCACCATGTGGGTCACCAATCGTTTTGGTGAGAAAGAAAGATGGCTCGTGGAGAATGTGCATTGACTACCGAGCACTGAATAAGATAACAATCAAAAATTGTTATCCCCTTCCTCGCATAGATGATCTTTTAGATCAATTAAAGGAAGCTGTTTATTTCACCAAGCTGGATTTGCACAGTGGATACCATCAGGTCAGAGTTGCAGAGCAAGATGCATGGAAGACTGCTTTCAAAACAAAGCAGGGATTGTATGAGTGGCTGGTTATGCCTTTTGGCTTGACCAATGCCCCTACTACTTTCATGAGATTAATGAATGATGTACTCAGGCCTTTTCTTGATGATTTTTTTATTGTGTATCTTGATGACATTTTGATTTTTAGTAAAACGTGGGAGGAACACTTAAAGCATGTTAAACAGACATTAGATGTTTTGAAAAGAGAAAAAAATTATGTTAAACTCTCCAAATGTGAATTTCGCAAAACCTCTCTAAATTATTTGGGTCATATAGTAGGGGGTGGTGAATTGAAAATACAACCCTCTAAAGTGGCAGTCATTGTAAATTGGCCTAAACCCAAGTCTGCTACAGAAGTGAGAAGCTTCTTAGGAGCAGCACAATATTGGAGGAAGTTCATCTCTAACTTTTCCTCAATTGCAGCTCCCTTACATGCTTTGACAGGATTGAACAAGGTGTTTCAATGGGGAGGCAAACATCAGAAAGCCTTCGACACCTTAAAGGAAAAGATTAGTACAGCACCTGTACTAGCACTTCCTGATCTACAAAGACCATTTGAGATCCAAACAGATGCCAGTGACTATGCCATGGGAGCAGTGTTGACACAACACGGTAAACCCATATGTTATCATTCTGAGACTTTTAATCCTGCAGTAGTTAACTATCCTACATATGATAAAGAATTGTATGCATTAGTTCAGAGTGTGAAAAAGTGGAAACATTATTTAATGGGAAAAGAGACAGTAATACATACTAATCATCAACCACTTCAATATCTACACTCCCAAACTAAGTTGCAACAATCAAGACATTACAGGTGGATGGGTTTTCTACAACAGTTTCATTTAGTCATCAGATATAAAAAGGGCATACATAACAAAGTTGCAGACATGTTATCTAGACCCATTATAAATGCATCTACTATACTTAAGCATAATTCTGTACTACATGAAAGCTACATTGAACAATATGCTCAAGATATAGACTTTAAAGATGTATATGCAACTTTGAGTCAAGGCAAAAAGGTAGAAGAATTGGATTATCATGTGAAGGACCAACTCTTGTATCATTGTGGGAAACTCTGCATTCCACAAACAGAGAGAGTAAAGATAATTAGAGAGGCACACACTTCTCTAATATCAGGTCACTTTGGGGTAAGTAAAACAGTTGCACAACTGCAAAGATTTTGTTATTGGCCAAAAATGAATGAGACAGTTTCTAGGTATGTGAGAGGGTGTACTATGTGTGCCAAAAGCAAGCCCAGCAATAGAAAACTAGGCCTGTACACTTCATTACCAGTTCCTTGTCACCCTTAGGAAAGTGTTTCCATGGATTTTGTTGGGGGACTGCCTAAATCTAGAAAAGGTCATGATTATCTGTATGTGGTTGTGGACAGGTTCAGCAAAATGTGCATTTTGATGCCTTGTAATAAGCAAATTATAGCTGAACAAACTGCAAAACTATTCTTTGAACATGTATGGGTTCATTTTGGATGACCCACTTATATTGTATCTGATCGAGACACCTGATTTTTGGGGAAGTTTTGGTCAAGTCTATGGGAGCTGATGGACACCCAACTGAAGAAAAGCACAACTTTTCATTCACAAACCGATGGCTAGACATAAGTAGTTAATAGGACAGTAATCCAGTTACTCAAAGGATATTGCAGCAAACATCCTAAACTCTGGGATGAACACTTGTGTTATGCGCAACATGCTTACAACAAAGCAAAACATTCTTCCACACAAAGATCTCCTTTTGAAACCTGTTTTGCTTTCACACCAAGGTCTCCTTTGGATTTTGTCTTTGGTAAAGATACCACAGTTGATGGACACAGTGATGTGGACAAGGCAACTAGGTTCATTGAACAGATCTAGAAGATCCACTAGGCAATACAGGAATAGCTGGAAAAGAGCCAAGCCAAATACAAGGCAAGGCATGACAAGCATCGGATGGAGCATAGTTTCCAAGTTGGTGACCAGGTCTGGCTGTATATCAGCAAGGACAAGATGCAAGGTGAAGGTAAAAAGCTAAATCCTATCAGGTATGGACCTTTTAGGATACTTGAGAAGATTGGTGAAAATGCTTTTCACCTTGATCTACTAGCTTACATGCACATCTACTCAGTCGTAAATGCGGATTGCTTGAGATTGTTTGAACCTTCAATGATTGAGGATCCTGAAGAGCAAAGTCAATTGCCTTCTATTAATGACCTGCTACCTGAATATCTAAATGAATTGTAGGAAGACACAGTCTTCGACAGGAAGGTGAGGACAACGCGCAGAGGAGATGTTGAGTACCTTAGAATTGGACTCAAAGGTTCGAAGCCAAGCAGTGCGAAGTGGATTGAGATTGGGCAAGTGAGACAACAGTACCCTCACTTAGTCGATGCTTGAAAGAAAATCAACTTTTGATGGTCCAAAGGCTTTTCAGTGGGAAGGTCATGATCCGAATTGGATCCATAAAGAATGATTAACAGAGCCATGGTTGTACCAGGTCAAGATAGACTTCAAAGAATTTAAAACAGCGATCAAAAACACCTCTAAACTAGTGGTAGTGGTAGCCAGTGTGGAACAACGAGGACCTCGGTCAAAGCGCGCTGACCGAGGCCCATGGAGACTACGCGGGAGGCGAAATTAGCCCTGGGAGGCCCGGATCGAGAAACAGAGGAAGTTTTTGATGTGCGATTAGCGAAAACCCTCAAAATGGGGAAGTCCCGAACACTCGGTCGCGTGGGAGCCGGGAAAACCGTGGGACAAAAGGCTAAGCGCTAAAGGTGGGACCCACTCCAAAACCAGCGATATTGATCGGGGGCTGTTATAGACATTTTTGTGCCTTACAGCATTGAGCATGAAATGTCCATAATCTAAGGGATCCAAAGTCCCTAAACATGTTGTTCCTACCCCTAGAGGAACAAGGCTAACAAACCACAGCAATTCACAGAAGTTCTCCACCAGAAACTGCTCAAAAACAAGTCAATTCAGGATCATTTCAGTGGCTCCACTAGCTGTTTGCACTGAATGTCAAAGCCAACACTGGCTACCTGCGTTGAATGTCAAAGGCAACACTGGCTACCTGCGCTGAGCGAGAGTGGACATGTGGCAAGTTCATTTCTCAAGGTGTCAAAACCCAGGAAGCTTCCAAAATGACACTTGCCTCAGGGAATTCGACTGGTGATGAGTAAGAGGTTCCAAATCTCCAAGTGGAAGCAAGAACCTCCAAGTGGAATCAAGAACTGACAGAGAGAGAGGACACTAGTCAAATCTCAAGCTGACTCATCCTCTCTCCAAATATCTATATATGGATCTCTCCTCCATGAGATCTTGAGGCTGGAATTTTGTGATTGCAAAGAATTGCTGCTAGTTTGAGATTTGAATCATTGGGTGCTTAATGCTTTGAAGGGGGTGAAGATAGGAATTTCATTTGCTGGAAAGGAGATGCTAGATTGGAGCCCTCTGGGTTGTATCTCTTCCTGAACCTTGTTATTCATCAATAAAGCTATCTTGTTTTCTCCTATATGCTGATGTATTCTTGATGTATGATTGCATTAGTGTATTTGATTTATTTCTAATCCTGAATCATTTATGAATGTGAATATCTGTCTTTGTGTTGTGTTCTTCTCTTGTCGCAAGTAGCTGTTCTCTTGTGATCTCGCAGGAATCTGTTGAAGCTGGGCGAGCGAGGAGGCAAGTAGCTGTGAACACCCAAAGAGAAGAGGATCTGGATCGAGGGACAAACGGAAAACACCTGGTAAGTCTATTGATCTCTCTTCTTTCACATTTCATAAAGGAAGAATACTAGAATAGCTGTCTCTATTTGTTGCTAAGGCACTGTCACACCTTAGGTGGATAGGATCGTCCTGCATAGGCATTTTTCCCCACAACAAATTGGTGACTCCACTGGGGAGATCTATTTAGTCATTTTATTTGTGTTTCTATCATTGTTTGTTTCATAGACTCAACAGCAACAATCAAACTGCATCTGCTTTTCTCAGGTGCAAAGTAGACAGTTGCTGCTTTGATCCAATCACTGGATTTGTCTATGATCTGAACAATGGACTCACAAATGATTTGATGATCCTTTGTGATAGATCTTAGTACCCCCTCAAAGCATCCCTTTGATTGCACCTTGCTTGTTGCTTTTATTTGGCCTAAAACAGTAGATTAAATAGCAATCTGTGACCCAGAACCCAGTGAGAAACGAGCGTTTCTCCTTCAGCGCAGACCCTGTGAAGGGATTCTGCATTTCAACGAAGTTCCCGAGTGGGATACCTACGCTGAATGTCAAAACCCCTGTGTTGAGGGTGCGTTGATCCAGCTAGGCCTTGTGCAGCTGGGGTTCTCTGCTCTGTTTTGCCTTGTTTTGATCTCTGATTTTTGCAGCCTGTAACCAGCATAGGTACTAGTCTGATAACTCCTTTTCTCTGCTCAAATCCCGCCTCCTTTTGTGCAAAAAGATTGTGAGTGTTTTTATGTGTTTGTGGCGTCATTCACAGTTTTCCTTTGCAAGAGTGAAATAGTCATCCTGTAGCCCTTGATTCAGATCTGTTGATTGTGATCTTAGGAGAGAGTTCATTGGCTGTTTGCATATTGATTATACATTTACTCTTGCTTGTGGTTTGAGTTTGTCTCTTTTAAGTGTCAAAACAAGTATTCATTTCGGAAATCGTTAAGTGTTGTAATCTCTTCTACCCTCTCTGATTTCGAAAAAGTAAACTTGTTTGTATTTGTCATTTAAAAGAAAATTCAAAGTTGTACAAAAAGCTTTCTTTGTAGGCATCAATACTAAGAAAGCGGAAAACAAACACCTGCATTGTGCATTTGCATCTTGATAGTTTGCATGTTTGATTTAGGAAAAGTGCATTAAAGTGTGCTGATTGCTCATTGAGAAAAGATGGTGTCTTTCTTTTCCCTTTGTAGCTAGGATTTTCATCTGTTGAAAAGATATATAAAGCTTGCTTATCATCTTTAGACTGCATTTAGGAAGTTGTACCATACATCTCGTGGTGATCCATAAAGGCAAACTTCTAAAAAGATCAACCTAAAATAAATTGAATGAACTTAACAACGCTTTGTAACATAACGCACAACATAGAGGTCTAGGCTAGAGACGTGTTCCGACGTCGTTAAACCTGGTATCTTACCGTTGAGTGGTTGGGTGATTCCTCCACAGTGAAGCGATAAGTATCAGTACGGATTGTGCTCCCACGTACCGTCGCGTATATATTGGGAGACCCCTATAGGAATAAAGCCTTTATCCTTAGGAAGTCGTGTCGGCCGCCCTACTGATCGCAATGCACTGAACACAGCATTCGGGAAGATTGACCGTCCGTACCTTAAAAAGTATTCTGCGGTTTTGCGAAAAGTTTGGCACACCCTCTACCTAGAACTCCAGAGCAGTTCCTTTTGGCCTTTTTCAGACTCTATAACAGAAAAAGTCCATCCGAGCATTTGTCACTTCGGGCTCGTTAAAACATCGAAGGAGACTAGAGTCATCTTTAGCTTTTTCTCGACTCTTTAAAAGTGAAAAAGCAAGTTGTGTCTAAAAGCGTCTAAAAAATTCATTTAATTCAGAAACACATTTTCCCCTTTTGTATTTTGGTTGATCGAGTAATCCACAATCATGGAGGAAAGTCAATTGAAACCCCGTCGTTCGCGGAGGCTTACGAGTCAACCGTCTTTGTCTCCGGAATCGAAAATAGTACGGACAAAGCGAACTCGTTTAACCGGTTCAAAATCTCCTATCAAAGTTAGAACAAGTGTTCCAACAACATCTGAGATTCCGGTTACTCCAAACATTTCTGGAAACCCTGCCTCTATAGAAGAAGTTCAACAGCCACAGAGGGACAGTGATACTGATCCTTGTCTGAGAGCAAACACTTGTGTCACTGAACCAGTTCCATCTGCAACCGGTCCAGAGAGTCTTGCTCCTCGAACATCTGTCGCTGTCGATTCAACCCCTTCTTCGGCACCAGAAATATTTTACGGACCTGACGGTTTTCCTCTTCCACCTGGTTTGATTGCGATAGAGGAAATTGTAGAAGATCCGCAAGCAAGTACTCCAACACATTTTGGAGTAGGGGTCACTCTATTTCCTGCTACATCAGAAGTTAGTCTATCACCAGTGGAAGTTCCTGTAGAATCGCTAGGCAATCAATTGGATAGACTCAAAATGTCTGAACAACCATCAACATCTAGGACTGTGTCAAATGACACAGCGACAGCAGAACTCCCTACCGTCATTCCGATAATGTCTGCCGGCATACCATCTGTCCCGGCTAGCTCTCAATTGCTAGAAGGAGCCCATCCAAGGACTATTTCGACAGTGTGGTCTGTTCCTGTTTGTTCCTCCGGAGTAATATCCGGCAACTCTTATGTTGAGACTCGACAAATTGATCCATTTGGAGGTCAATTTGGGCCATCCAGTCCACAAGGGCAAGCAATTCCCTTGAGTTCCGGATTACCACCGTATGGGGGGTAGTATGCCCTTTCATTACCCCCTCCGGGTGGGTATCCATACGGGAGTTCTCAACCATATTCAGGTTATACTGGAATTGCGACAAGTAGTTGGGTACCTATGCTACCCCAACAACCAAGAGTTGTATATTCTATGCAGCAATGTGTACCTGTGACGAACATCCCGACTACACCGGCTATTGTAACCGTGTCACAAGTTCAAACGATGCCTATTGTATGTCAACCTCAGATTTCTCAGGTTGTAATGCAACAGCCCCTTGACGCTGTGACTCAACCACAATTGCCTACTAGTGGGGTGACACAGGTCCAAACGGGTACAATTACCCCACATCTTGGTCCAACGGTTAGTATAGCGCAACAGAACATGGCTTCACAACCATGGCTGGTGCAATACCAACAACCACAATTCCAACAAGTGTACCAAGGTTCTGAGCAGCAGATCTTTGCGAACAGTGGACAACCGTACATCCAAAACAGTCAAAATCAACCACTTTATAGTGGTCAAGTCCACCAGCCGTATCAGTCATACCAGCATCAACTCCATTATGCCGGTATGCAAAGACCAACTGTTCAGGCAATTCCATCGTATCCTGGGTACGCTTCACCTAACCTGAATCAACAGTTACCATTCGTGGCAACTTTAGAGTTACCCGATTTACACTGGTTAACAAACGATCCAATTTCTTACGCCCCTTGGTGGCCAGCGATTCCTCACAAACTCCCATCGGACATTCCTAAATTTAATGGAAATCCAGGTGAAGATCCATCGAATCACGTGATGACCTTTCATCTGTGGTGTTCATCAAACACCCTGAACGATGATTCGATAAGGCTTCGCCTTTTTCAGAGGACGTTAACGGGTCCAGCGGCAAAATGGTATATTGAATTACCTAGAGCTTCGTTCGACAATTTCAGCACCCTAGCCACGACATTCTTAACCCATTTTCAATTACCAATAAGGTATGAAACAGGAACGGAAATCTTAACCAACTTCAAACAGACAACCGCTACTCACATATTTGATCATATACATGAGTGGCGACGTCGTCGTAGGATGGTAAAAACATACGTTCCCGATCAGCTATTAGCTGAATGGTTTATCAAGTCGTTACTTCCGGCCATAACGGAAGATGTGGCCAAGGGGGCAGTCGTAACGGAAGAGAAAGTTATCGCTCGTGCGCAATATCTAGACATGGTCTATACTCAGTCTGGCACGCTCTACGACAAAATACCTGACGCCCCTAGACCGGAATTCTCAATTCCTCCTCCTCCTAAATCAAATAATGACTCTCATGCCGGCGATGGCGTGATTGGCACAACAAACGCGAAATCGACAAAGGCCAACTCCAAGAAGGCCCGTAAGACTTCAGATCAAAATGCAAAAGAAGAAATTCTTGCTTCGGAAGTAAATGCCGTATCAGCAGATAAGGGCAAAGAAACCAAACAACCAGGAAGCAAGAAAAATCAAAGCAAAGGGAAGAAGAAGAAACAAGGAGAGTCATCTCCTCAAAAAACTTCTTCAAACCCTCCTGGAAATAGGAAACCACCCCCCTCAGGGTGTCAGATATGTGATGAGGATCACTGGACAAAAGAATGTCCATACAAAGCTGAGCTTAAAAGATTCTTTAAGAGTTCGCAAACCTCAACTGTGTTAACTGATCCGTTTCCAAATCCAGGTCAAAATCTGGTTGATAGTGGAAATGCTTCCCCGTCGCAAGTGCTAATGTTGTCGATCTCCAAGCAACAAAATGATGCTTTGATTTCGACAAGGAACAAAGATTACGGGAATCCGCTGCTGTCGAACGGCAAGGAAAAAGATCAACCAAGCAGTTTGACAACAACTTCAACAGAAGTTGTACCACCCATCATTCCTGAATTAACAATAAAGCCGCCAAAGGGAGTAGTACACAAGTTGACATTTAATCCTCGCGCCAGAGCGGCGCAACATTATAACATAGTGGAAGATTTGGCCCAATCGCCATCCGCTATGTCGACTCTTGAAGTACTACAAAATTGTCCATCCCAAAGGCAGGCGTTGTTATCGGCCATTGGTGGGGTTGATCCCAAGGATTCCAATCTTGTATCTTTTGATCACAAAGGATACGATCCTCAGTTACCAGCTCAACTAGCTTTCCTTATACAAGTGAAAGCCCTCAACAAAACTGTTCATCGAACAATTATTGATGAGGGGGCATCAACATGTATTATGTCGATGAGTTGCTGGAAAACTTTAGGATCTCCAACCTTGTCGCGATCCTTGACAACATTGAAAGCATTCGACGGAAGGACATATACCCCATATGGTATCATAAATAACTTGAAGGTTGAACTAGGGGGAAAGATAGTGGAAATAGATGTTGAAGTCATCGATGGGAATCTTGATTACAACATCCTACTGGGAAGACCATGGATTTATGCCATGCAAGCTGTTGTGTCGACCTATTTTAGAAAAATCGCATTCCCTTTTCAAGGGGGGATTACGATCGTTGACCAACAAAACTTCCTCCCTAATGGTTCACAAGTTACAGGAAGCATTCCCATGATCCATGGAAGCGACCATTCGCTTCAAGATATTGGAGTAGGCCTACTGAAAGACCCCACCTTAATGGGAACTTTCGCACTTCCACCTCCGATCTATATAGGAGAAGTAGCATTGGTAAGAGCCTGCAATATGATATCTTCTACGAAGATCTCAGAAGACGATATCAACATGGATCATGCAATGGTTTTGCCCCCAAGCCCCATAGAAGTATTGTAGCAATCAATGTTTCGGGCATGGGAGGCAAACCCAAATCAACGCTCATCAAGCGTTTGGGTAGATAGGTCTACAGAATATGGTACCCCTTTAGATCCTTGGTCGCGAGTGCATGGAACCGACAAAGGAATTATAGAATCAATGATGATTGAAGGAAAACCATGGAATGATTACCACCATCGTTCCCTTCTTCCAGATTGCGAAGAAGATACTCAAGAAGATCTCTATCACCCTTCAGTCTTTGAATTCCTTTCAAATACTGTAAATACGGTGGATTCCGAGCGAAACCTATCCAATATTGAAGAGACTATAGCCATAATATCTTGACCAAAAAAGATGTTGTAGAGAATATTCATGTTGGCAAAGGTTGTTCTCCTTCAGAACTGGAAATATATAATGCTCTTTTTCGCGAATTTAGAGATGTCTTTGCTTGGTCTTATGATGAAATGCTAGGCATTGACTCGAGTATCGTTGAACACGAAATTAAGATGTATCCAGATGTCAAACCGGTAAGACAGCGGCTCAGGCAGGTGCACCCCAAGAAAGCCGCTGCCATTAAAGCAGAAGTTGAAAAACTCCTACATGCTGGTTTCATCTACCCGGTTCCTCTAACTGATTGGGTATCGAATATTGTCCCTGTTATGAAGAAACAAGGAACAATCAGAGTGTGTGTCGATTATAGGGATGTAAATCAAGCTTGTCCAAAGGACAACTACCCTACACCCTTCATCGACCAGATAATTGATGAATGCGTCGGATGTGAAATCTTTTCATTTATGGATGGATTCTCCGGGTATAATCAAATTAATATCCGCCCACAGGACCAGTCAAAGACTGCATTTATCTGTCCGTGGGGCACATTCGCTTATCGAAAATTACCCTTTGGTTTAAAGAACGCAGGGGCGACGTTTCAGAGGGCGATGAATTATGCCTTCCATGACATCAAGAGCATCGTTCAACCATATCTCGACGACCTTCCGGCTCACTCGCGAAAGCGGACTGATCATCTGCAGCATTTAAGAGTGATATTTCTACGTTGCCGACACTACAAGATAAGACTCAATCCACACAAATGTGTGTTTTGCGTCAGTTCTGGTCGTTTACTTGGCTTTGTATTCTCTAAGGATGGGATTCGTCTAGACCCGTGTAAGGTTCAGGCAATCATCAATTTGCCTCCACCTTCAAATTTGCTTCAGATTCAGAAACTCCAAGGGAAAGCAAACTTTCTAAGGAGGTTCATTCCAAATTACGCAGAACTTGCTAAAGGTTATACACGTCTTTTGAAAAAGGATGTACCCTTCGATTGGGACCAGGTTGCGCAAGCTTCCTTTGACGCTTTGAAAGAATCTCTAGTAAAAGCATCATTAATGTACGCCCCTGATTATCTTAGGGATTTTAACCTGTATCTGGCTGTAGCGGATATGACCATTACGATGGTTTTAGTTCAAGAAGTCGATGGAATTGAACATCCTATATATTATTTAAGTAGAAACTTAAATGATACAGAAAGTAAATATTCTTACGTTGAAAAGCTAGCACTTGCTGCTGTTCAAGCGGTACAGAGATTTCGACATTATATCCTCTTTCGGAAAACTACCATTCTGTCAGATTGCAACCCCATGACTTTTATACTGTCGCGACAGTTACTGGGGGGGAAATATTCAAAATGGATAGCAATCCTTCAAGAGTTTGATCTGGAATTTGTGAAATCCAAATCAAAGAAAGCTCTAGTATTCGCAGAATTATTATGCGATCTCCCATCGTCGTCCAACGATAAAACCTCCGAGGAATCAATCGTGGATGAGACTTTGTTTATGATATCTACAATCAATGAGTGGTATGGAGATATAATCATCTATCTCCAAACCCAAATATTTCGGCCAAACACCTCACACTCTGAACAAAAACATAAAAGACTACATGATCGTCGGTGATACTCTTTACCGTCGTGGTATCGATACAGTTCTGAGCAGGTGCCTCACCCATGAGGAAGCCGAAAAAGCCCTGAATGAGTGTCATTCAGGCGCGTGTGGGGGGCATCAATCTGGTTTCGCTACAGCGCAAAAGATCTTACGAGCAGGATACTTCTGGCCAACCATGTTCAAAGATTGCATAACCGCAGTCAGAAGTTGCCATGCTTGTCAAATCTTTGATAGCAAAACCAGAAGACCACCCACACCTCTGCAGCCCATAGTTGCAGTTGGGTCATTCGCCAAATGGGGCATCGATTTCATGACATGTAACCCCACCTCGACCGGGGGGCATGGGTATATTATAGTCGTCGTTGACTATTTTACCAAATGGGCCGAGGCGATGCCTACATTAGATAATACTGGTGAAACAGCTGCCCTTTTCTTTTTCAATCATGTAGTCGCCAGGTTCGGCGTACCACAGGCTATAGTTACAGATCATGGATCGTATTTTCACAATCACATGATGGCTGAATTAACTGCTAAACTAGGGCTATCTCATGATATCTCTACTCCGTATTATCCGCAAGCCAACGGACAAGTTGAAGCAATCAACAAGGTCCCGAAGCGTATGCTACAAAGGATGATCGGGGTTCATAAAAGAAGTTGGCATCTAATCCTGTACTCAGCTTTGTGGGCTTACCGAACCTCGGTAAGGAACGCAACCGGATTCACACCATTCCAACTGGTGTATGGTCTGGAAGCAGTCTTACCAATCCAGTGTGAAATCTCGTCTCTTAAACTCACAATTGATCTTCTCCCCGGAACTTCAGAAGAAGAGGCTCGTTTCTTGGAATTAATCCAATTGGATGAAACCCATCGTGATGCCGCTTTGGCTAATGAAGCCCATAAGAAACGATTCAAGGCGCAGTTCGACAAAAATGTCAAACCCCGTGTCTTCTCGGAAGGTGATTTGGTCTTGCTTTATGACCAAGAATCCGATAAATTGGGAGCAGGTAAATTTAATTCTTTATGGATGGGCCCCTATATTTTCAAACGAGTGTTAGCAAAAGGAGCCTATGAGTTAATGGATTATGACGGAATTCCACTGGCGCAACCTCGTAATGGGTTGTACCTCAAGCGTTACTATGCTTAAATGGTAACCAACATGCTTTTGTTGTATTTTGTTTCGTTTAAAATAAATTTTAACGACGCTTTAGACACAACTTGCTTTTTCAATTTTAAAGAGTCGAGAAAAAGCTAAAGATGACTCTAGTCTCCTTCGATGTTTTAACGAGCCCGAAGTGACAAATGCTCGGATGGACGTTTTCTGTTATAGAGTCTGAAAAAGGCCAAAAGGAACTGCTCTGGAGTTCTAGGTAGAGGGTGTGCCAAACTTTTCGCAAAACCGCAACCGGATTCACACCATTCCAACTGGTGTATGGTCTGGAAGCAGTCTTACCAATCCAGTGTGAAATCTCATCTCTTAAACTCGCAATTGATCTTCTCCCCAGAACTTCAGAAGAAGAGGCTCGTTTCTTGGAATTAATCCAATTGGATGAAACCCGTCGTGATGCCGCTTTGGCTAACGAAGCCCATAAGAAACGAGTCAAGGCGCAGTTCGACAAAAATGTCAAACCCCGTGTCTTCTCGGAAGGTGATTTGGTCTTGCTTTATGACCAAGAATCCGATAAATTGGGAGCAGGTAAATTTAGTTCTTTATGGATGGGCCCCTATATTGTCAAACGAGTGTTAGCAAAAGGAGCCTACGAGTTAATGGATTATGATGGAATTCCACTGGCGCAACCTCGTAACGGGTTGTACCTCAAGCGTTACTATGCTTAAATGGTAACCAACATGCTTTTGTTGTATTTTGTTTTTGCTAAAGTGGTTGTTTTTGGTCGAGTAATCCACATTTTTTACATTCATTGCAGATGTCGAACCTTTTGGAGACATGTGTGGGATATGCCGACGGAGCGAGTCGTAGTTCGCGGAACCTATCCTCCGCAGCCTGGGCCATTTTTGATCCAAGCGGCGAGTTAGTAAGTTTCAGAGGGGTATGTATTGGTCAATCAACGAACAACATCGCTGAATATAGCGCGTTGATAGAACTACTCTCTGATGCCATCACCCATGGTATACGTCGACTAGTTGTCAGGCTAGACTCACAGCTCGTAATACTACAACTCAATGGTATATATTCCGTCCGCAACCCAGCTATTTATCGCATGTTCCTAAGGGTTAAGATTTTGGAAAGACAATTTGATTCAATTCAATACCAACATATTTCCAGAAACTTAAACACATTAACCGACTCATTAGCAAACTATGTGTTAGATAGACATTTGCAACATTTATAAAAGGAAACACATCATCAATGTTGTACATATGGATCATAAAACTCAACCAGAATAAAACCCCGAAAATCAAAATATATATATATAAAAGCTGTTTATGGTTTACATATAATGTTCTGTAACCAAGACAAAATTGGTCACATGACCCAAAAACTCAAAAATGCTAGGGGGCACCCTAGTCTAGTGATGCTCATGATAGCACGTCACAGCCTGTGCAATCATGCGCAAGAGACGAGTCCATTGTCTAGGCACACCTGTAGTATGTCGCTGCAACTGCAAAGGTAACTCGTCAATCCTCACATCGGGAATTCCGAGAGTAAGGCTCTCAACCTGCTCCTGCACAGCTGTAAGGGTCTCGGCCACATCAAGATCGCGGAGAATAACCCTCCTAGCAGTCTCCCCTGCTGGGGCAGCGACTGGCGCTCTCGGGCGAACTGCTGGACGAACAGGACCAACATCTGCAAGCACACATGAGTTTGATTAAAGTCTTGATAGAATAAAGCACAGGAACATTATGAATAAAAACAATAAACAGTGATATGGTCGAAATTCTTACCAGTAGCGTCCCACTGCTCGCCGTCCGGCAGTACCAAATCCGGATCACCCCGGAAATCCATACCAACATATGGATACTCGGAATAGACCATCTCCTGATTCTCGAACCACCTGAAGGAAGTAGCAGTGAAAGAAATCTGAGATTGACCAGCATGTCTAGACATGTGATCAACCCATCGCTGCATGCGTGGTTCAGTAGGAGAAGGCAAGCCGAGATCAATGTATTGTGGCTGCATCAATGGTATTTTCTCCAAGGCAAAGGCAGTGAGAATAGAACCAAATCCAAAGTTCTTCAGCTTCCCGTCCTTTACCTTGTTCAACTGACTTTTCATCTGAAGAAGTACTGCATCACACCAGTTGAATATTTTCGGTTGGAGACACTCCAAGGCGTGCTGCACATAAGATCTGTTGGCAACATGAAGAGATGCGCTACCGGCCATCCTACCAATAGTATACAGAATGGACCTGAGAGACCTGTCAGTAATCTCACGGATAACAACCTTGCCGTCTCTATTCGGCTGGGACCCTTCCCTCCAATACTGGCGGACATAATCTCTCACGGAGTCATTCCCTCGGGCTGAACCTGACAAAGAAATGGGGGCACCCCGCCTCGACAAACCAGTCAAGAAGTAAATGTCTACCACGGTCAAAGGGATGGGTTTGCTCCTGATCTGAAATACTTGGTTGATAGGATCCCAAGCATCAAGCATATACTGCAGTAAGGAGATCTGTGTTCTCATACTAGAGATACGGAAGAACTTCAGCAGGCCACAGTTCCGCAGCGCGTTCACCGTGACAGGGTCATGGAGGGAAATCATGTCCTCTTCTTCATTTTCTCGTTCTCGCCATGTAAGGGTCATTTTGCTCAAAAGTCCCTGCAAAACAAACAAGAGGAGTAAGATCCTGGATTTGATGAGAAACTGGCAAAATTTTCATCAAAAACTGTGCAACAGAACTGTTTTTCTATGCCCAACGCAACTGGCTAGTGTTCCACCTGCGTTGAAGGTCAAACTGCCTTCATTCAGCTTAACATTCAATGCAGGTTTCGAGTGAACTGCCTGCGCTGATGGCAGAGCACCCTAACAAAACCCCAGGGGCTCAGGGGAACAGGAAAACAGGCACAGAATGGAAAAAGGAAACCATGAAAAGAAAGAGCTAGGGTTTAGCTCCTACCTGGTCCAGACGGCGCCAAAAATCGTCCGCAGAATCTCCCGGAATCAGCTGATGAAAATCAAGAGGGAAGAGGCACCTCCAAAGCTCCAACAAACCAAGTTCAAATGAAATGGTAAAATGAAAGGTAAAAACACCTTTTAATTGCTTTTTACGTAGTTCAAAGCGAAATATTAGGGTTCTAATCTCATTTTCAAACAAATGTTATTCATTTCTAACTAAGTTTGATGCAGCAATTGAGGATACAATACTATCTTTGAAAAGGGCAAAGCTAGTTATGGTAAAAAAATCAAAAATTTGACCATATAATATCGAGCAGTTTTAGCACACAGTTCATGCTCGTTAAAAAATAAACGCAAAGATTCGAGCAGTTTTAGCACACAGTTCATTCTCGTTAAAAAATAAACGCAAAGATTTGAGCAGTTTTAGCACACAGTTCATGCTCGTTAAAAAATAAACGCAAGATCCGAGCAGTTTTAGCACATAGTTCATGCTCGTTAAAAAATAAACATAAGATCGAGCAAGTGTTTCAACCCGTGTTTAAGCTCGTTAAAAAATGAACTACTTGGTAAATAACCACTGCGAAAGTAAAATTATCAGCCATTAAAGCCTTGGTCGTGTTTGCACCGTCACCTCCACTTTTCTATTGGCCGATCATTCACCTCCATTTGATTGTTTACCCATTTTGAGGAACAGCTGCGAAGAGTGATTTCACTAAGCCATCCTTGTGACACTGCCGTGATTGGAACATTCCAAGCCGTACCTGGAATCTGCTGCTGCCCTGTTTATCACTCGTTCCTCAAAAGACGAGTCTTCTTTAAGCTCTTTTCAACTGACTCGTAAAATATGAAAAGATTGCCGAGTTTTGGCCTCCCAGCTCGTTAAACGACCGGAAGAGCTATCCCTCCTCTAGATTTTAATCTTTTTGGACCTGAGGGATTATTGCACAAAAAGATCGAGCGCTTGTTTAGTTCGGCTCGTTAAAACTATCGAAAATTCATCCCTTCTGTATTGTTTTATACTTTTTTGGACTTAAGGGATTAGATGACGAAAAAGGAACTTCGGAGTTATCTTTACATACCTTTTCAGACTCTCTAAAATTGAAAAGAATCGAGTTATCTTTGTCGTTAGACTCGTTAAAATCATTAAATAGCGACAAACTTGTCTTTAGACGAGAACGAGTTTCACTATTGCTAGGCTCGTTAAAACATAGCGATGGGCTTGCCTGAAGGGCAGGTTATAGAACAAGCATATGTTATCCTCCTCAAGCTTGACAAAAATAAAGAGGTACTGGTCAGCAATGACTGGGGAAAAATTGGGAGAAACAAGAAAACTTTGATGGTAGCAAGTCGCTCTTGAACATGACACTTTTCCTCCGTACCACAATCGGGTTGGGTTGTTTCATTCACCGGTCACATCACCATGGTCTCGCCATACCATCCACATATTGGGGTAATGCTACCGATCCATCGCATCAGTGTCACCATATGTTCAAGAGAAGTCGTTCAGAAAAGTCAACCGTGTCCCATCCACTGCCATACATTATCCTTCATCCTTTCATGACCGCCACCCTGAATCATATGTCACAGATCGTTTTCACCTCCATCAAAATCATTAGCTCCGTTCCATGTCACTAATGTGGGATTCATTAAGGCCCTCCTTTGACAGATCGCTTCTTGTCGACATCAACTCATTATCCAAGAAGTTGATCTAGGAACAAACCCTTCAGTACTTTGAAGCTTGCATGCCTCAATGGCAAGTTTCTCACTTCCGGCGACAGGTATACATCAATGACCTTCGACCGAAATATTTTGCGTGGTGTTTGACGCCAAGTCCTTTATTCACACCACGTGAATTGTACTGCAGTACCTTGAGGGTCATCATCCTTATCGGTGATTCCTCTCGCGCTTGTTAACAGTTTACATCATTGACTGGTAATCAAGCGATGTCTTTCCATGTTCGACTTCAGAAAATTCTCACATGGATCGACTTGTACATCGAGTGAAGATCGGACGAGATTGAAGACCCCGGATCTAGTTTCATCCATCCGGGCTGCGATATATATTCAGGAAATAAAGACATTGACATGTACAACATTGCAACAGATAATCATCCTACAAAAAAGGATGATGATTTCATCAAAATCATCAGTCTACCATCAGACGATTGTCTGTTCTATGTACAGGAAAATGAATTTATAAAGATGACCATGGGAATGCCCGCCTCAGCTAGATCATGAAAGCAGTATGAAAAATAATGTATTGTATTGTATTGTATTACAGGTCTCCTCCCAACAATGAATGAACTTCGGATCCCCCTGATAAAGCATTTCGCTCGATAAACAACCTCATACTTTAGGGGGCAACTGTTATAGACATTTTTGTGCCTTACAGCATTGAGCATGAAATTTCCATAATATAAGGGATCCAAAGTCCCTAAACATGTTGTTCCTACCCCTAGAGGAACAAGGCTAACAAACCACAGCAATTCAAAGAAGTTCTCCACCAGAAACTGCTCAAAAACAAGTCAATTCAGGATCATTTCAGTGGCTCCACTAGCTGTTTGCGCTGAATGTCAAAGCCAACACTGGCTACCTGCGTTGAATGTCAAAGGCAACACTGGCTACCTGCGCTGAGCGAGAGTGGACATGTGGCAAGTTCATTTCTCAAGGTGTCAGAACCCAGGAAGCTTCCAAAATGACACTTGCCTAAGGGAATTCGACTGGTGATGAGTAAGAGGTTCCAAATCTCCAAGTGGAAGCAAGAACCTCCAAGTGGAATCAAGAACTGACAGAGAGAGAGGACACTAGTCAAATCTCAAGCTGACTCATCCTCTCTCCAAATATCTATATATGGATCTCTCCTCCATGAGATCTTGAGGCTGGAATTTTGTGATTGCAAAGAATTGCTGCTAGTTTGAGATTTGAATCATTGGGTGCTTAATGCTTTGAAGGGGGTGAAGTTAGGAATTTCATTTGCTGGGAAGGAGATGCTGGATTGGAGCCCTCTGGGTTGTATCTCTTCCTGAACCTTGTTATTCATCAATAAAGCTATCTTGTTTTCTCCTATATGCTGATGTATTCTTGATGTATGATTACATTAGTGTATTTGATTTATTTCTAATCCTGAATCATTTATGAATGTGAATATCTGTCTTTGTGTTGTGTTCTTCTCTTGTCGCAAGTAGCTGTTCTCTTGTCACAAGTAGCTGTTCTGTTGTGATCTCACAGGAATCTGTTGAAGCTGGGCGAGCGAGGAGGCAAGTAGCTGTGAACAACCAAAGAGAAGAGGATCTGGATCGAGGGACAAATGGAAAACACCGGGTAAGTCTATTGATCTCTCTTCTTTCGCATTTCATAAAGGAAGAATACTAGAATAGCTGTCTCTATTTGTTGCTAAGGCACTGTCACACCTTAGGTGGATAGGATCGTCCTGCATAGGCATTTTCCCCCACAACAGGGGCATCCATGGGTGGTAAGAATTTTTTATGAAAAAGGAGTGATTCCACTCAGCGCCCGACGCGTGGCAAGCGGAGGAGAGAGAAAATCGCCGCTCATCGCGCGCTATCGGTCGAGCTAGTCAACCGCGCGAGACGAGTGAGTGGTGTCAGATCTGAGGGCTCCAAATCTAACGGCTGAGATCACGCCTGATGGAGAAGACGGAATTGATGGAGGGTTAAGCCGCGATTGAGAAGAACTTGAGGTCCGCTTTGACCGCCAAGGTGGCGGAAGACTCATTCCACGACGTAACCGAATAATTGAATCGACAAAGCAGGCTGGCACAGTTTGCAGGAGGACAAGTGGCCATCCTTGAGAACCTGATGATGGCGCTAAAACAGGGAAATCCAAGTGCAGCTACAAGCAGGCGATCCGATGGAGGCGGAAGAGGAAGCAAACTGCCATGAGCTTGAATGGCTTTAAAGCCATGTACAAACAGGACAGAGGGCATGAGTCGGGAACCGAAAGGCGGAACACCGAAGACAGAAGACAGAGAAGAGAAGAACCAGTGAAGTAAAAAGCAGAAAGAGGATAGAGGGCCAAGCTGACCAAAGTCAACGTCGAGCACCAGAGAGCTTGAGAGATTCAATCCATCCCTGAGAGGATCTATCAGACCAGAGAGGTCAAAGAGCTGGCAAGGAAAAGAGTCTGTGTACTCTAGTGGCCGGGGAATCCGAGAACCACCCTGCCAAGCCAATCTATTTTAGGAGACTCTTATTGAGCTCCTTCATTGTAATTCACTGCTTCAAGACACAATAAAAGAAGGCCACCACTGAGAGCTGGACAGGAGATGTAGCCCTGGAGGATAGGGTGAACTCCTTATTAATTTCTTGTGTTCTTGTATTTGCTTACTGTATTTCTCTGTTATTTTCCATGCTTAAGTGTCTATGTATTTGCAATCTGACTGATTCGTTGCTTAAATAACTTTGACACACCAGCACATGAGTCTGTAATACCTCCCATTAATAATTCTTAACTGAGGTCACTCATTGGGTGATTATCAGATCAGAAACCAATCAACTTCACCATGGATGAAGTCTTTTTATTCCACAACATATTGGTCACGAGACTACTGTGGCAGGAAGTTTGCATGACACTGCATATCATCCCAAGGGTAATCAAGGGTAGACATAGCTTCCATGATGTCCTCATCAGAATGGAAGATGGACGGACGGGAGGAAGACTGACTACAAGATGTGGCGACCGTACCTGGTGCATCAACCTGATAAAGAAGGTTTACATATGCATCATCTGGAATGGTAGATGACGAGCTAGTAGATGGAATATCTACGAATGTTGAGACTTGGGATTTTGTCAAAAGAGGTTCGATAGAAGAGCATGCAGAAACCTCAGAAAGATTTGCCTACAAGGAACTCAAGGACGATGATAGGTAAAGGATATGGCCCGTGGAGTCTCTCATCTCGACATCGAGGGGAGGGATCATGATGGTGGGACCAGTCCCCCTATTCTGGTTTACTAGTGGTACCGGAATCCAGGGGTAGAGGAGTAGGTGATCCACTATGAGTGGTCTCGTATTCGCAAAGTACCTCAAGGCAATCGTAAAATTCGTCGAGACGAGGGCAACAATGGGAATAGTGACCATGATGATTGCACAAGGCATAAGCTTGGTGATTTGCGTGTAACATTATGATTTTCTTGGCTGGACCTGGTAACGTAATTTGGACCTCAGGGATATTTGACTCAGGGAATGTTTCATGAACCAAAGGTTTGATATGAGGGAGTTCAGGACAATTATTAGTGGCATGCCCAACAACTTTACACAAATCACGTGGAGGTGATGGATTTGGGGCTTTGGGGGCTAGAGGAGCTTGGGGAGCCTTGTCCTTAGGTTCTTTCCTCTTGGCTTTGCCCCCCTATCTGGATGCTTTCGCAACAAGAGTGGGTTCCTATTGAGGTTGGGATGGAATTGGAGCAGCGGCAGGGGCCGTAGGGACCGTTGAACTGGGATCAAAGCATGATAAGGTCTTAGCTGACCAGGCAGAATGCTTGCAGGGGGATCAATGTACCATACTGGGATCCCCAAATTTATATTAGGGAGGACCAGTGAAGCCATGACAGGGATAGAAAATATTCCCGGAGGAGGAAATAAGAAAGGTATCTGGCCTCCAGGGTAATGTCTCGGCGGAATAGCTCCTGGATGGTTGAGACCTGGAGGAACACTTCGTGGTGGGAACATAGGGGAGGCACCCACAAATGGAGGAGGTCCTGGGGGGATGGATCCAGATGGCTCGGCTGAGGTGGGAACAACAGGGTGCTGAGGAGCGGGCTATTGTTCAGATGTACTAGGATGCTTTTGAGTAGCCCGTGACGCTTGTAACATGTAAACACTCAAAGAGCTAGGCTCTGAGATGAGAGGGGGAGGACTAGGGAAAGCACCAAAACATGAGGAATATTTGTAGACTCTAAGTGAAACACCAGTGGGAGGAGTGGCAGACTGCTTATCAGACATTGACGAGATAATGGACTCAGGGGAGGTCACGGATGCTGGCTCGTAGTATGTTAACTGATCGATGGTGACGATCTTCCCTTCATGGGGGAAGCACATCTTGCGGAAAATTTCAGATGCGACGACTGACATGGCATATTTGTAACTACGACTCAAGAGAATATTGTAATCTAAAGGGGCATCGATAACCTCGATGTCTACATGAACAATTTTTCCCACAAGAGTCACTGGACAATTGCGATACATGTCGAGAGGCTGGGAGGAGTGATCATCCCAAGCACGCAAAGTGATGGTGGATGGGGACAATTCAGGTGACTTAAGTTGTTTCCAAAAGATAGTGTACATCATGCAGGTGGATGCGCTTTCAGCAATAATGCATTGAGAGATGATGGCATTACGGACTCGGACTGGTATATGGAAAGAAACAGATGAAGGTAATGGGGGATGTTCTAATGTATCAACTGGGAAGACAATCAAATGATCGTCGGAAGGATCTACTACGCCCAAAGTAGTTAGTAGAGCTTTCTTTTGAGATGGGCACGGGTACTTCCAGCATCGACATGGCAGCAGGTGATTGTGCCAAGTCGTCTACTATACTATATTTATGGGCAGCTCGGTTAGAAGTCGCGTTATGACGTAATGGTCCCTTGGGGATCTTTAGAATTGAATCAAATTTAGGTTGATGGATCTGTAGCAGACCATTTGGTGTCGTAAGAGGCTCAGTAGATGCTTTGGTTTTGGAGTAGGTGGCAGATGAAGTCGATGGATTGTCATATTGACGTGACTGAGTTTGCAGGTTAATATCAATGGGATTGATCTCATTAGAATTCACCATGAGGATTTGGTAGTCACTAGGACCAGAAGGTTGGGGGGGATGGGCTGCTTGACCTGGCTAAGGTTGAGCAACAACAAATCCTTGCTGAGGGAAAGGATTTGTAAGCACTGCTGGTTGAGATGGCGCAGGATTCTAAAGTGATTGTTGGATGGGCAGTTGACCTCTAGAAGCTGCTTGAGCTTCCCACATTTGGCGCATCTCGGGTAAAAGAGGACACTCATGTGTATAATGGCCATGCACACCACAACATGCACAAGGCTTGTTTGTACAAATATCATTGTTCTTCTTGGGCTGACTGCCTTGTTGCTGGTTGTTGGTGTTAGGTTAGTTCCCCTGGGGCTCACTAGGTTGATTACCTTGATTACCCTAGTAACCCTTGTTACCTTTCCCCTTATTCTTTTTCTTCGAATTTTGGGGATTGGTTGCACTCTGTTGTGAAAACACTTGACCCTAAGGGGGCAGTGGCTGCTGGGGCAGAGGATGCATGGGAGGCTGGGGCGCTAATGTTTGATGGGCTGGAGCGCTCGGCTGGGAATAGGGATAATATGGTGGAGGAGCAATGGTTTGATAGACAGGTTGAGCATTAGCTGGCTCTGAAAACATGTTGCTAGCAAGAGGGGCATAAGTGTTGGAGGAACTGGTGCCCCCCTGCGGATAACCATAACTCTACTGAGTATATGAAATGGATCCAACGATACCGTCAGTGGCACCATAGATCCAGTCAAGGGAACTACGATTATGTTCTAATTTAGGGTTAATGGATTGGGTTTTATGAATGCTCCAGCATGTATATATATGTATTGTAACATTGAAAGGAACATAATGAAAAATCAATCTGGTAGTCCCGGTTTTTGGATCCAGGGGAAAATCTCTGTGAATATTTGTTTTATGTTCTCACCATTGTATATTTTTTTCTAAGAATTCGTTTGTAGATAATTTCTGTACAGGGTTAAAACCTACATTTGGTATCAGAGTTGTTTCGGCTTCAATGGGATGCCTTTGCTGCTGAGGGGTTTTTCTCAGGCCTGTGGTAGACCTTGTTTAGTGGGATTTCTGCGGGATTGATTCTTGCAGTGAAAGAAGATGGTGAACAGTGGAAAGATAGAGATCGATAAATTTAATGGTCAAAGTTTTTAGTTGTGGAAGCTCAAGATGGAGGATTTGTTGGTGGACCGAGATCAGTGGATTGTTTTAGATCTAGGCATGACACTCACAGGAATGTCGATATAAGACTGGGAAAAGTTAGATCGGAAGGCGAAGAGCACAATACGATTGTGTCTCTCAGATTCAATATTGTTGAATGTATCAAGGGAAGCTACGGTGAAGGATTTGTGGGTCAATTTAGGGACTTTGTACCAATCTAAGTCTCTGGTGAAAAAATTGTTCCTGCGAAAAAAGTTTTATAACCCGAGGATGAAGGATGGAGACTCGGTGACAGAGAAACTGAACGCCTTTAATACTGTGGTAAGCCAGTTGTTATCTGTTGATATAAAAATTTCAAATGAAGATAAGTGCATCATTTTTCTATGTTCTCTACCAGATTCGTGGGATAGTCTGGTTGTTGCAATAGGTAGAAATACAACTACCTCGAAGTTTGATGAAAAAGTTTGTATAGCACAGAAGAATACTACTCCATACACACCTCAACAAAATGGAGTAGTAGAAAGAATGAAAAAACGTTGATGGAAAAGGAAAGAAGCATGCTCAGTGGTGTCGGGTTAGGACAAGAATTTTGGGCAGAGGAAATGGAGACTGCATGTTGCATGTTTAATAGATCACCTTCATTAGTGTTGGAGGATAAGACTCCACATGAGGTATGGACTGGTAAGAAACCCTCTCTTTCACATCTAAGGGTATTTGGCTGTGATGTATATGTACATGTTCCAAAGGAGAAAAGAACCAGGTTGGATAGTAACTCTGAAAGATGCCTCTTTATTGGGTATAAGGATGGTTTAAAAGGTTATAAGCTTTGGAACCCAGAAACAAGGAAGGTTGTGTACAATCAAGATGTGGTATTTAGAGAGGTGAAAGATGTTATTAAACATGAAGTCCTACCAAAGGAACCTGAGAAGATAGAGTTTGAGCTAAAGAAGGAAGAATCATACTCTACAGTAGAATAGGAATTAGAAGAGGAAGAGCCACAAAAACCATTTTTTAGAAGATTAGTTCGAGCGAGAAGGAAGCCAGAAAGGTATAGTCCACTCCTTTCTGCTCAATTTTTTCTTTATCTATTACTGATGATGATCCCAAAACTGTCAGGGAGATAATAGATTTAGAGGATGGAAAACTCTAGAAAGAGGTCATGGTTGATGAAATGGCATCTTTGGACAAAAATGAGGCTTGGGATGTGGTGGAGTTGTCAGTTAGAAGGAAACCCATTGGAAGAAAATGGTTGTTTAAGAAGAAGATGAATGCAGAAGACAAGGTGGAGAAATACAAAGCTCCGTTGGTAGCAAAAGGTTATTCTGAGCTGTCAGGAATTGATTTTGGTGATATGTTTTCTCCTGTTGTCAAGTTTGATTCTATTAGACTAGTTGTATATGTTGTTGATGCTTTTGATTTTGAGGTAGAACAGATGGATGTGAAGACAACATTTCTTCACGAGGATCTGGAAGAAGAGATAAAGATGAAGCAACCTGAAGGATTTGTGGTGAACGGTAAGAAAGAACTGGTATGCAGGTTAAAAAAGTCTCTGTACAGGTTAAAATAGTCACCAAGGATGTGGTATCAGAAATTTGATACATATATACGAGGACTTGGCTTCACCAGAAGAAAAGCGGATCGTTGTGTGTATTTTAAATTAATTGGTGATCGTGTTTTTTATTTGGTCTTGTATGTGGATGATATGTTGTTGATTGGAAATGACATAAATTATCCAGGATTTAAAGACCCAATTGTCCTCCAAATTTGACATGAAGGATCTTGGTGCTGCAAACTATATTTTCGGCATGGAAATTAAACAATATTGGGCAAAGAGGAAGCTTTGGTTAAAGTAGAGGAAGTATGTGGAGACAATATTGTAGAGGTTTAATATGGAGGATAGTAAACCAGTGAAGGTTCCTATTCCTGTAAGTGTAAATTTATCTGTTGAACAATGTCCTAACACACAAGAAAAGGAAGAGGACATGTCCCATGTTTCATATGTGAGTGCAGTTGCTAGCCTGATGTATGCAATGATTTGCACCAGACTAGACATTACACATGTAGTGGGAGTATTGAGCAAGTTTATGTCGAAGCTAGGGAAGGAGCATTGGACAACAATGAAGCGGGTTTTCAGGTATTTGCGAGGAACCATTGATTATGGTTTGTGATAACAAGGAAGACCAGGATTGGACAAAGTTTTGGACATTCGTGGCTTTGTTGATGTAGACTGGGCTGGAGATATGGATCAAAGAAGATCTACAAGTGGGTATGTGTTTAACCTATTTGGAGGAGCAGTCAGTTGGATGAGTAAGAGGCAATCTGAAATGGGACTTTCAACTACAGAGGCTAAATACATGGTAGCCACTCATGCAAGTAATAAAGCGGTGTGGTTGCAGAGATTGTGTTCTAGTATGGGGTTGGTGCAGCAAGCTATAAGGATAGAATGTCACAACCAAAGTTCAATTTTCTTGGCTAAGAACCCTGCTTATCATTCGAAGACAAAACACAGTGATGTTCAGTATCACTTTGTGAGGGATATGGTTGAGGACAAAAAGGTGTTGCTGGTAAAGGTGGACACTTTGAAGAATGTTGCAGATGCATTGACGAAGTCTGTGAGCACATAGAAGTTTTCTTGGTGTAGGGAAACAATGGGCGGTGCAGACTTGGACCAATGATAGAGCTCTCTTATGACCCCTTGTGTGGAAAGAAAACAACAAGTGGGAGAATGTTGGGTATGTGTTATATTCTTTCTACGACTAGAAGCGGGTATTGTACGTTGAGCCGGGCACAATGGGGGGGTCACAGGGGGCAGCAGCCTCCCTGTCAAGGGGTCTACAGGGGGCAATAGCCCCCCTGCACGGGGTCTAGGGCAATGCCTCAAGGATTTTTTTTTATGCAGACCCAATAATAGTTGGGTGGACCCAAGGATGGGGGGCAGACCCAAAGATGGTGGGCAGACCTACCCATGGTTTTGTGCATGGGTTTTGCACATGGTTTTGGGCATGATGGTTTTTTTCCCATGGTATTTTGTAGATCTAGTCAAGGGAACTACGGTTATGTTCTAATCCAGGGTTAATGGATTGGGGTTTATGAATGTTTTGACATGTAAATATATCTATTGAAACTTTGAAATGAACATAATGAAAAATCAATCTGGTAGTCCTGGTTTTGGGATCCAGGGGAAAATCTTTGTGTATATTTGTTTTATGTTCTTGCCATTGTGTATTTTTTATGTTAAGAATTCATTTGCAAGTAATTTATGTACAGGGTTAAAACCTACATGCAAGTGGAGCTGGACTTCCTAGAATGTCATAGAGCAAGGTGTTGGTGACAGAATCGATGTCTCCAATGCAGTTGTTGTGATCAAGTGCTACCAATGCTTAAAAAATTAGGAATGCATGGCCAATAAGGGTATGTTGCACACAGTCTATTGCTAATGTGGAGATAGAAAGTCCTGGGTGAAACTAGCTCGATAATGTGAAGCCTTGAAGCTTGAGTGGATTATATGCTTTGATACATAGAAGAAATGATTGATCGTAAAACTTGTAGTGTGTGGGTAGACCTCATTCTTGAGTAGAAGATTTGGTTTGCATTCTCAAGTGCATGCCTACCTTCTTTCTCGAGTGCTTGTCATCAAACAAAATTTGTATATATAAAGAACATCCACCCGAGAATAGGCTAACCAGAGTAGATGGTAAATAAATAAGAAATGGAATATTGAAATAGAAAGTGCATCCAAGCATTTGAAACTGATCTAATTAGTTAAATTTGTTTGGTTCCATAACAAAATTGACTTAGTAAAATCACTAGAGCAAGGTCGAGGTTGAGTTTACCGCATTATTGCATGCTAGTGATGCTCTCGTGCTGGTTTTTTTGTTAGTGATTATTCCCGCTAGTGATGCTCGTATGCTTGTTAAGGGGGTCTCTTTCCTCATAAGCATGAATACCCAAACCAACTTCTTCTATAGACAACTTGACTAACAGAAAGAAGAATGAAATTCAAGATTCACGCGGGATGGAAATGAATTTTGTTCAAAAACTAGAAAAACATAATTATATTCAAATGGATGCCCTAAACTAGAACCATACACTGGAATCAACATAATTATTGGAAGTACACATTGGAATTATAGATAAGCACTGAAATCAAGAGCACTCACACGAATGAGAGAAGAGCACTCGCCGAAATAAGAGAGTAGACACCGGAATAGCGGTTCACTAGAAGAATGTTCCATGCATAACAAGCAAACTCAAAGGTCAAAATCTAATCATTAATTCATGGATTATGCTCTAATTATTAAATTATTTGTGTGTTCATAATGATAGAGTTGTTTTTTAAAGAAATAATCCCTTGGTGTTTGAATGGATAAAGATGTTGCAAATGCTTGTATGGTCGGTAGATGTTTGAGAAATAACTATTTATATGAAAGTTAAATGTGTCACCTAGGTGGGGTTGTGGTGTAGGAGTCATATGCAATATATGCCGATATTGTTTATGCTATAGGGGAATAAAAATATTAAATAGCTTAGAATCTAAAGGTGTGTGTAATTGATATAAAGATAAAATTAAAAATTGTTATGAGGAAAGTGGATAAGAAAGAAGTACATGCTACACTAAGCCATCACTAGGCGCAATCAGTGTATGCATAGGTGCAATCACTAGCAATGACGAGGAGAAGGCTCTCGAATAAGAGCTAACAATGAGCTCTCAATCATTTTTTTAACTGTAATGAGTGTATCGGGTACCACAAATGGAGAATCCTCGAACAATGCTTCGAAATGTTTTGTTTTTCAAAATATTTTGTCTTGTACATCCAACTAAACTCCATCAGTCCTTGTGCGGAGCTTTCACTGTGTGAAGGTCCGCACAAGTAAAGCTCCACATAATAATATTAGAGATTTGTTCAGCCTCCCAAATGAAATCCTAGAGCTAGCCTCTACACTTCTGTGCAATGAAAGATTTCAGACAACAATTATATGTTTCGAAAGTGTGGATATACGTAATAATTTAATAAACTCGATAGTCATTTGTTTAATATAAGCGAACATCATATAAATAACCAGTGAACCTTTTTACGCAAAGAATCTATGGCTTCTATAAATTTTTTGTGTTTTTATCTTCTTAGGTTCTTCTTGTAATTCAATCACTACATATCTCCACAATTTTTATGATTTGATTAAAAAAAATATTTTAAAAATAATAAGGATGAAATGAGTTGTATTTGTATCTTGTGTTTGTCGATGAAATAGAAGAGAGGAATGATTCACTGCAATAATGGTGTAGGTAAAACTTCTGTTGCGGAAGCTCTGGCTCTAGTGCCATTAATACTTTCATATTGTTCACATACTA
Organism: Pinus tabuliformis; assembly: GCA_031772625.1. NCBI lineage: Eukaryota > Viridiplantae > Streptophyta > Pinopsida > Pinales > Pinaceae > Pinus > Pinus tabuliformis. The sequence continues at coordinate 518,503,363 of CM062806.1, read as the reverse complement.
CGTGGCCTCATATGCTTTGTTTAGCTCCCCCACTTCCCCCCACTTATGTAAAGGACCTGTAATTGTGTTAGTTCTAGCATCATTGGGTAGAGTCACCCTCCTACCCCTGCTTATGTAAATGACTTGCAATGGTGTTAGTTCTGACATCATTGGGTAGAGTCATTTTAGATGGCAATTGTTCATATGACAATTTTCTTAATTAATAAATTTAATTAAAAGGAGATAAAAGACATAACTAGTTTGTAAATAAATCTCAACTTTTAGTTTGTGAATAGTAGGAAGAATATTATGATATTCTCTGGAGGTTAAATCTTTATCATCCACCTAATAATTACTAATAATTAAATTGTAACTATATAAACCTTATTACAAAATGTTGGATACCTATACCAATAGGTTTCATATTTCATGATTGGCAAGAGAAAGTCCAAATATGCTCTGCTTTGAGTTCACAAAGATCCCATATTTGCTAAAGAGCAAGAAGATGTGTAAAGTGTTTCAAACGATTGATGACCCTATTTCAAAATTTTGATGGATGATCCAACAGTTTAACCTGGATCATGCCATGTTTCAATTTTGATGTTATAGAATAGAGAAAGAAGTCTGTCCAAACTGTTCAATCTTGGCAGACAAGTAGTTTAGGTAGAGAAATAAAGGTTCCCAACAGTTTAATCTGGGACCTTGGAAGAGATAAGGCTAGAAGTAGATAGAAAAGAAAAAAGAAAAAGCCAAAGAAAAGAAAAGGCAAGTAAGGGTTTGCAAGTCCAAGTGCACCCTCCAAGGAGAAACAAAAAATGCTAGGTAAGCAGCTGGGTAGGTAGTTGGGGTTGCAGAAAGATATCCCTATCATTGCAAGGTGGTGATGGTGGGCAGCAAGGCAAGAGATTAACAGCTAGGAGCATGACTAACCTCCCTCTCCCCCTTCATTTCATTACTAACATTCCCTTTCTTTTAGCTGAGATTTATGGAGAAAGATCATGGTTTTTAGGTGGTTCTGGTTCATTCAGAAGCCACATTTCTTGTCTAAAATCTTTTCATTTTGATCTACTCTCAAAACTAAATCAATTTCATATAAACTCAGTGAGATCCCTTTCATTTGCTCCCTTCATTCATATTAACACTAATTCTATTGTATAAATCCTCATATTGCCTCATCCCCTAATATTACTAACACCAAGGTGTATAAATCCCAAAATCTTATAAATACCCACCCCTTGGCATTATAGCCAATAAAGTCACAAGTCAGGGATCAAATGACACCAGGTCATGTTGATAAACCTATGCCAAATACCCCTTTTCTCCTTCATGAGCTAAATTCCCCTATTTTTACCCCTTTGCACATAAAAACCCCATAAAGATCCTAAATCCCCACCCTACCCACTTCAAAGGGCAAATAAGCATGAAAACCCACTTTTCCGCCCTATAGCCAAGGTTGGCGCATATAATTATTTTTATCATAAAACATTAGAAAAGCGCTCAAACCGCGTTTATCTGCCTCCGCCCTCATCCGTATATTCCGCACATGTCAGCTCATCCGATGACCGTTAGATCAGACCCTCCAGATCTGACGGCCCTGGTCGAGTCAGAGTCTGTCCGACGCCTGACAGTTAAATGTTCTATCTCCCTGTCATCTCATTCGTCTGATCACCGTCCGATTACCCGTTGCAGATCCAACGGTTATCCTGATGTCGGAGCTCATCCGCTGTACGAGACTTATCTCCCGACGTCCGTATTTGAAGGACGTCATCCCACTGCTACGTGTCCTCACCACCACGCGTCGGAGGTACAGCCGATGGATACCGCCCCCGTACAAGAGGCGGTACGATATGAAACCATTAGCGGTTTCCGGATTCCCTCATCCCGCCTACCCACGTCATCACCGCATCAGCAACGCGTCAGCGCCCCGTCACCCAGGTACGCTGCCCCGTCGACCTCCCTGTCCCTGCCATTGGTCCACCTGTCCTGCCATGTCACCGCCACCGTGTACCAACCAGACAGCGCCACGTCACCCGATGACGTCAGCATGACGTCATCCCACCTTGACCCCACCAATGACGTCATGCTGACGTCAGCACGAATTCGCGCCAAAAACATAAAAAGGTCTATTTTAGCCAAAAGTTCGCGTTTTTTGGTCATTTTGTGTATTCGTCGTTATTCTGCTCTGCATGCAATCAACGTCCAAATTGTTTACCAACCTGCTAAACTGACCAGAAGACATCCAGCGCACCAGTTCAACCTGCGGTCACGACCTCTGCTAGCTGTTTTACCAGGTATTCCTCATAATTCATCCTCTGTGCGCCTGCAATTATCTGTTTAACGCTTTAAGAAGCTTGAAGGAAGCCGAAAATCAGAAATTTACTACTGAATTCCTCAGTAAAGCATTGAAGTTCCAATTATCACTTCGAAAAACACCGGCCGAGCCTTTTCCCAATGGCATTCTGCTAAGAAACCAGGCCCTGTTTGCGCAATCGTGGCAGGCGCATTTGAAACCAAATTTTACCATTGAAAGGTGCCAGAAAAGCTAAGCTTCGCTATTAACTGCCATAAAACAGCAGTTCAACTGCTGCAGACCCTGCATTCACCTTTTCTCAGGCACTTTCACCCTTCTTTGTAAAGAAACTTTGTTGCTGTTACTCTACATAGTAACACAGTTCTTGAAGAAACAGAATTCCTAAAGGAGAACAATGGACCCCCCTGTAGCTCCTATAGCCCTAAATGTAGCTCCTCTGAATGCCCCTCACAAAGCATTGGAATGGAAAGCACTAGCTGACTTAGACTATAAGATATCAGAAGAAATGCTGAGCAGGAGCAGGTTTCATCTTCAAATATTAAATGAAATCAAAGTCCAACATCAGAATGGGACAGACATCTTGGGAATTTGGGATTCCTCTCTCCCAATCTTCAAGCTACCACAGGTCAACCAATTCCCAGAACTCATCCACTTGTGTGCTGACTATTATGATGCATCCCAGAGGGCAGTGCTTGATTCTTCAGGCACAATTTTGTTCTTTATTACCCCTGAAGCCATCAGGGAGATGCTGCAGTTCAAAACAGATCAGAAGTTGGTCCCTCTATCACTAGTTGATTTGATTATGGAGGGAGCCAGAATGACAGAGGCCCGGATTACAAAATTTAACCAGTTATTCATCAAAGCTAGCACTGTGCAAGTCCCTCCTATCTACTGGGTTTATCTTAACTAGTTGGGCCTAGACCTTGTTGACATGATCAGTCCCATCCTGGGATATGATTCGGTGGAGTATGTGGATGAAACAATTATGCACCTGATGCTCATGTTTTCTCCAGGAAGAAAACCAGTCTGTTATGACTATGCCACATACATCTCAGACAAGATGCATGAGCAATTGATGAACCTATCAAGAGAGAGGGTATTTAAATATACCTCTTACATATATCATTTGCTTTTATACTTCCAGCATGACAAGTTCTCCTTCCCAATGAAAAGAGAAGATGCACAGGGAAATTTGAGATCGGTGGTGTACTGGACATCTGCCTTCCACCTCAATTTCTATTCTCCATACACCTATTGTGAGTTCATTGATAATTTCATTCATCCAGCCATGACTCTACTTCTGGGCTCACCTCCTCCCAGATTGACAGATGATATGCAAAGACTCCTGCATTTATCAAAAGCATACAACATTGGAGATTGGTACTTCTACCAGCACCACACCGTTATTAGAATATATGGGTGTGAGTTGCCCCCATTTAGACTACCCAGGTTTGTGCCCATGAGACTATTTGCCTTAGAATATTTCAGGCAGTTTGGCTTTGTGGACATGTTCCACTTTTCAGGCAAAGGTAAGAAGGCACAGCTCAAAGTTAGAAGTCAACTTGGCCATTTCCTCTATAACGAAAGGGAGGAAGGGTGGAAGGAGGCAGATAGAATACTTGGGGGCCTTGGTCTCAAATACAGCTTCCTATGGAAACCTTATGACCCTAACAACTTCATTACCATGAGGAGACTTAAATACAAATTGTCTGCCTATGATCATTGCAGCCTTCCTCACATAGAAAAACATGCCAATCAAAGTAAATGGAGGAGAGGGACTTTAGAGGAAGCTGTCACTCAAGAAGAGCTTAATCAAAGAGCTCTGAACAATCAAAAGAAGATGGCTGACCTTGAGTTTTATGCACAGGTCCCCTCACTACCAAGCATACAAATTGGAGCAGCAGCATCCTCTTCAACTGCCCAACAGCAAGTCACGAGAGTTGCTGGAAAAGTATCAGAAAAAGGAAAGGAAAAGGAAATGGAGGCAGAGCAAGAGCAACAGCAGGAACAGCAGCAAAAACAAAGTCAGCAAGCACAAGAACAAGCAGAAGGGTTACATCAAGGGCAACAAGAAGACATAGGACAGCAAGAGGAACAGCAGCAAGAAAAACAAGGGCAGGAGCAGCCTGCCCAGCAAAAGGAAGCAGTGGATACTCCTCAGACCACTGAACAAGTCATGCCTACAAGACAAGGCTCTACATTTGATGCCTCGGTCCTCCAAACCCCTCAAAAGGAGGACACATTTGTCTTTAGGAAAAGGGAAAGAGAAACTCCCTTGACATCCTCTATCAATCAAGGAGAGAAAAGACAAAGACTCAACGATTTTCCAGAAGAGGATATAGCCATCAGAGAAGCATTGGGCATGGGCCCACCAAGTCAAGAAGTTTCAGCAAGTTCCTCCCAGCAGGAACTAGACAGGACAATGGGAGGGGAAGTCAGCTCCTCCAGCCAGCAGAAAGAGGAAAGAGTGAGCATAAAGCAGCAGTTCATAGACATTAAGAGGAGGAGTGACCCAATCAAAGTTCAATTATATAATCACCTACTTAACATGGTTCCTTCCAATCAGCAGAGACTCATGTCTGCTTTTGATGTAGGTGAGGGCAAACTGACATTGAGTCATTTTATGCCTACGGCACTCAAACCACAGTCTTCTGCTGATTATCTCAGGACCAATTTAGAGGTCCTTGCCAAAGACATACACCCCATGGACAAAATTGAGTTGCATAAACAAACAGGGGAAATGGTGTATGCTTCATTGGCCGATAAGACCTTGGACAACTACAAGTTAACAAGCAGTCTGAATGCTACAGCTTCCCAGCTGGAGCTAGAGAGAGCCTCTTCTCAGGCCAAAGACAACAGGATCAAAACCCTGGAAGAAATCATTATAGAAATTGGGCACAATCCCAATGACATCAAAGGGATACAAGAGATCTTAAAAATCAGAGATGCTGATATGGCTGCACTAAGGAAGAAGATTAAACTTCCAGCCACCATCCATCCACAGACCGATGAAGTGGCAAAACAAAGGTATGAGCAGGACTCCACTGCTCTGTTAATTTCTGTTTACAAAGAACTTCTGAAGGCACAAGAAAAATTGGGGCAATATGAGGCCACACAAGCACCTCTGAAAGGATCATCAACACAAGCGCAAGAGGGGCAAACATCTCAGCCCCCTCCACAGGTCATTAATCTTGAGGAGACTGCTCCTACTACTGCACCTCCACCTCAGCAGGCTGAACAACCAGCCACCTCTACTTCAGCAGCACCCACCAGCACAGATCAGAGCTTAGACATGCAAAAGCTAAAGAGCGAAATACAAGCTCTAGAATCACAAATGATGCAGCTAAATGAAACTAAGGAGCAGCTGGCCAAGGTGAATGAAAGGCATGACAAAACAAAGAGAGAAGTAGGAGAGAAGGCCAGGGAAATCAAAGCTCTTAAAGACAAAATCAAAGAGCTTGAGAAAGAGCTAAAACTAGATAAAATCATAGCCGAAATCAGAGCAATGATATGGTCCAATATTGGTAAATCCATCAATAACCAATGGCCATACATTGAGACAATCCATGAGCAACTGGAGCTCATTCCAAAGGCGCAGAGGGAAATCAGAACATCAAGGGCCTTATTGGGGAACATGCCTGAAATTGCAACAAAAATGATCAATGTGCTCAATCATAAGACAAGTTCTCAGTTGACCATCATGGGAATCGCAAACAGAACTGATACTATCCAAATGATCAAGAGGGTTCTTACTCTTAGAAGCCTGGTGCAAACGCTAGACAGAAGAACTCAAGATATGCAAACTGAGGTCAACAGGTTCATTGAGAGGTTTCGGGTATTGGAAAGTAAAGGACTCCCCAGCTTGTTGAACAACGGAGGGAGATTATTCACCCATGAAGAATATGCCAAGAGAGTGAATGTTTTTGCCTCATCACAGGTAAATGAGAAGGCCAGCACCTCAGAAGACACAGGGCCTATCACAGGACAGATTTTCTATGGTAAGATAGAAAATCTACTTTTTATAATGAATGAAATGAATCATCTATTTGATGTAGCTCCCAATTTTTTCAAGTATACAGAAGCTGAAGAGACAATGCAGGCCATCCTCAGGCATCAGCTTCCTACACAGGAATGGTGGACAGATGCCATCCAGAGAATTTTGTAAACATTAAGCCATGCATCAATTTCTGTTTTTCTATAAATTTTGATGGAAAGAACAGTCAGCAAAATCAGCAGGCATCATAAAGTCAAAGCTGAGCCAACTCAGCAGATGGAGCAGCCAACAAAGCAGGAAAGACAAACGCAGCTGGCAAAGCCGAGAAATTCATTGCGCAGGCAGAAGTAAATGCGTACCTACAGGATTGATACATAGTAATGTAACCGACTCAGTGACTCCTTAAAGTCAAAACAATCATCTGACAAACATAAGGGGCATTTACTCTGCATTTAACGTTGTAATAACTCCCTGCCTACTTTCTGAACACTACCGAAGATATTTTCTCTCTCTCAGATGACTCAATGCCTGAGATATTTGTATACTTATTTCTATATAAACCCCTGCGCATGATAGAGCAGGGGTTGTTGTAATTTTCCTTGAAGAGCTCTCGCTTGCTGTAAGATTCTCAGAGAAATAATACAAAGGGAGAATGGAATTTCCAAAGCTTGGTGTACTTTGATGCGTTGTGGTGAATGGTGAATGTTGCAGGATTCCAGACTGTTTTCATAAAACAATAAGTTTCTCAAATCTCTGTATTACATGTTTTCGAGTCTTTTGTTCTCTTTTATTGTTCAGATGTTTTACACTTAATAGCCAAGTAGAAGAATGGTTCCAGGACTTAATCCATGATTACCCTGAACTCAAACTGAGCTATTATCCATGTTTTCCTCAGGTACAGTAACAGAAGTGTAATTCTTAGTAGCTGCACTTTGAAACTGTAATCTTTCGCTGTGATAGACATTCCCAGGGATTCAATTTTGCACCTGTGACATCTGTCTTTTCTCATAACCAGTCGGTGGAAACATTTAAAAAAATGAGCGAAAATTCTTGAATGCTTTCATTGTTTTTTGTTTGTCTTACCTGTTTCCTGTTATTAATCAAAATTTGTTCTATAAAACATCTAAATGGCCCTGGAAGTTTCACCAGTTTATCTCAAGGTTTCTAAACACCTACAGCCATAGACTCCATTGCCCAATGATACTTAACTCTTTGAGGACTATATCACAGAGACCTGAAAGGAATTCTTCAACCAAAATATAAACAAAACCTGTGCTCAATACCTAGCCTAAAACATTATCATTACAGATACAAATCATAAAGAGAGAGCCCTCTCTGATCACAGTCTGGCTAGAAACAGTGATTAAAAGATTGGTTAGTGGTTACCCCGGCCGTATTCCCTTGGGAGTCATAGGGAACAACCTGGGTGTTAACATAATTGGCGACTCCGCTGGGGAATCTTAAAATTTTTCAATTACTATCTATCTTCCAAAGCTACCAGCAAGCCTGAAACCAGCCAAGAGGCCTTAGAACTGTTTCTGTGATACAGGGACAGCTTTAAGGAAGAGCTAGTTAGGGAATCTTCATCCTAGCTTTGGAACATATATAGCCATTTTAAAATCTTCATCCAGTCCTTGCATATATGAAAAACTTCCTATAAAAAGTCCTAAAAAAAAAAAAAAAAAAAAAAAAAAAAAAAAAAAAGAAAAAAAAAAAAAAAACAGTTAGAAACTGGCTCCTAAGAAAAATCCTCGACATACTAGGGCTAATCCTGACCCTAAACCACCCATCATTGTTGATAATCCAAATACCATTCCAAAAAACATTAGGAAACAGCAAAAGCAGGAGAAGCCTGCTGATTCAGATATAAGTCCAGATCAACCTATCCTCATTCCCACTCCCTGCAAAGTTCTTTTCCGGTCCACCCCTAGTTCCCCTAGTTCATCATCAACACCTCAAAGCCCTCCTCTCCCATCTTCACCATCTGCACATACCCCCTCAAACAGTTCCCCGCTTGTTACCCATCCTATTAACCCTGTTACACCTGTAATCCCTGCTGTTCCATTTGTTCCTATTAACCCAATAAACCCCATAAACATGGCTAACAGATATGCACCTCTGCAGATACCAGCCAATGCTCCAGCTTTACCTCAAGACTACCAAACCAAAATCTCATTTTTTGACTCCCATGGCCCTTTGACAGCTGTCCAGCATGCTAAGAAGATGCAAGACCACTTTGAGACCTATGAAATAGATGATGACAGTGTCAGGATGAGAATTTTTGTTCAAAGCTTAACCGGGGATGTCAGAACTTGGTTTAGATCCCTGAATGCAAATTCCATTGCAACCCCTGAGTTCCTGTACCAAGAGTTTACCAACAAATGGGAGAAAAAGAAAGATCCACTCCACATACTTGGTGAATATAACACTATCAAAAGAGGTCCTCAAGAAACAGTTTTGGAATATTGTGCTAGGTTTAACAATGTATATAATGCTATCCCCCAGAATTTAAGGCCCCCTCCTGATTTGGCCCTGTATAACTTCCCTGATGGTTTTGATTCTGATATGGCCTATCAGCTGAAAGAAAGAGATCCCCCAACCCTTGAAGAGGCTCAGAGAGTTGCAGTCACTGTAGAGGCTAACCTAATTGCCAAGAGAAACAGGGCAAAGCTGGAAAAGAAGGCTGGCTTCAGAGAAGAGCCCTCGGGCCTTGATCAAAAGTTGGATGCAATACTAAACAGCATGAAGAGACTGGGTGAGAGAGTGGAATCGGTCAAAAGAAAATCATCATGGGAGGCATCACAAAGCAACCCTCCTAGAAACCCGAATTTTAGGAGAACTCAGAACCCAAACATAGGAAAAACAAGTGCTGACCAAGATATCAGACCCCCTTTTCAAGAAAACTATGCAGAGACTTCCACAGACAATCAGCTCAATGAAGATCCTGAAATTAACTTAATGGGTTTGGATGGTAAAAGCCATGTCTTTTTAACACAAGAAGACCATGAGGAGGATGAAAGCAAAACATTCCAAACTAAATCAGGAGAATCCTTTGACTTTAAACAAGGGTATGATACTGCTGTCTATGAAGTCCACAAACAATACAAATTAAGGAGTAGGACTGTGAATGTAAATCAGCCTGAAAAGACAAAAGAGAAACAGCAGTCTAGAGAAACCTCAGTCACAGAAACTAATGACAAAACAAATTTGCCTACAAAAAAAGTAGTGGTTGAGGAGGTTACCGAACTACTGTCCCCACTACAACAGCCCATGGCAACCCCGTCCTCTCACCCTAACCCAAACATCACCCCTCAAGACATGAGTATGAGGGGCAGGTTTCAAAATCAAGATGAAATTCAGCAAGAAGATTTAATGAACAAAGAAAGAACTGCTACCCGTGACTCCAAAACCCAAGTTAACAAACCCTTTGACCTAGGAGCAGAGATTGGCAAGCTAAAGATAGCCATTCCTCTATCAGAGCTAGCCAAGCATGACATATACAAACAACAGATCAAAAAATCCCTTCAACTCACTACTAGCGAAGATGATGTAAATGTGCTAGATGACACTCCAGAATTACTGTTCGGCCCAGAGGTAGATGGAAAAACAGTAGTCACAGGGGTCTTACCTTTTTATGTCAGCCTGCACGTACATGATAAAATACTGCACAATGCAATGTTTGACTCAGGTGCCTCTCACAACCTTATGCCAAAAGCTGTCATGGAAAGATTAAACTTGGATATAACAAGACCATACAAAGACCTGTTTTCTTTTGATTCTAGTCAAGTCAAATGTTTGGGCCTAATAAAAGATTTATGTGTGTCCCTGGTTCAATTTCCCAACAAAACCATACTAATGGATGTTGTAGTTGCTGATATCCCACCCAAATACGGGATGCTCTTATCAAGATCATGGGGAGCCAAGCTCCAAGGCTCCCTGCAATTAGATATGTCATATGCAACCATCTCTGTCTTTGGGCAACCAAAAAGACTTTATAGGGAAACACTCATGAAGTATATGGTCAGCAGTGAAGAAAAGCCTCAAAATTTTCCAATATATGCTGTCCATTCGGACATAGACTCCTTCATCCTCTTCAATGACAGCGCAAGCCTCTCAAACAATGACATTAAGACCGAAACACTCATACAAGAACAAAACATTGATCATACAAGTAGAACCTGCCAAACTTCAATCAGCCCAACAATACACATTAACCCTCCTCTAGTTGTCAAAGATTGTCAAACAAATGATGAAATTATCCTAGGAAACAAATGGGAAAAGAAACCCCAACTCATGCTCACATTGCCATCCCATGAACAGAATTTTAAATCTCCTGTTCAGCAGGATATTCTGTGGGTTCTAGAGTTTGATGGCTCAGTCAACAAGTTAGGGGCAGGGGCTGGAGTATGGATACATAATAAAGAGAAAGATTATGCAGAAGGTAGGGCTTACAGATTGAATTTTAGATGCACTAACAACATGGCAGAATATGAAGCTCTGTTACTAAGCCTCAAGATTGCAAAATCACTGCAGGCTCCTAAACTCTCCATCATGGGAGACTCTGATCTAGTAATTCAACAAGTGAAAGGAAATTTTGTTACCAATGACAAAAGATTGAGGTCCTATAGGTCTGCTGTAATTGAAATATTAGAGACTTTCTCCGAGTTTGTTATCACAAAAATTCCAAGGAGCCACAATCTCCATGCACACAGCTTGGCAACATTTGCCAGCACCTTCAAATTCCCATTGGAACCCAACAATTGTTTCACAGCAGAGGTCAAATACAGACCCTCTATTCCAAACAATGTCAAAGAATGGCAAGTATTTGAGGATGACATGCAAGTAAACAATTTTTTGACCTTGCAACAAGAGTTCACAGGATTAAATATTGATATTGATGGAGCAAGTCAATCACAAATACCTGAGTCAGCAAGTCAATCACAAATATTTGATGGAGCAAGTCCATCACAATTACAGTTTCAACAGTCTGCCCACCCAATGTCACCTAGAATAGCCAAACAATTACTCAGTCCAACCATTTTCAACAAAGAAAACATTCAGCAAATTAACCAAATTGACTGTGAAGAGATGAGTAGCATTGAGGCTGAAATCATACAACTCAAAGACAATTTCCTTCCTGTGGGCCTTACCCCACTAGAGGATATTTTTGACTCAAATGACATCCCTAGAAAGCCAAAGATGCAGCCATTGGATGCAAGAGTTGAAGAATGCAACATTGGTACTGTTGACAAGCCTAAAATAATAAAGCTATCTGCCTCTTTGCCCCCTGATCAAAAGCCCAAATACATTGATCTCTTTAAAGAATTTCAAGATGTTTTTGCTTGGGGTTATGAGGACTTGAAGTCTTATGATACCTCTGTCATCCAGCATACCATTCCCCTCAAGCCTAATCAAAAACCATTCAAACAGAAACTGAGAAGAATCAATCCTGTGCTGCTTCCTTCCATTGAAACAGAGTTGCATAAAATGTTCAAAGCTGGTATCATAGCACCAATTAGGTTCTCTGAATGGATTTCAAATTTGGTCCCTACAAGAAAGAAAACTGGTGAGATTAGACTTTGTGTAGACTTAAGAAATTTAAATCAAGTGTCACTCAAAGACAACTACCCCTTACCCAAAATGGATCACATTCTTCAAAGAGTAGTAGGGGCTTCAAGGATATCATTGCTTGATGGATTCTCAGGCTTCAATCAAATCCTAGTACACCCTGATGATCAAGACAAAACTGCATTTACAACCCCATGGGGAACTTTCAAGTATGTGAAAATGCCATTTGGATTGAAAAATGCAGGGGCAACGTTTCAGAGAGCAATGGATATTGCTTTTGCAAAAGAGATTCATGACTTCTTGGTCATTTACTTAGATGATCTTACACCCTTTTCTAAATCTGACCAAGAACACTTGAAACATTTAAGACAGATTTTCATAACATGCAGGAAATATGGTATTTCCTTAAACCCCAAGAAGTCATTATTTGGCTTGGAAGAAGGGAAACTTCTAGGGCATATTATTTCAAAAAATGGCATAAGAATTGATCCAGATAGGATACAAGCTATCCTACAAATGCCTCACCCAAGGAATGTCAAGGAATTGCAAGGATTCTTAGGGAAAATCAATTTTTTAAGGAGTTTTATCCCAAATTTAGCAGAGTTAATCAGATTACTAAACAATATGCTAAAGAAAGATTCAAAGGTCAAATGGACTGTTGAAGCAAAACAAGCCTTTGAAAGTATAAAGTTGGCCTTGACTCAAACCCCAGTATTAACCAATCCGCAGTTTGACAGAGACTTCATCATTTTCTCCTTTGCCTCCCAACATACTATTGCTGCTGTTTTATTACAGAAAGATGACCAAGGGAATGAGAAACCTATTGCCTTTTTCAGCAGAGCTCTTAGAGATGCTCCTCTAAAGTACCAAATAATGGAAAAACAAGCCTATGCCTTGATCAAAGCTATTAAAGACTTTAGGATTTACATTCTCTACTCCCATGTTGTGGCTTATGTACCAAGTCCTATTGTCAAAGACATTCTCACCCAAGAAAACTTAGAGGGTAGGAGAGGAAAATGGATTGCCAATATACTAGAATTTGACATTGAAATAAAGCCTACAAAGCTGATAAAAGGGCAGGGTTTGGCCAAATTAATGACAGAAGCAAATTTCCAAGCCTTAGATATCAACCAACTGGACAGTGAAATAGAGATGGCGACTCCAAAGATCAATGTAGCCTTTGAACAATCTCCTTGGTACTCTGATATCTGTTATGTGTTACAAAACCTGTGTGCTCCCCCAGGACTATCCAGAACTAAGTGTAGGTTCCTAAAAATGAAAACAGCTAGATTTTGTGTGATGGATGGAAATCTACTTTGGAAAAACCATGAAGGTATATTGCTGCACTGTCTAATAGAGAATGAAACTAACCATATCACGCAAGAATTCCATGCTGGAGACTGTGGTGGACATTTGTACTGGAAGTCCACTGTGGACAAGATATTGAGAGCTGGTTATTACTGGCCTACTATGTTCTCTGATGTGAAGAAATTCACAGCCTCATGCCACAAATGCCAACTGTTTGAAGGCAAAAGACAGCTGCTGCCACTTCCTTTGAAGCCCATTGCAACAGAGAGACCTTTTCAACAATGGGGTTTGGATTTCATTGGGGAAATTCATCCCTCATCTTCAGGGCAACACAGATGGATTCTAACAGCAACAGACTACTTCACCAAGTGGATTGAAGCTGCCCCATGCAGACAAGCAAATGACTCAGTAATCATTCAATTTTTGGAAAACAATATACTGGCTAGATTTGGCTGCCCAGACAAGATAATAACAGACAATGCTGCTGCCTTCAGATCCAAGAAGATGGTGAACTTCTGCCATAAATTTCACATTACTTTGGGCCATTCTACAGCTTACTATCCTCAAGGAAATGGCCTTGCTGAATCATCAAACAAAAGTTTGATAAATATCATAAAGAAAGTGCTGGAAGAGAACAAAAAGAACTGGCACAAGAAACTAGTAAACGCTTTATGGGCAGACAGACTAACAACTAAAAGATCAATTGGGACCAGCCCATATGAGTTAGTCTATGGATTAGAGGCCAGATTTCCTTCATCACTAGGAGTGCCGGTTATGAAACTTCTACAAGAAAGCCAAGCAGAGCCAAATGACATGCAAAGAAGGATTAACCAGATAATCTGTTTACAGCAGACCAGAGAACAAGTTTTCAGCAGAGTGCAGATACTACAAGAGAAACTGAAAAAGGCCTTTGATAGAAGAACCAAAGCAGAAGATTTCAATATAGGGGACAAAGTTCTAAAGTGGGATGCAAGAAGAGAAGAGAAAGGGAAGCATGGAAAGTTTGACTCTTTATGGATAGGACCATTTGCTGTCCAAGCAGTGCAAGGTAACAACACCTACTTCCTCAAAAGTTTGATCGAAACTGACTTGGATGAAGGTCCTGTCAATGGCAGGATGCTGAAGCACTACTTTGACTATTCCCCATGAGTGGAACCTAAAGATTCATTGTATATATACAGATGTACATATTATCTTCTGTTTTAGATTGTAAAGAGCAGTTTTCCCAAGTGATTCACCAACCAGCAAGAGGCTGATAGAATCAGAAGTTTTTTCCAGGAAAGAAGCACACCATTTTGACACATTGAGGCAGCTAGTTTCAAAGATTGGTATGGGCAGCTAAGGAGCAAGGCAATCTGACCTGCTGTTCTTGGTCTTTCAAAAGAAAAACCATCCCCATGTGGAGCCACTGTTGGATACCTATACCAATAGGTTTCATATTTCATGATTGGCAAGAGAAAGTCCAAATATGCTCTGCTTTGAGTTCACAAAGATCCCATATTTGCTAAAGAGCAAGAAGATGTGTAAAGTGTTTCAAACGATTGATGACCCTATTTCAAAATTTTGATGGATGATCCAACAGTTTAACCTGGATCATGCCATGTTTCAATTTTGATGTTATAGAATAGAGAAAGAAGTCTGTCCAAACTGTTCAATCTTGGCAGACAAGTAGTTTAGGTAGAGAAATAAAGGTTCCCAACAGTTTAATCTGGGACCTTGGAAGAGATAAGGCTAGAAGTAGATAGAAAAGAAAAAAGAAAAAGCCAAAGAAAAGAAAAGGCAAGTAAGGGTTTGCAAGTCCAAGTGCACCCTCCAAGGAGAAACAAAAAATGCTAGGTAAGCAGCTGGGTAGGTAGTTGGGGTTGCAGAAAGATATCCCTATCATTGCAAGGTGGTGATGGTGGGCAGCAAGGCAAGAGATTAACAGCTAGGAGCATGACTAACCTCCCTCTCCCCCTTCATTTCATTACTAACATTCCCTTTCTTTTAGCTGAGATTTATGGAGAAAGATCATGGTTTTTAGGTGGTTCTGGTTCATTCAGAAGCCACATTTCTTGTCTAAAATATTTTCATTTTGATCTACTCTCAAAACTAAATCAATTTCATATAAACTCAGTGAGATCCCTTTCATTTGCTCCCTTCATTCATATTAACACTAATTCTATTGTATAAATCCTCATATCGCCTCATCCCCTAATATTACTAACACCAAGGTGTATAAATCCCAAAATCTTATAAATACCCACCCCTTGGCATTATAGCCAATAAAGTCACAAGTCAGGGATCAAATGACACCAGGGCATGTTGATAAGACTATGCCAAACACCCCTTTTCTCCTTCATGAGCTAAATTCCCCTATTTTTTACCCCTTTGCACATAAAAACCCCATAAAGATCCTAAATCCCCACCCTACCCACTTCAAAGGGCAAATAAGCATGAAAACCCACTTTTCCGCCCTATAGCCAAGGTTGGCGCATATAATTATTTTTATCATAAAACATTAGAAAAGCGCTCAAACCGCGTTTATCTGCCTCCGCCCTCATCCGTATATTCCGCACATGTCAGCTCATCCGATGACCGTTAGATCAGACCCTCCAGATCTGACGGCCCTGGTCGAGTCAGAGTCTGTCCGACGCCTGACAGTTAAATGTACTATCTCCCTGTCATCTCATTCGTCTGATCACCGTCCGATTACCCGCTGCAGATCCAACAGTTATCCTGATGTCGGAGCTCATCCGCTGTACGAGACTTATCTCCCGAAGTCCGTATTTGAAGGACGTCATCCCACTGCTACGTGTCCTCACCACCACGCGTCGGAGGTACAGCCGATGGATACCGCCCCCGTACAAGAGGCGGTACGATATGAAACCATTAGCGGTTTCCGGATTCCCTCATCCCGCCTACCCACGTCATCACCGCATCAGCAACGCGTCAGCGCCCCGTCACCCAGGTACGCTGCCCCGTCGACCTCCCTGTCCCTGCCATTGGTCCACCTGTCCTGCCATGTCACCGCCACCGTGTACCAACCAGACAGCGCCACGTCACCCGATGACGTCAGCATGACGTCATCCCACCTTGACCCCACCAATGACGTCATGCTGACGTCAGCACGAATTCGCGCCAAAAACATAAAAAGGTCTATTTTAGCCAAAAGTTCGCGTTTTTTGGTCATTTTGTGTATTCGTCGTTATTCTGCTCTGCATGCAATCAACGTCCAAATTGTTTACCAACCTGCTAAACTGACCAGAAGACATCCAGCGCACCAGTTCAACCTGCGGTCACGACCTCTGCTAGCTTTTTTACCAGGTATTCCTCATAATTCATCCTCTGTGCGCCTGCAATTATCTGTTTAACGCTTTAAGAAGCTTGAAGGAAGCCGAAAATCAGAAATTTACTACTGAATTCCTCAGTAAAGCATTGAAGTTCCAATTATCACTTAGAAAAACACCGGCCGAGCCTTTTCCCAATGGCATTCTGCTAAGAAACCAGGCCCTGTTTGCGCAATCGTGGCAGGCGCATTTGAAACCAAATTTTACCATTGAAAGGTGCCAGAAAAGCTAAGCTTCGCTATTAACTGCCATAAAACAGCAGTTCAACTGCTGCAGACCCTGAATTCACCTTTTCTCAGGCACTTTCACCCTTCTTTGTAAAGAAACCTTGTTGCTGTTACTCTACATAGTAACACAGTTCTTGAAGAAACAGAATTCCTAAAGGAGAACAATGGACCCCCCTGTAGCTCCTATAGCCCTAAATGTAGCTCCTCTGAATGCCCCTCACAAAGCATTGGAATGGAAAGCACTAGCTGACTTAGACTATAAGATATCAGAAGAAATGCTGAGCAGGAGCAGGTTTCATCTTCAAATATTAAATGAAATCAAAGTCCAACATCAGAATGGGACAGACATCTTGGGAATTTGGGATTCCTCTCTCCCAATCTTCAAGCTACCACAGGTCAACCAATTCCCAGAACTCATCCACTTGTGTGCTGACTATTATGATGCATCCCAGAGGGCAGTGCTTGATTCTTCAGGCACAATTTTGTTCTTTATTATACCCCTGAAGCCATCAGGAGATGCTGCAGTTCAAAACAGATCAGAAGTTGGTCCCTCTATCACTAGTTGATTTGATTATGGAGGGAGCCAGAATGACAGAGGCCCAGATTACAAAATTTAACCAGTTATTCATCAAAGCTAGCACTGTGCAAGTCCCTCCTATCTACTGGGTTTATCTTAACCAGTTGGGCCTAGACCTTGTTGACATGATCAGTCCCATCCTGGGATATGATTCGGTGGAGTATGTGGATGAAACAGTTATGCACCTGATGCTCATGTTTTCTCCAGGAAGAAAACCAGTCTGTTATGACTATGCCACATACATCTCAGACAAGATGCAATGAGCAATTGATGAACCTATCAAGAGAGAGGGTATTTAAATATACCTCTTACATATATCATTTGCTTTATACTTCCAGCATGACAAGTTCTCCTTCCCAATGAAAAGAGAAGATGCACAGGGAAATTTGAGATCGGTGGTGTACTGGACATCTGCCTTCCACCTCAATTTCTATTCTCCATACACCTAATGTGAGTTCATTGATAATTTCATTCATCCA